>UNSF01000127.1:0-161019 GCA_900538255.1 Ulva mutabilis
CCACAAACAAGTATGGCACTATCTCCCTGACATCCACATTTCTCTATGCACCTTTCCACAAATGCCGCATCTCTCCTGGCATTCAGCTGCTCACAGAGCTCCTTCAGGCTCAGCGCAAGCGCTCCCGCCTTCCGGACCCTCAGCTGCTTAGCCCGCTGCTGCTCATTCGTGGACCATGGCTCATGGCTGGTGGCAACTAACCTCTCTTCCAGCCTCTGCTTCGCCTCCCTCCGCCGAACACCTTCCAGTGCTGTACTCGACGTCAGGTTGTGTGCATGGTTCACGCACATGTATGCCTCCGGCCACAGGAATGCAGGGACTGCTGCCTGCAGCAGGCTTGCCCGCACTGACGTGTTCAGCACACCGATCTTTCGCTCTACCAACCCATTAGACTCATGCTGGGCGGTGTCAGTGAACGTGTGTACTATTCCCCGCCACTCAAGGTACTGAGCCAGGTGGTTAGAGCTGAACTCACGTCCCTGGTCCGTATGCAGCCTCCGCACCCCTATCTCCTTGTCATAGACAGTCTGAGTGCGGATGCGTTCTAGCAGAAGGCATATCATTTCAGCAGCACCGCTTTTCGACTTCAGCGGGATCACATGCGAGTACCTGCTGTACTCATCCACCACTACCAGGATGAAGTTCATTCCTCCTATGCCCACTGGCTTTATCTGTCCAGCCAGATCCGCATGCAACACTTCTCCAGCATACGTGGCATTCTCTGTCACTTTGCCCCCATGCTGTGCTCTGTCACCACTTCTCTGTTCCGCCACATGGCAACCATGACACTCAAGTGCTACTCCCGTAGGTTCAGGCAGCTTGAGGTCGAACAGGTCTGGATTATCTCGCATCAGTTTGAGAAACCGGTTGCCAGCACGGTGAAACGCGATATGCACCAGGAAAAATGGATCAACCTGGAAGGAAGATTTCTGACCAATAGGTACACCATCCACTGCAGCGACTCTCGCCTGCTCACCAACCCATTTCCTATTTCTGTGGAAAAGATTGTTAGCACTGGTCCAGTCTGTCCCTGAATCTACAGGGCGCAGTTCCCATATTGGTCTGCCTGTCCCGCAATACCAGCTCGGTGTGGGGTTGTCCTCACTATCCACACCCTGCTCACAGTTGCCCACAAACATCTGGGCTTGATCATGAAAGCCAGGCATTTCTACTGTATTTGCCTTGCCTGTGTGCAAGAATATGTTCGACCGCTTCAGCACAGTCGTTGATAGGATGTTTATCGGGCTGGCTGGCAACCAGTAAACATGATCTAGCTCAATGTCCACAGGCACCAGCTCACCCTTCACTGTCACGTACTTCCCCACATTCGCCCTGATAGTGCCCATGCCATATATCTTTAGCCTGCCCTGATCTAGAGGCTGGCATTCTGTGATATCCGGTGGTTTGATCTCACTGAATATGCTATAGTCAAAGCAGATGTTCAGATCAGACCCGCTATCCACCAGAAACGTGTATGGCATATTGGGCGCTGGCCCATCACCACATTCAGCTCGCAGTTCAGCTAGATCAACTACAGCCACCTGCGGGCCACCGCGGCCTCTGCCACGGCCTCGCCCTGCAGCTGCTTGCTTCTGCAGAAACTGCTTGACTTCTGCTGAGAGCAAGGGACACTCTTTCTGCAAATGACCAGGCTTATTGCAGTTGAAGCACTTACGGTTGTCTGCTCCCCCCGCTCCCACTGCAGCAACCTGTGGGGGTGTACCATGGCGACCACCGTGGCGTCCACCACGATACCCTCGTCCCTCATAACGCTGCTGACCACCGCGATCTTCCCGTGGGAACCGCGATGGAGCAGGTTGGCTGCTAGTCTGAGCGTGTGTCAGCAATGTGGACACTATCTGCTGCACTGGCAGCTGCTGCAGCATCGGCTGCAACAACGCATATTCTCTGTCTACTGCCAGTAGCCTAGAGCGGTACAACTGGTCAGGCACATTCTCCCCCAGACCCCTCATCTGGTTCACTATGCCCACTACTTCATTGACATGCCTTTCTAGTGGTTTGCCTGCTTGTCTAGCACCACTAAGCTGTTGGTACAGCTTCTGAATCTCTACCTCGACTGAAGGCATGTACTTGGCATGAAGCAATGACCACAACTCATGGACAAAGCTACAGTTGGACACGAAATCCCTATCCTCCTTTGGCAGAGTAATAAACAGCCAATGCTTGACCGACTCATGGGCCTGGCTATTCTGTGCTAGTGGATCGTTCACCAGCAAGCTACTCTCTCCCAGTGTGCATCCCAGTGTGCAACCCAGTGTGCATCCCAGTGTGCAGCCTGAGCCACTTGCTGCGCGTGCTTCGCTCCGTGCACCGCTGCCTCACTCGCATTCCCCGTAGGATCAGCGTTGCTCGGCATGGCGGCCTGCAGAGGGTTTACACTGAGATACCCGTAGGTCCCAGCGTCTTGTCCTTCCCCGTGGGGCATGAACTGACCCTCCGCGGCCTGCTCGCGGCGCACTGTGGAGCGAGTGCGGTGGTGCGGAGGGTTAACAGCTCCCTCCACACCGTCAGATCCGATAGATCCCTGGCGAGATGCCATTGAATCGTCTCGGAATGGTGGAGTCCTGCAACGATCACTGTACGTCGCAGGACACGCAGACCCGTAGGCCTCTTTGCGAGACCAGCACACCAGCATGATGCAGCTCCGCCGTAGCATTCTGCATCAGCCGTATCTAATCTCTCTACGGTCAGCTATACGCTAGAGCGGTGTGACTCGCTCATCGAAACGCACAGCCGCAACCGCAGGTTTCCCCTGGACTCTCTCGCATGCTAATAGACATCACAAGAACACCCACAATCATCATCGATACCATGTTGTAATCCATTGGACCGCGGCCTAAGGCCTGTGGGATCCTGAGCATGCCGTAGCTATGCGCAGGGGTAGGGTACTGTCACATACCTTGCTGTCTAGGTATCTGCCGGTGACAGCACTGCATCTTCGTTGGAGGCGACGACACGTGAGACTTCGGACAGTAGAGAAAGAGTGATTACACTACGATCGACAGAGCCTATATAAGCGTTCTCTAAACGACTCATACGGATACGATCAGAATCAATGTCTGCTGGCACGCAATCTGCATGCATTGCTCGTGCATATGGTCAGCCATCGGTGCATGGCTGCCCCATAGCCACTCCGGATCAGCACCGTGTATCCTGGCACACATGGTCACCGTAGTCCTGTGTATGCCACCATGCATGGTCACCGTAGTCCTGTGCATGGCTGGATCACGACAGAATCATGTTGTGGACAGTGGCAGATGGACTATGGTGAGCAGGCGCGCTCTCACCAGCTCAGCTGGAGAGGGTAAGAAAAAGTGACCTGCTCAATGCATGTGCCCAATACCCCCAGACACAAGCCAAGCACTTCGAGAGGCTCTCAGATACGCTCATGTATGTGGAGAATATATGTTGGACAGTGGCAGCTGGGCGTTTTGGAGCAGGTGCGCTCTCGCCAGCTCAGCTGGAGAATGTCAGAAAAAAGTGACCTACTCAATGCATATGCCCAATACCCCCCCACACATACCAAGTCCTTCATGAGATTCTCAGACATGCCCATGTATGTGGAAAATATATGTTGGATAGTGGCAGAAGGGCTTTGGGGAGCAGGCGCGCTCTGGCCAGCTCGATCGGAGAACGTCAGAAAAAAGTGACCTAATCAATGCATGTGCCCAATGCCCCCCAGAACACATGCCAAGCACTTCGAGAGGCTCTCAGATACGCTCATGTATGTGGAGAATATATGTTGGACAGTGGCAGATGGGCGTTGGGGAGCAGGTGCGCTCTCGCCAGCTCAGCTGGAGAATGTCAGAAAAAAGTGACCTACTCAATGCATATGCCCAATACCCCCCCACACATACCAAGTCCTTCATGAGATTCTCAGACATGCCCATGTATGTGGGAAATATATGTTGGATAGTGGCAGAAGGGCTTTGGGGAGCAGGCGCGCTCTGGCCAGCTCGATTGGAGGACGTCAGAAAAAAGTGACCTAATCAATGCATGTGCCCAATGCCCCCCAGAACACATGAAAAGTTCTTCATGGGAGGCTCCGAGATGCCCATGTATGTCAGGACTGTATGTTAGATGATGGCAGATGAGCTTTTGAGGAGCAGGTGCGCTCCCGCTAGCTCAGCTGGAGAAGGTAAGAAAAAGTGACCTGCTCAATGCATGTGCCCAATACCCCCAGACACATACCATGCACTTCATCATCGCAGATTACGATACCGTTTTAGAGGAAATATGTTGTAAACAGTGGCAGATGGGCTTTGGGGAGCGGGCGCGCTCTCGCCAGCTCAGCTGGAGAACGTCAGAAAAAGGTCACCTTCTCAATGCATGTGCCCAATACCCCCAAACATACGCCAAGCACTTCATCAGCATACATTATGATCTCTTATATGAAGGAACATGTTGTAGACAGTGGCAGATGGGCTCTGGGGAGCAGGCGCGCTCTCGCCAGCTCAGCTGGAGAAGGTAAGAAAAAGTGACCTGCTCAATGCATGTGCCCAATACCCCCAGACACATGGCAAGCACTTCTTCAGAGTTGATTATGTGCCCTTATGTATGGAAATATGTGGTGGACAGTGGCAGATGGGCTTTGGTGAGCAGACGCGCTTCGCCATCTCAGTTGGAGAAGGTCAGAAAAAATTGACCTACTCAATGCATGTGCCCAATACCCCCCAGATGCAGGCCAAGCACTTCGTCAGAGTGGAATATGTGCCCTTGTATGAAGGAGTATGTGGTGGACAGTGGCAGATGGGCTTTGGGGAGCAGGCGCGCTCCCGCCAGCTTAGCTTGAGAAGATCAGAAAAAAGTGACCTACTCGATGCATGGGCCCATGCATGGGCCCAATGCCTCCCAGACACAGGCCAAGCGCTTCATCACCATGGATTATGATATCTTATATGAGGAAATATGTTGTGGACAGTGGCAGATGGGCTATGGTGAGCAGGCGCGCTCTCACCAGCTCAGCTGGAGAGGGTAAGAAAAAGTGACCTGCTCAATGCATGTGCCCAATACCCCCAGACACAAGCCAAGCACTTCGAGAGGCTCTCAGATACGCTCATGTATGTGGAGAATATATGTTGGACAGTGGCAGATGGGCGTTGGGGAGCAGGTGCGCTCTCGCCAGCTCAGCTGGAGAATGTCAGAAAAAAGTGACCTACTCAATGCATATGCCCAATACCCCTCCACACATACCAAGTCCTTCATGAGATTCTCAGACATGCCCATGTATGTGGGAAATATATGTTGGATAGTGGCAGAAGGGCTTTGGGGAGCAGGCGCGCTCCCGCCAGCTTAGCTTGAGAAGATCAGAAAAAAGTGACCTACTTGATGCATGGGCCCATGCATGGGCCCAATGCCTCCCAGACACAGGCCAAGCGCTTCATCAGCATGGATTATGATATCTTATATGAGGAAATATGTTGTGGACAGTGGCAGATGGGCTATGGTGAGCAGGCGCGCTCTCACCAGCTCAGCTGGAGAGGGTAAGAAAAAGTGACCTGCTCAATGCATGTGCCCAATACCCCCAGACACAAGCCAAGCACTTTGAGAGGCTCTCAGATACGCTCATGTATGTGGAGAATATATGTTGGACAGTGGCAGATGGGCGTTGGGGAGCAGGTGCGCTCTCGCCAGCTCAGCTGGAGAATGTCAGAAAAAAGTGACCTACTCAATGCATATGCCCAATACCCCCCCACACATACCAAGTACGTGCCGCTGGCCGCCTTGCTGGACCGGGTGCCGCGGCTGCAGCAGCGCAGGCCGGCCCCGCGTCTGGTCGTGTTGGCCCGCCGAACCTTCCCGCGAGCCACCGTGGGGGGAGTGATGCGGCGCCGCTAGTGCCCTTCGCGCCCCGCCCTGAGGCCCCTGTCAGGCGGCCGGAGGGGGAGGGCTGGTATGCCTTGCACTGTGGGGGGCGTGCGCCCCCGGGCTCTCATGTGCGGGGGCCCGTGATGGAATGCTCCAGTGGGGCAGGATGGAGTGGGGGTGCTGCTGTAGGGGGGTCGGTGGTGGCTGGTTTTGCTGGGGTGGGCAGTAGTGCGGTGGTGGTTGTTGCTGTGCGCGGTTGTGGCGCGGGTGCCGTAGTGGAGGGGTGCGGGAGTGCGCGTGCGTGTGGGTGCGTGGGTGTGGTTGTGTCGGCTGTGTCGGTTCGTTGTGGCTTTTTCGCCTGGGAGAGTGATTGCTTTTTGCTGGTGTCTACTTTCGGGGGTTTTGGCCGTCTACTTTCCTTCCGTTGCCCTCGCTGCCGGGCTATTGCGTTCATCTCCGTGTAACACATACCAAGTCCTTCATGAGATTCTCAGACATGCCCATGTATGTGGAAAATATATGTTGGATAGTGGCAGAAGGGCTTTGGGGAGCAGGCGCGCTCCCGCCAGCTTAGCTTGAGAAGATCAGAAAAAAGTGACCTACTCGATGCATGGGCCCATGCATGGGCCCAATGCCTCCCAGACACAGGCCACGCGCTTCATCAGCATGGATTATGATATCTTATATGAGGAATCATGTTGTGGACAGTGGCAGATGGACTATGGTGAGCAGGCGCGCTCTCACCAGCTCAGCTGGAGAGGGTAAGAAAAAGTGACCTGCTCAATGCATGTGCCCAATACCCCCAGACACAAGCCAAGCACTTCGAGAGGCTCTCAGATACGCTCATGTATGTGGAGAATATATGTTGGACAGTGGCAGCTGGGCGTTTTGGAGCAGGTGCGCTCTCGCCAGCTCAGCTGGAGAATGTCAGAAAAAAGTGACCTACTCAATGCATATGCCCAATACCCCCCCACACATACCAAGTCCTTCATGAGATTCTCAGACATGCCCATGTATGTGGAAAATATATGTTGGATAGTGGCAGAAGGGCTTTGGGGAGCAGGCGCGCTCTGGCCAGCTCGATCGGAGAACGTCAGAAAAAAGTGACCTAATCAATGCATGTGCCCAATGCCCCCCAGAACACATGCCAAGCACTTCGAGAGGCTCTCAGATACGCTCATGTATGTGGAGAATATATGTTGGACAGTGGCAGATGGGCGTTGGGGAGCAGGTGCGCTCTCGCCAGCTCAGCTGGAGAATGTCAGAAAAAAGTGACCTACTCAATGCATATGCCCAATACCCCCCACACATACCAAGTCCTTCATGAGATTCTCAGACATGCCCATGTATGTGGGAAATATATGTTGGATAGTGGCAGAAGGGCTTTGGGGAGCAGGCGCGCTCTGGCCAGCTCGATTGGAGGACGTCAGAAAAAAGTGACCTAATCAATGCATGTGCCCAATGCCCCCCAGAACACATGAAAAGTTCTTCATGGGAGGCTCCGAGATGCCCATGTATGTCAGGACTGTATGTTAGATGATGGCAGATGAGCTTTTGAGGAGCAGGTGCGCTCCCGCTAGCTCAGCTGGAGAAGGTAAGAAAAAGTGACCTGCTCAATGCATGTGCCCAATACCCCCAGACACATACCATGCACTTCATCATCGCAGATTACGATACCGTTTTAGAGGAAATATGTTGTAAACAGTGGCAGATGGGCTTTGGGGAGCGGGCGCGCTCTCGCCAGCTCAGCTGGAGAACGTCAGAAAAAGGTCACCTTCTCAATGCATGTGCCCAATACCCCCAAACATACGCCAAGCACTTCATCAGCATACATTATGATCTCTTATATGAAGGAACATGTTGTAGACAGTGGCAGATGGGCTCTGGGGAGCAGGCGCGCTCTCGCCAGCTCAGCTGGAGAAGGTAAGAAAAAGTGACCTGCTCAATGCATGTGCCCAATACCCCCAGACACATGGCAAGCACTTCTTCAGAGTTGATTATGTGCCCTTATGTATGGAAATATGTGGTGGACAGTGGCAGATGGGCTTTGGTGAGCAGACGCGCTTCGCCATCTCAGTTGGAGAAGGTCAGAAAAAATTGACCTACTCAATGCATGTGCCCAATACCCCCAGATGCAGGCCAAGCACTTCGTCAGAGTGGAATATGTGCCCTTGTATGAAGGAGTATGTGGTGGACAGTGGCAGATGGGCTTTGGGGAGCAGGCGCGCTCCCGCCAGCTTAGCTTGAGAAGATCAGAAAAAAGTGACCTACTCGATGCATGGGCCCATGCATGGGCCCAATGCCTCCCAGACACAGGCCAAGCGCTTCATCACCATGGATTATGATATCTTATATGAGGAAATATGTTGTGGACAGTGGCAGATGGGCTATGGTGAGCAGGCGCGCTCTCACCAGCTCAGCTGGAGAGGGTAAGAAAAAGTGACCTGCTCAATGCATGTGCCCAATACCCCCAGACACAAGCCAAGCACTTCGAGAGGCTCTCAGATACGCTCATGTATGTGGAGAATATATGTTGGACAGTGGCCGATGGGCGTTGGGGAGCAGGTGCGCTCTCGCCAGCTCAGCTGGAGAATGTCAGAAAAAGGTGACCTACTCAATGCATATGCCCAATACCCCCCCACACATACCAAGTCCTTCATGAGATTCTCAGACATGCCCATGTATGTGGAAAATATATGTTGGATAGTGGCAGAAGGGCTTTGGGGAGCAGGCGCGCTCTGGCCAGCTCGATTGGAGAACGTCAGAAAAAAGTGACCTAATCAATGCATGTGCCCAATGCCCCCCAGAACACATGCCAAGCACTTCTTCAGAGTGGATTATGTGCCCTTATATATGGAAATATGTGGTGGACAGTGGCAGATGGGCTTTGGTGAGCAGGCGCGCTTCGCCGTCTCAGTTGGAGAAGGTCAGAAAAAAGTGACCTACTCAATGCATGGGCCCAATGCCCCCCAGACACAGGCGAAGCTCTTATCCAGCGTGGATTAGGTGCCCTTATATATGGAAATATGTGGTGGACAGTGGCAGATGGGCTTTGGGGAGCAGGCGCGCTCCCGCCACCTCAGTTGGAGAAGGTCAGAAAAAAGTGACCTACTCAATGCATGTGCCCAATACCCCCCAGATGCAGGCCAAGCACTTCGTCAGAGTGGAATATGTGCCCTTATATGAAGGAGTATGTGGTGGACAGTGGCAGATGGGCTTTGGGGAGCAGGCGCGCTCCCGCCAGCTTAGCTTGAGAAGATCAGACAAAAGAGACCTACTCGATGCATACCGGGTAATCGGTATGATTGAACTACCGTAAAACTGGGGTTGTGCCTCAAAGACAAACCTAATCAAGTTACACCAGCACTCGGGGGCCCAGCAGGTTAGGGGTTAGGGGTTAGGGGTTAGGGGTTAGGGGTTAGGGGTTAGGGGTTAGGGGTTAGGGGTTAGGGGTTAGGGGTTAGGGGTTAGGGGTTAGGGTTTAGGGGTTAGGGTTAGGGGTTAGGGGTTAGGGGTTAGGGTTAGGGTTAGGGGTTAGGGGTTAGGGGTTAGGGGTTAGGGGTTAGGGGTTAGGGGTTAGGGGTTAGGGGTTAGGGGTTAGGGGTTAGGGNAAAGAAGTCCTCCAGAGACTCCAAGACGCTGTCCAGACGGTTGGGCTCGGTCGGCCCCTCCACAACGCCCAGGGGAGCCCAGGTGTCATTCTTCGCGGCCATCCCGTCGTGCAGCTCCTGGAGCCGGATGCCCCAGATGAGGGCGCCATGCTGCTTATTAACAAAGAGCTGACCACCGTCTGCCCCTGCACCGGGAGTCACCGCCTGAGGACACGGTTGCAGGCAAGTATCACGACAGGCACTCGTCTGAAGATCAGGAGGAGGACACGCATGCAAAGGCGACGCACCTAGGCTCACGAGCACTGCAAACTCGTCAGCTTTCATAGACGTCTCGTCGAATTTGTTCCCACACCGGGCGTTCAGCTCGCGGCCGGCGGGCGAGTTCCAAAAAGGACTCTGGATCCTCGAAAGCCTCCTTGCGGTGACTCAAGATGGCTGGCAGCATATCTGGCTTGCAGACGAGGTCCACAAAGGTGCCCTCATTCCCGAAGTAAAATGCGCTACGCTTGGGGGAGACATGACCTCCCGGGCCACGCTTGAATCGGGGGTTGTTGCAACCCGGCCGCTGGCAGACCTCATCCGCATGGACCGCGTGTGAGTCACCCGGGATGTCCGGGAAGAGTTCCCAGCAAGCGTCACAGATGTGCCGCTCACAGTCGTGCTATCTTCGACAGCGGAGTGCACAGCAGAGCATGTGGTACGATTTGGGGAACAGGTTTCCCTCTGGTAACAGCAGGAAATGCACCATCTGCAGAATGAGTCCATGGCCGAATTCGTGATACGATGCTCTGATGCCAGCCTTGCCAGCCACACAGCAACCTCACGTACCTTGACAGAATGCCCGGCCACGATGGAATGTGCCAGGCGGAAGTTGAGATAGGCACCGGTGTCTCGCCTGGGGCGCCTTCACGGGCTCCTCCTCCTCCTCCTCCTCCTCGTCTGGTTGTTCATCATCTGGCTCCAGGGCGTCATGCCATTCCTCCCCATCTTCGTCGCCGAGTTGATCAAGCCCATCGTAGTGGGGTCTACCTCGACGGGAAGCGCAGCCGCAGCGATGAGGTGTACCTGCAACTTATTGCTGGATTGCATATGTTGAAGGGAGCGGTATGCGCGGCTGACACCATCATGCGATATACACATGTGCCAGTGACAGGGCAGTATCAGCTTACCGGTGCCTGTGGGATTGCGGGGTCTCCGACCGGGACGAGGTAATCGTGTGGATCTGATTCCGGTGGAGGGAGGGGTACTGGTGGAGGGAGGGGTGCTGGTGTGGTGGCAGGGGTGCTGGTGGAGCGAGGGTGATGGTGGAGGCGGGGGATCTTGGGGCATGGGTCCCCGATATCTCGCGGGTCTTGTGTAGTGCCCGCGAGCTCTCTTGCTCCAATGCCGTCCAGGATCGCATCAGCACTTGCCTCGCGAGGGAAGCGCAAGCCATCATCAACTACCGCACAGTGATTGAGCAGAGGCGAATCAACGGACCGTGCAGCAGCTGATCTCCACGCCGCAGCCCGCTTAGGACAAGCAGTGACTCTAAAATGGCGCTCCGCATGAGCGACATTATTGAAAAAAACTAGACAGTGATCACACTTGAACAAAGACCTAGAGTCTTTGGTTTCCGTAGGCACACGGCGCATCCCATACTGGGCGAAGTGATCATCGATCTCTTGAGGCCCTGCGACGGACCTTCTTATTGGGCTCGCCTGCCATCGTGTCACGACTGGTGGGATGAAGTTAAAGCCTATATAAAGGTTGATGACGGGTCCGCGCAAGCTATGTCGGAGCGCATCCGGAAAGCCACCGGGCAGCAGAGCGTCACGCACTGCACACTTCCTGTAGACACACCCCGACTTGACGGGGGTGGTCGAACCGACACCCTCTGCCCACACCCGCGTGTGAACGCTTCCTTTGAGGGTGGAGCATGTACAGTCTTCTACGCCCAGTCTTCTATCATGCCTATTGATATATCTCGCATAACTAAGTTTTGTTCGACTCGATTTTGCCAGGGTCTACCGTCGTCGCCACAGGAGTACGTTGTGCAAGATGGGCCAGCCGACGGACGAGACCACGATCATGCTGCAGTACGATATCGTCTACTATCAAATTGCGTATTGTGTGAAATTCTGCTGCCCTTATTATACGACTGGGCCCCAACAGCCGGCCCGCGGGTAACGCCAAGTAAACAACTGCACGGCTTGTCAACTAGCCGGCGCTTGTTGCAGTGCCGGCGATGCTCCACCGTTTGAATGGAAGTCTGCTTATTCTAACACACCATGGGGGAGGGCTGTGGCAGACACTATCTTTTCGGCGTGTGGTGCGAAGCGGCCCTTCAGCAGCGCGACGCTGCGGGTGACAAGCAGGCCTAATCCCACATATTACATCGAATTACAGTATGCTGACTTCAATTCGCTTATGGATGTCGCTATGTCAACTGCCGCAGCGGCTGTGGGGAAGCAGGCGGTATGGTTACCGCCCTTCACCTGCACGCTGGCCCAGGAGCAATCCCCGGTGCTCACTGCCACCGCAACCGCTGTTTCTAAGGACACTGTGCGTATGATTTCAACCGTGAGTGGGCGGAAGGCGTCTGTGTCGCCATGGGTTACGTGGAAGCCACGATTCCTGCGGTCGACCGACAAGATACAGAGCATCTTGAAGGACATCCCAGAAGGTATGAAGGCGTCGCTGGATCGCTGTAATGATGCGAAGATTGTAAAAGACCTCTTCGTGAAGTTCGTGAGGGCAAGCAAGCCAGGGGCCATCATGCTACAGTCGGTTGTTGAGGGCGTTCGACATGTTGGCTGAGACGGTGCGCTTGCCCTCCTCCCGCACGTACGCTGCAACGAACCGACAATCACCGTGCTGTCTATGTTCCTAAACGTGCACGCCGCACGTCCAGCTGATACAGCCGTTTTCTTGCCACCGAATCCCATCCGGACATTGCGTCAGTATCTCGATCGGCCGGATGAAGTGACTACCACAGCTCGGTTTTGCTGATGCAGTGGTCGATGTACTTTTTCCAGCGCACTGGTCTCGCAGATGTGGAGTGGTATTAACATCGAGCACGGGGGCTAGCGGTCCAGGTCATTCTGTTCTGCCATGCATCCCATTCGGCGCTTGCATTGCCATGCCACGATCGTCGTTTCAGATGGTAGGCACGACAGCGGCTGTGTGTGGTGCAGCTTCATGTGTCACAGGTGAGCCTGGTGGCGTCCGGCGGGTCGTGGTCGATTGGGTACAATCGACCATCGTGGCGTCCGGGGTGTCTTGGTCGATTGTAGCCGTGCAGGGCCCACATAATGTGTTCGTGCTTGATGCGAGTCACCATAGATGCATTGCCCCAGAACATGGTGTGCATGTTCCGCAGGACCACAAAGACTTCTTTGCCGGCTCCACCATGTCAGCCGCTGAACAGCAGGGTGCAAGGAACGCCATCGAGCTCTGCCGGAATCTATCCAAAGCCTGGACGAGCATGTGGAAGGTAGCTGCAAAGGAGCATGGTATTACGTACGCGCCGTCTATCTCACCTGTCGTGCGGGGCAACTGTTCGGAGCCATGCTTGTATTGATTCTGGGTCCGACGCAGGTATGCTGATGTGCGCAAACGTGCATCAAGTGTTAAACAGCGCCATAGATAAGGAGTACGGTATCAGCACTGGGCAAGAGATGCCTCCTACCCGCCTCGAAGCTAAGCTGTTGAGGGCCTTCACTACAAAGTTGGTATGCTGCCCGTGCAGTGTGCTACGATTGGCTGGTACTTGGGGTATGCGTGTAGAGTGTCAAAGCGTGTACAATGGACGTTGCTGAATCTGATTACCTATGCAAGCCGCAGTAAGCCGTAGCGATGTCCTGCTTGCTGCTTTGCGCGGCTCTGTGCCTAGACACGTCAATGTATGTGACCTGCAGGTCCCGAATCCAGATGATCCAACTGCAGCCCCCCGCACGTGCGAAGAGTGGGCCATGGATGGGATTTATGCGGTTCCTGCTGACCTGTTGGAAGATTCAGAACAGAGACCTGTGAAGCGCAAGGCATTGAAGAAGGCGCCGCAGGTGGCAGGACAGACTGCAGCCGAGGCCGCAGAAGATGTGGCTGAGTCACCCGCGAAAGCATCCGAAACGTCACAGGATGTGGATGAGGCTGATCAGGCACGCTTCCATCCATTTGCTAGTATCGCACGCTGAAGTTGCCAATACACTGAACCTGACAGGTAAGTGGCTGGTACAGCGTCGTGCGCCTACAGGTTGTATGCATTCAGGTCGAACACCAAATCACTTGTAGCGTTGCCAACCCAGTGTCATGTGTAGGGAAAGGCCGTCCGCCGCAAGCTGAACGTTACCGACGATGTTGAGCAGAGCCAAGCTGTGGCAAACAGCCTGTCAGCTCCCGCATGTTCGACAGCCGTACAGGCCTCAATTACCAGGCCCTCAGACCAAGCTGCAGTTTATCCAGCCCCAACAGTACGTCCTGACTTACTTTTGTGGCTGCTTTTGATACTCCTCCACCTGTACCCAAGCCTGCCATCCACCACCACCTGCCAGGTCAGACCGGAATACAGCGGACAATATCCAACATCAACAGCACGTTGCTGTACAGGCCACATGGGCGCGTGCCTCAAAACTGCAGGACACAGTGACTAAGCTGAAGAACTTGCTCGGACCTGCAGCTGACGGGCCCCCTGAAACATCAGGGCCATACGCCGGGATATGGCAAAAGCTACTCGCTACTCAGGTAAGATCCCTCTCGCAACATGTACCTTGCATCTGTGTTGGGATCTGGTCTGTTGTGATGTGAATCACAATTACTGTGGTGTACAAGTCATCGGGAACAGGTGCAAGCTAGTACAGTCGCCTCACACACATTATCTTGCAGGAAGAGTTAGCCAACCTTGAACGCGAGATTGCGGCAGCGCTGGAAGAGGCTATGAAGTAGAAGTCCTGGAGCCATTGCGGCGCACACAAGG
Organism: Ulva mutabilis; assembly: GCA_900538255.1. Classification (NCBI taxonomy): domain Eukaryota; kingdom Viridiplantae; phylum Chlorophyta; class Ulvophyceae; order Ulvales; family Ulvaceae; genus Ulva; species Ulva mutabilis. The sequence continues at coordinate 14,395 of UNSF01000127.1, forward strand.
CCTGCAGGCTTGCTTTCAGCCGCCAACGGCAGCAGTGTTGACGTCGCAGCATTGGCGTGGCCGTGAACAGCATGTTAGGAGAGCAGATGAGGGTTATGTGCAGCAAGGGGGCAGGGGGCAGGGGGCAGGGGTAGGGCAGGGGGGGATGGCTAAGGCAAGGGGCATGTGAGAGGCCGTGCAGCGGTCTGCAGCGGTCCTCGTGGCTCCATGGGGGCTATGTGGTCGATTGGGCACGATCGACCAAAGTGGCGCCCGGGGTGCTGCGGTCGATTGGGCACGATCGACCAAAGTGGCGCCCGGGGTGCCTTGGTCGATTGGGCACGATCGACCAAAGTGGCGCCCGGGGTGCCTTGGTCGATTGGGCACGATCGACCAAAGTGGCGCCCGGGGTGCCTTGGTCGATTGGGCACGATCGACCAAAGTGGCGCCCGGGGTGCTGCGGTCGATTGGGCACGATCAACCAAAGTGGCGCCCGGGGTGCTGCGGTCGATTGGGCACGATCGACCAAAGTGGCGCCCGGGGTGCTGCGGTCGATTGGGCACGATCGACCAAAGTGGCGCCCGGGGTGCCTTGGTCGATTGGGCACGATCGACCAAAGTGGCGCCCGGGGTGCCTTGGTCGATTGGGCACGATCGACCAAAGTGGCGCCCGGGGTGCCTTGGTCGATTGGGCACGATCGACCAAAGTGGCGCCCGGGGTGCTGCGGTCGATTGAGCACGATCAACCAAAGTGGCGCCCGGGGTGCTGCGGTCGATTGGGCACGATCGACCAAAGTGGCGCCCGGGGTGCTGCGGTCGATTGGGCACGATCGACCAAAGTGGCGCCCGGGGTGCCTTGGTCGATTGGGCACGATCGACCAAAGTGGCGCCCGGGGTGCCTTGGTCGATTGGGCACGATCGACCAAAGTGGCGCCCGGGGTGCTGCGGTCGATTGGGCACGATCAACCAAAGTGGCGCCCGGGGTGCTGCGGTCGATTGGGCACGATCGACCAAAGTGGCGCCCGGGGTGCTGCGGTCGATTGGGCACGATCGACCAAAGTGGCGCCCGGGGTGCCTTGGTCGATTGGGCACGATCGACCAAAGTGGCGCCCGGGGTGCCTTGGTCGATTGGGCACGATCGACCAAAGTGGCGCCCGGGGTGCCTTGGTCGATTGGGCACGATCGACCAAAGTGGCGCCCGGGGTGCTGCGCTCGATTGGGCACGATCGACCAAAGTGGCGCCCGGGGTGCTGCGCTCGATTGGGCCTCCAGGCCTTTCTTGCATTTAGGATGTCCCTAAGCTGACCTCGTCCCCTAGGACTCCGTAAGGATTCATGCATGACTGACTTAGAGTCCTCAATCGTAGATGTAACAAGTCTTCGTGATGCCCTGGTGACGTCACGCTCCATCATCGGGATGTCCCATGACTGTTCCGTGACATCCCTGTTATGCAACCTGTGTCCCCCAAGGATCCTCAGCCCATCTGGCACAGGTCCCGCAGCTGTCCTTGCTCTGTCCCTCGTCAACTCCACGTCCTCTCGGACAGTCCTCATACCGTCCTCTAGCAGTCGCTCCACTGTCCTTTCAGAGTCCCTATGGTGCCCTTCCGGCGTCCTGTAAGGATGTCCCGAAAGTGCTGGCACCATAGTTATAGTGAATGCCGCGTTGGAGGGAGGTATGCCTTAAGAGTTACGTCCAGCCAAGTGCATGATCGAGTGACTGAAGCCAGGCCATGTGGCGAGAAGAGGCGTGCGGCAGCAAGGTCAGCAAGTGGCCTTTTGGGCTCCGAGCAGGACGGCCTCGGGGACGGCCTCGGGGACGGCCTCGGGGACGGCAAGACGTCCCCGGCGTGACGTCATAGATGACGTCCTGGTGACGTATGGCGCGGGGATCGCTCCAGTTTCAAGGGGACGTCACGATGATCCCTACGTGACGTCCTCGCAAGGCAGGACGTCATCAAATTTATACTGAGTACTTCATCGTGACGTCATAGTGATGCTTGGGTTGTGTCATATGGACGTCCCCTTAGAGTCACTGTAAGTCTGTAGTGGATATGACGTCCTCATCAGAACTTGTACCTTCCTTCCCACAACTATGACGTCCTCATGATGTCGTGCACATGTCATCCCACTGTCCTTGCACCCTCCTTGTACTGTCATCGCTTGCACTGAGGACACTCTGTCAGAGTGTTGATGACGACCCCTTGGGGTCATCCCACGGTCACCCATGACGTCTTCTCCGCGTCATGTGCCCGTCATTCAAGGACGTCCTCATCGGACTGGCAGCATCGTTGCAGTGGTTCTTCCTGGTTCCCAGTGTTGATGGCCCAGACCCGGATGCTCCCCCTCAGCCCAATCCACATTTCTGCCCCTCTCTGGCATCATGTGTTCACGACTGGCTGGTGGACGCACTGCCCGCACACTGGTGCTCTTCACCCACTTCTTCATGTTGGGCAAGACAGCCTCTGGCACTACACTGGTATACTGATCGGGTAGGATCTCAAATTCACCCTGCTCATAGTTCTCTAGCACAACTGGGTCCGCCGTAGCCTCCCCAGCCATGTGAAATCGCTGCGCGAAATCCTTCACTAGAGCAGGTGGAGCAGCCGTGTGCCTGTACATCCGCACTGCTCCCCCATTCCCACGCTTCACGTAAACCCTGTCCATGTGAGGACCTCCACCCGATCCCATATAGGCACCAAGGATTCCTCGCGCTTCCAGGTGCCTGAAGTGCTCCCTCCGCGGATACACATACATTGGACACCCGACAGGCTTCACCTGTGCCACCACGAGACGGAAGTCATCTTCTCTGACCTTCCTAAACCACAATAAGTATGGCACAATCTCTCTGACATTCACATTTCTCATGTGTTGTGCCACAAATGCCGTTTCTCTCCTGGCAATCAGTTTCTCACAGAGGTCGTTCAGGCTCAACGCATGCGCTGCAGCCTTCCGGACTCTCAGCTGCTTAGCCCGCTGCTGCTCATTCGTGGACCATGGCTCAGAACTGGTGGCAACAAACCTGTCCTCCAGCTTTTGCTTCGCCTCCTTCCGCCGCACACCTTCCAGTGTTGTGCTCGGTGTCAGGTTGTGTGCATGGTTCACGCACATGTATGCCTCCGGCCACAGGAATGCAGGCACTGCTGCCTGCAGCCGGCTTGCCCGCACTGACGTGTTCAGCACACCGATCTTTCGTTCTACCAACCCATTTGACTCATGTTGGGCGGTGTCAGTGAACGTGTGCACTATCCCTCGCCACTCAAGGTACTGAGCCAGCTGACTCGAGCTGAACTCACCTCCTTGGTCCGTGTGCAGCCTCCGCACCCCTACCTCCTTGTCATAGACAGTCTGAGTGCGGATGCGTTCTATCAGAAGGCATATCATTTCCGCAGCACCGCTTTTTGACTTCAGCGGGATCACATGGGAGTACCTGCTGTACTCTTCCACTACTACCAGGATGTAGTTCATGCCTCCTATGCCTACTGGCTTGATCTGTCCCGCCAGATCCGCATGCAGCACTTCTCCAGCATACGTGGCATTCTCTGTCACTTTGCCCCCGTGCTGTGCCCTGTCACCGCTTCTCTGTTCTGCCACATGGCAACCATTACACTCAAGTGCTACTCCCGTAGGTTCAGGCAGCTTGAGGTTGTACAGGTCTGGATTGTCTCTCATCAATTTGAGAATCCGGTTGCCAGCATGGTGAAACGAGATATGCACCAGAAAGGATGGATCAACCTAGAAAGAAGATCTCTGACCAATGGGTACACCATCTATTGCAGCGACTTTCGCCTGCTCACCAACCCATTTCCTATATCTGTGGAAAAGATTGTTAGCACTGGTCCAGTCTGTCCCTGAATCTACAGGGCGCATTGGTCTGCCTGTCCCGCAATACCAGCTCAGTGTGGGGCTGTCCTCACTATCCACACCTTGCTTACAGTTGCCCACAAATGTCTGGGCTTGATCGTAGAAGCCAGGCATTTCTACTGTATTTGCCTTTCCTGTGTGCAAGTATATGTTCGACCGCTTCAGCACAGTCGTTGATAGGATGTTTATCGGGCTGGCTGGCACCCAGTAAACATGATCTAGCTCGATGTCCACAGGCACCAGCTCGCCCTGTACTGTCACGTACTTCCCCACTTTCGCCCTGATAGTGCCCATGCCATATATCTTGAGCCTGCCCTGGTCTAAAGGCTGGCATTCTGTGATATCCGGTGGCTTGATCTCACTGAACATGCTATAATCAAAGCAAATGTTCAGATCAGACCCGCTATCCACCAGAAACGTGTATGGCATGTTGGGCGATGGCCCATTAGCACAGTCAGCTCACAGTTCCTCTAGGTCGGCCACAGCCACCGGAGGGCCCCTGCGGCCTTTGCCACGGCCTCGCCCTGCAGCTGCTTGCTTCTGCAGGAACTGCTTTACCTCTGCGGAGATCAAGGGGCAATCTTTCTGCAGATGGCCAGGCTTATCATAGTTGAAGCACTTGCGTTTGTCTGCTCCCCCTGCTCCCACTGCAGCAGCCAGTGGGGGTGTACCATGGCGACCACCGTAGTGTCCACCACGATACCCTCGTCCCCCAAAACGCTGCTGACCACCGCGATCATCCCTTGGGAATCGCGATGGGACAGGTTGACTGTTAGTCTGAGCATGCGTTAGCAGCGTGGACACCATCTGCTGCACTGGTAGTTGCTGCAACATCGGCTGCAGCACTGCATATTCTCTGTCTACTGCCAGCAGCCTAGAGCGGTACAGCTGGTCAGGCACAGACTCTCCCAGACCCCTCATCTGGTTCACTATACCAACTACCTCGTTGACATGTTTCTCTAGTGGCTTTCCCGTTTGTCTAGCACCACTGAGCTGTTGGTACAGCTTCTGTATCTCTACCTCAACTGAAGGCATGTACTTGGCATGCAGCAGTGACCATAGCTCATGGACAAAGCTACAGTCGGACACAAAATCCCTATCCTCCTTTGGTAATGTTATGAATAGCCAATGCTTTACCGACTCGTGAGCTTGGCTATTCTGTGCCAGTGGATCATTCACCAGCAAGCTACTCTCTCCCACCATGTTTGCCCAACTCTCTACCTCTTTCTTGAACACCCGAAAGTGATCATACTTATGGTTCCATACCGGGAACTTATGCTTCTCAACTAGAGACTATCCTGGCACAGACTTAGGCATTACGAGCGATAGCGCGCTCGCGAGAGTTGCAACATCGATCGAACCGGCTGTTGCTGCCGCTCCAGATGATATCGCAGCCTGCGAAGGCTGCGGTATCGGAGGTGGTATCTGCTGCGCTGCCTATGCGGTTTGGGCAACGTGTTGCACTTCCTGCGCTCCGTGCACCGCTGCCTGAGCACCCGCATTCCCCGTAGGATCAGTGTTGCTCGGCATGGCGGCCTGCAGAGGGATCACACTGAGATACCCGTAGGTCCCAGCGTCTTGTCCTTCCCCGTGGGGCATGAACTGACCCTCCGCGGCCTGCTCGCGGCGCACTGTGGAGCGAGTGCAATGGTGCGGAGGGTTAACTGCTCCCTCCACACCGTCAGATCCGATAGATCCTTGGCGAGATGCCATTGAATCGTCTCAGAATGGTGGTGTCCTGCAACATGACCACCGCATGTCGCAGGAAACGCAGACCCGTAGGCCTCTTTGCGAGACCAGCACATAAGCATAATGCAGCTCCGCCGTAGCATTCTGCATTAGCTGTACCTAATCTCTCTACGGTCGGCTACACACTAGAGCGGTGTGACACGCTCATCGAAACGCGCAGCCGTAACCGCAGGTTCCCCCTGGACTCTATCGCAAACTAATAGACATCACACACTACAACGATGCTGCCAGTCCTGCGAGGACGTCCTCACGGGGTCCTCGCAAACATATGTACTGATGATGTCACGAGGACGCTGATGTGCCGTCGAGGCACCGTCATTGACAAGTCCTCATGGTCGCGAGGCCACTGCAAAGATGCTGCCAGTCCGATGAGGACGTCCTTGAATGACGGGCATATGACGCGGAGAAGACGTCATGAATGACCGTGGGATGACCCCAAGGGGTCGTCATCGACACTCTAACAGGGTGTTCTCAGTGCAAGCGAGGACAGTACAAGGACGGTGTTACACGGAGATGAACGCAATAGCCCGGCAGCGAGGGCAACGGAAGGAAAGTAGACGGCCAAAACCCAAGGACGGTGCAAGGACAGTGGGATGACACGTGCACGACATCATGAGGACGTCATAGTTGTGGGAAGGCAGGTACAAGGTCTGATGAGGACGTCATATCCACTACAGACTTACAGTGACTCTAAGGGGACGTCCATATGACACAACCCAAGCATCACCATGACGTCACGATGAAGTACTCAGTATAAATTTGATGACGTCCTGCCTTGCGAGGACGTCACGTAGGGATCATCGTGACGTCCCCTTGAAACCGGAGCGGTCCCCGCGCCATACGTCACCAGGACGTCATCTATGACGTCACGCCGGGGATGTCTTGCCTTGCGCTAGGCCGTCCCCGAGGCCGTCCCCGAGGCCGTCCTGCTCGGAGCCCAAAAGGCCACTTGCTGACCTTGCTCCCGCACGCCTCTTCTCGCCACATGGCCTGGCTTCAGTCACTCGATCATGCACTTCGCCATCGAATCCGCATTGTCTATCTCTCCCACTGGCCGGCTCTTGCAGGCAATTGCCACAATTGCCTGTCTTGTACGGTCTACGGGTGACAACGATGCGCTGGACGTAACTCTTAAGGCATACCTCCCTCCAACGCGGCATTGGCAACCTCTTGCATCGAACGCAACTCTGCCTGCAGGTGACTTGGAGTGAATGGCCGTAGCGGGATGCTGTGGACCGGCACCACACTTAGGACAGTAGACACCATGGTGAGTTGTCCTCGTGAAGTGTTGTACCCACGGCAACAGAAACTTGCGCACTGGGCCCTGATATGCAAGACAGCGCGCACCTCCGCTTCCATAAGCAGATGCCATATTGGGGCTAAGGGCCCCTTGGTGTCCGGTGCGCTGTCTCCAAGCACGGGCCTCAGCTTTGCCACCTGCTGCTCCAGTTCCTTGACACGCTGGACTCTACTCTGCAGAGTGAGATCTCATTTCACTATTGTACATGTTGGGAGCACTGGTGGCTGTGGCTGTGTCTGTAGCTGCAATACATGCGTGGCAGTGCGTGATGTCCACTGCAGCAGCGACTATAACACTCGGATCCTGGTCGATTCTCACCTGTGCTGGACGGCGGGATTCGCTATGCGTTGCCGCACTCGGGGCTGATGACCTAGCCACAGGGGCCTCGGTTGCAGTACTAGGACCAGCGTGACTGGCGGCTGCTGACTGGGTGGTGGCCTGTGGGACATCCTTGCCACCGTCCTCGCATACATCCACTCTCCCACGCGCGGCAACCCTCTACACACCACATTGCTTTATCATCCGGTCAGATGAATTGGATCTCATGCCAGTGGGACTGTGCCGAGTAGGCCAAGGTGGGTAACTGGGCGGACACCCGTGGTGCTCTCAGGCGCAGCAGGGATGCGCATGAGGGGGTGACTTGCCTGTTCTCTGTCGTCCTCCGCCAAAGACCAGTCGGCCACCTTGGCTGGCGAGTCTGCAACATCTTCAGCATCCCCAGCCTATGTGACCATGGACACAGATCCCTCCAGCACTCGCGACCAGTTTACACCCGACGACACCATAACTCCGGAGGGCACTTGGTGCGGCGACGCCGTGCTGAAGTGGTCTGGCTGCGAGATTCAGAAGGCAGCCGACACCGCTGCAGAGATCATGGCCCAGGTGCTTTCTCGCGTCCTGTGGACCCCGATCTGGTCCTATTGCACAGGAGGTTTCCCATCGGTGAGGTCGCGATCGAGGTGGTGGAAGCCCCCGATGCCGTTGTGCCTGCCATCTGTCCAGGGTGTGACACTCCTGCACCCTGTCCATTTGTGTGGACTAGTATGCAGGTAGACAATCCAACTCGTCCTCCTTACTCCGACATCGCGGCTCGATCTACCCGACAGAACCGTGCCCGACAGGAGTGCCTGCAGTTGGGGGTATGGGGGAAGCCCTTGTTCCACAAGCTGTCGTACTTCAAGTGTGTTCCTCCCCTTGACAAGTGTCATAACGCCCGATATGGGTAATGCAACCTCGCCGTATCGTTCACCTTCCGCACATTCCGTACGCTGTGACCCCTCGTGTTACCTTCCTCGTCCAGTCTGACAGCAAAACATGTGTTTGGCTGGACTGGGTGTTTGGCTAGCCTGTGTAGATCATGGCACGTGTCTGTTGCTATCGCGACACATGCCTCCAGACACCTGACCGCGTGCAGTCCCTGCACATTCCTCCGCTTCGGTGTCGCCCACATCTTCCTCCTTGGACTTCTCAAGGACTTCTGGAAACAGTGGTTGCCCGGGCCTGGTGCCAAGCGTGTCAGGGCTGCCGCAAGAATCGTACTCCCTGTGGCGGTTTGGCTCAAGATCACGGCCTGAGGCGTGGAAGTGGGCTTGCGGCAGACGGAGCTGATCAAAACACCCTATCAAGACGTTGTCCAGTGAGGACCCCCTCCTTAGCGTTCACCTGCTCACCTGTACAAGAGCTTGTTACACGTACTTCATGCTAGCACACATTTGACTCCATCATCAAGGGCATGCGGTGTACACACTCGGCTTGCAGGCACCGCGGCAATTATCTTATGGAGGACTGGACGACATTCACTGAGACGTGGAGCACCTTCCTGTTACACAATCTGCCGTGGGACAGTACCAATGCAGAGCAACGCTATGTTCAAGCCCAATTTGAGGCCCTGTGGGCGGACTTGCGGGCGGGTTGCCTTTACTTCATGAGATTCATGAAAGGCCAGCATACTTGGGAGAGGATACTCACGCCTCAAAAGCATTTGCTGGCTTACGGGAAGAGGGCCCAACAGGTATGGTCCCAGTTGCGAAGTCACTGCCTCGTCCAACCTTTACCCGAGCCGCAGTTTATGTCACGTCTGTCTCGGGAATGCCATCGCTGTACGACATCCGGGCAGTGCCGTGCAGATCTTCGGAGGTCAAGTCCTAACCACGTTCAAGCTTCACTTGGCGGCCGTACATGTTCCGGATCAAGTTCGGGTCTGCGGCCCGGCCTTCTTCTGCCTTGAGTACTGGATAGAGCGACTCATCCAGTTCTTCAAGCGGCTGATCAAGTACCGCTCAACGTCTTGTGCGGAGAGGATCTTTGTCAACGATATCCTCTTGCGGCGGGCGTGTGATCGCTTGGTGCAGGAGTACGGTGCCGAAGCGATTCCCCGCCTGTCAGATGCCATTGCAGATGCCAAACGCCGCATTCGAGAGGGGAAGCGGATCCGTCGCCCTGCACCACCGCCAGGCCCGGAGGGGCCCCAGGCCGCCGCGCCTGCTGCGGCCCACGCCGCCGCGCCTGCTGCGGCCCAGGCCGCCGCGCCTGCTGGAGCCCAGGCCGCCGCGCCTGCTGCCCCCCCTGTTGCAGGGCCCTTCTGTGGCCCAGCGATGCTGGGCGCCGCGAAGGATCTGTCAGCCGTGGAACGGCTGGAGGTCTTGCCGGCACCGGTCGGGCCTCAGAGGCACCTCCGGGGTCTCCCCTACCTCATCTGCGCAGAGAACGAGGACTTTGCCAATCGCGGGTGGCCCAGCCATTCCAATTTGACAGGTTTGGCTCAGCGCGATGCCGTCGCATCTTCGCTTGGAGTTGGCGCGGATGAAGAGGACAACAGACTGGTCCGTATCCGCTTGCGCAAGTACCTGCGAGCTGAACTGGCAATTGGTGAGAACGTTGCATGCACACAATACACCTCGCAGAAGGTGAAAGACAACACTTGGTTCCTGAAAGAGTATGTCCAGGGCGCCGATCGCCTGTTGTACGTGGGCCAGTTCAAGTATTTCGTAGACGTGACCTACGAGAAGTTCAGTTCCGTTAATATTCGGGATGATGTTGCCAGTGATTCAGCGGACTGCATTTGTGCGGCGGTTTGCAACTTGTACCATGCGGTACAGGTGGCGTCGCCAGGGGCCAGGGCACCCGACCTTGAATTGGGTCGCCCGCCAGAATTGTATAGGTTGGTGTCAGTGCGACCACAATCGGGCAACCGCCGCTTTGCCGGTTGCTGGGTGATCGACCTGCGGTCGGTGACACTAGCCCTTGCGGCAACCGGTGAACGGAATGGTGGGCACATGTTTATGACAGTTCATAAAGCTTCTGGGAAATTAGGTAGTGTTATGGGGTAGACCTGAAAAAGGTACATATCAGATGCCAAGCACCAGGTCCTGTAACAGGCGCATACATCGATGGCAATGGTTTGATCAGTGGCACTGCACCGTTCAAACGTGATCGCATGTGTGTCGTTTGGCCTGCGTGTGACTAGGACCGCGATGCCACCGAGACGCCAATTCGTACTAAGATGGAATTAGATCGAACATAATCCTGTTGACATTGATTCGTTTGTGGAGGACAGTGCACGGGCAGGACATAGTTCACGCACGCTCGTGATCGCAGAGGACGACCTCTGATATTTCCGCATCGCCAGTCGATATCATCGGCTCTTAAGCAAATACAATAGTGTACAAGACTTGCTGAGTGCCTTGCTGAGTTGGTCGCCATGGCGAATCAGGATCTATTCCGTTTTGAATTAGAACGTGTGCGTGGCGATCCGGATCGTAACGACCACTATTTTAGATTGATACAGTATGCGATGAAGAAGATCGACGCGGGTCAGTGGGGACTGGATGGGCCGCAGGGCGAATCTAATTCAGACCTGCTTGCTCTGGTCCATCCACTCGACGATTCGCGCTCAAGGGCAGGCGGCGCAGTTCGAAAAGCACGTGAAGTTGCTTGAGAAGGCAAACGGGCGGCCTGACAATGGAGAGGTCGAGCTGGCGTACTGGGAGTGCAGGCTGCGAAGCCTCGCTGCTGATCGCCAGAGGGCCGTAGATCCACCCGAGCGAAGAACAGCCGGTGGTGGTCGCTTGCAAGGCATCCATGAGATGCTGGAGCGCACCGGCGACCATGCGCCTGGGATCTTGTCATCCCTGCCTCTGGTGACAGTTTCACCAGAGCCTACCCACCGACGTGGGTGTTGCCAGAACCTGACATGTGACTCGCCATCAGGCAGGGCCAACACACCCTCAGAGGTTCCACAGCCCGGCGGCACCGGCCGATGGCATCAGCCACCGGCAGATCTCCAACCGGACCCCCACCTCTCTCCTGCCGCAATGGGGACCACCGCATTCTTCGCGGGAGCCAGCCACTCCCCTCATGCGGCTTCCTCCACCATGGCAGCTTCTTCAGCGGGACATCATCGCCCCCCGTCGCATCCTGAAGGGGCACTGCCGGTGCCCCCAAGACCCCATCAACAGGCGCAGCAGGAACAGGCCCCCGCACGAGGGGTATCGAAACGTGCTGTGCCACGGCGACGACTGGGGTTGACACAACTTGTGGCGGCCCGGCCCGAACTGCGTACCACACTGCAGCCACCTCCGCCCACACCAGCAGCCCGGTCAGGTCTGCCATCGCGCCCGGCAACACCATCGCCTCGCGCCAAGAGATCGCTTCACCTCTCTGAGGCTGCGCCGGAGGGGGAGGCAGACCCTGCCCCCCCCCCCCGGCCACCTTGTCGGGTCCCCCGGCCCCCCGATCAGGACATGTGAAGCGGACACGACGAGGCGGTTCGATCTCGCCAGGCGGGTCCCCCGATGGCGTTGCCGAAGCTCGTCACGCCGGCCCAAATATCTTAGGGGTACGACATCTCATCCGCTGCCTGGTATCTACTTCTCCATGAACCACTGCGCCAGTGTATGCAATTGACACCTGATCCATGACTGCAGATGCGGGTAAAGCACAAGCTAGACCGGGGCATCATCATGGACTGTGACTGGGATTATGCGGCGGATGACGTCCGGGTGCTGCGCCCGGGTGCATGGGTCGGGACCAAGGCCATGGAGTATATGGCCGCCATAGCGCTGAGACGAGCGTGGCGCGACAGGCGGTACATCTTGGTGGACCCGTGTAATTGGCAAAGCCGCTGGGAGCAACTCGAGTCAAAGGGACACTGCAGAGGGATAACGAAGTGGGACATGAGGGTAAACATGTTTGCTGGCGGAGGGTGGAGCCTCCACGCCGTCGTCCACCCTGTGTACTCAGCTTATCACTGAAGCTTGGTCCTCATTTTCCACCCATGTACGCCCACCACGCTCACCCTGACTGACTCCACGCCCTCTGACTGTACTGCTCAGTGTAGCCGCAGGCTTGCATGCATGCGAGACTTATTTGTAAATGTCAAACCACGTATGCGCGTGATCCCAAGTCCGTCGGTGCAGACAGAGTGCAGCAATGGCTAGACGCTACCGAGGGTGAGCGCGACGGGATGAGGTCGGCCGGACAACACACCATCATCCTGCATGTGGACAGTCTGAGGTACGCAAAGCACAACACGGACGAGGTAGCAGGGAAGTGGATCCGGACGATGGCGTTTCTGCTGAACACCGCAGTAGACTCGATCAAGGAGGCGGTGAAGATATGGGCGGTGTGCTTCCGGTCACAGTGTATACCCTGGACCAACGGCTGGGTCAACAGTGATGTACATTATCTCATGATCGGCAGCCAACCCTAGCTTTGGTGCGGCTGACTGTGGCACTACTTTGCATACGACATCACCTATACGACCAATGACGCCACTATTGAACGGCGGTCGTTGTGTAGGTGCCACCGAGTATTTGCCCACAACAGCCGGACGCCGTTTCGTGCGGCATGTACACCGTGCTGAACCTATGTCCTGGAACGGTGCGCGCCGGGTCTGCTCTGGGATACGAACGCCGGCCGGCCGAACGTTGACGTTCCTGGGGGGGCAGCCAACCCTGCCCGAGCCCAGCCCAAATCGTTGTTGAGCTTGCCGCGTGGGCCCCCACGGTATGACGAACTGTGGGCACCGATCAAGGTGTTCCATCACGAGCCGTGGTACAGCGTGGGCGAGCCAAGGCGTGGAGGGCCGTACATCGCGCCAATTTCTGCATGCAGTGGGCGGAAGACGGAGGGCGACCTTCCCACACGGATGAGGACAAGGTAGTCACTGAACTGAAGGACTCAGTTGACGATCTGCCCCAAAACAAAGATGGGAAGCCGTGGAAAATCAGGTGCGAACAATGCGCCGCCCAATGACCACCTGTGCTACCGGTACCACGCATACTGCCCGCGCACGACTGGCAACTGTCTCCAAATCCTGCTCTGATTACGTTTAAGTCTGCAAATCAGAAGTCGTCATCTGCAAGCCGTTAGTACTGCAATCGAGGTGGGTGAACGCGAAGCATATGGACCCGCCTTTGTCTATATGGGCGCAGCATCTGTGCAAGCGGTCTTCAAGACGGACCCGGCAGCGGCCAAGCTCGGGCGATACTCGTCCCGCCAGGAGGGGGCGGTCACCTCGGCGAGGGGGGAGCCGAGCTGATAGAGGGACCAACGCAAGTGGCCGGCAGGCGACCAGTCAGCAGCCGCACCGGGGACGTGGTAGCGGCAGCTCTCGGGGGCGGGTAGGGGCGAACACAAGGACCGGTTTGCGTGGCCGTTCGGCTGGGCGGGGACACGCCCCGCCTATAGGGAGATAGCTGCAAGTACAGGGGTAACCCTGCGGGCGCCATTACAGAAAGCTGCCGGGGTTGGGGGGGTGAAGTCCTGACATTCCGGTATAGTGCAACAAGCGATCTTTTGCCATGGTGTACGTGGGGGAGTATTGGACACACGACCTGTTTCTGTCAGGGTAGACTTGCAGTCTCGCTAGTGAGCATGCTGCACAAGGTGTAATGGTCACTACGTGTACTGATCAATCGCAGTGGATACGATGACGCCATGTCGCCGTCGACATATCATCGCTGCCACGCAGACCGGCGATTGCCGCTGGCCCTGCCAACGCGAGACGCACCCTCCAGTTCCGGAGCCTCCTGAGCCCACTTCTGCACTGCAGTGTGTGCGTTCCCAGTGTCCAAAGTACTGTACAGTAGTTATCTTGCAGTTTCAGCATCGCTGATCGGGGAGTGCGTGGCTACAGCGTTGCGGGTGCTGTGCTGCACACCATCTTCAACTTGGTGGAATTGGATGCGAAACGAGGCTCGCAGGCGCACAGATGCGCAGTACATGTAACTGAGATCCCATCCCATGCGTCTGATTATATACTGTATGGTCAACGTTGCGCACGATACTTCCCCGCGAGACAGCGTTGACAGTTGTGCCCTATCTTTTTAGACGGAATTCCCAACGGACATGGAACACGCGCGGGGTTGGGGCGATTGGCATGTCGTCGCCGCATTTGAGAGACTGTAAGAACAGAGGTGGATAAGATCTTGTATACGCGTCGGCATCAGATGATTCCAACGGCGCGAACCGTTCGGACAAACAATATCGTAGGAGAAACTATGGAGACAGGGCACCTGCGGCCACGGCAAGTGTCCCTTGCGCTACGGCGACATTGCTACGCACCCGATGCTGGAGCCCGGCCCAGCACGTCATAGGGACGGACTCTACCAATTCTGCAAGCGTAGTAGTTTTCCAGCGTTGATTTCCTATGAATACGTACAGCGGGCCATGAGCATGAGCGGACAAACACGGCCTTTGGCCGATACCGCCGCGCGCGAGGACGCCGAGCAGAGCATGGTTGAGGAGGTCGCAGTTGTTGTAGAAACGAGCGGCGCGTTCTCTGCCGCAATTGTTGACAGGATGCTGCGGTTGGGAACGTTTAACTCGCTCTTGAAGCGGAGCACAGATCAGATCCGCGCAGCGGGCAGGACCCTCGAGTACGCAGTGCGACACAACATATACTGGACCATTGTATTATTCAATGCGTGGATGCAGCATTTCGAGGCGCTGGAGCCTCCGTGGCAGCGCGTACATAGCAATGGCGGAACAGACGACGGGTCGGCGGTGAAGGAGGCCGGGCTCATGAAGCTCATCTCGTTCTCTGGAGATCGGAAGGTTATTAAGGTGAGTCATGAGCGTTTCGGGCAGAGCGTGCCCGAGCTTCGTGAAGGGGACGCGGACGATGCGTAGACCGTCACTGAGTGGGCCACGTTGCGAGTGGTGAATACGTATCGAATGCAGGTACACATGATAGGCCGGCAGCAGCCACCCCAGACCATCATAACAGAGGTATCATCCCCAAGACGTGGCTCGAGCCCAAGTGCAGAGGCGGACTGCAGCACTGAGTCGTGGCGCGGACAGAGAACAATGCGGGAGTACACAGGCAGATTGGGATCACCTGACCTGCACATCCCCGCAGGTACGACACTACATACAGTACTCGCACCCACCATTGGACTCGCTTACACCATCACTGCCATTGCATACGCCTGGGAGATGCAACCATCGAAGCTGAGGCAAGCTGAGGCGAAATTGGTGTGCAGAGTATGAAGCTAAGAACCAAGTCGAGCTCCTGCGACTGGTGGTGCACTCCATGCACAACGAGCATCCCAGAGTCCTAGCACCAGAACGGCCCGGAGGCCCGACCAGGTTTGAGTACTCCAACCATCCTGTCAGAGAGGGCGCCACTTGCGAATGGGCACCCACGGGAACATCACTGCCACACTACCTGCTCCTACCCACAACGACGCGACGTGAAGCCGCACCAAATGAGCAGATGGCAGAGCTCATGGGGAACGTGCAGAGGGGGACCAATGGGTACTCCAAGACGCTGCAGCTGATTCGGAAACCCGTCTCCACCAAGAACAAGGCAAGCGCTGCCTCGCAGCTGTATCCGTCACCCCGCTTCACACAGCTGATGGCGTGCGCCCGGATGGTACAACTGATGGTGCGGAACGCACCAGAGCTGTGTGGGGAAGCGGTGCGGGCACCACCAACACTGGTCAGAATAGCAGATGCATGTGTGATACGACCTATGACGAGTGGCAGCAAGAGCTCTGACAACCTATACTGCATTCAGGATATGGGTATCATGGGAGAGTACTGTGCCGCTGCACAACAAGTCGGGGGCCTGGCGTGCGTATACGCTGCAAAGAAGTGGCCGGGAGTGGATCAGGTGCACTCCCATGCATTCATTGCAGTCCTGTGAGTTTGGCAGGCCTCACCAATAGGGCCCTTGATCTGGCGGTCCAGTCCGCTTCACGGTGTAACACCGTCGTCGCTGGCGCGTGTGTGGTACATGCATATGTACCGCATATATATGTACCGCATACATATGTACCGCATCTGAGCCGATGCAACACTGTGCAGGCGCCATCAGTACTGGCCTCCTACGAGGACCTCACGTTGGGCCTCATCCAACACTGGCGATGCATTGACAGACGTGGCTCAGCGGTGGATAACGACATCCGCGGGTATGCAAGGCTCTTGATGGCTTTCTCCAATTACGTCAGCGCTGGGCCGGGGGCACTAAAGTAAGCTATCGTGCCCCCTGACGATCGGGACAAGCCCACGGGGCAGACATGCTCCGATCGCGTCGCCATGTTATAATGGATGAATTATATATAATGTGCTTGTACCTTTAATCAGGCACTGTAGGCAGATAACGCTGGACAAGCGCTGGGCCGAAGGCTCGACAGCGCACTGGCGAGTCGGATAACACATCCAAAGCTTGACTGGCTTGGCGCTTTGGCGCAGCCCCGACTATCCCATTTCGAACCAAGAGGGTTCCAGATATGAGGAGTCGTCAAGTCCGTCGGGCCCGCAAGGGACTGGTCGCGTGCCGCTGAACTACGGTTAACACGAGTGGCGGTACCGGATCGACAAATGACATCAGGAGCAGCACCTTACCAGAAAGGAACACAGTTATCAGATATATGGGATGTGAATCACCTGACCCTGATAGAGGATGCAAAGCAGCTGACAGTCTCCGCGTCCACGCAACAACGCTGGCCACCGCTGGCAAGGAGTCCGCTGTACGCACTGGTCACCTCCGAATGATCTAGTATAGATAAATAGTAAGAGCAAGGAGGAACTCTGGAGACTGTCAGTCGCTCGTGTGACCGGCTGCATCCAGCCACTTAGCGTGGGGCGACACGCGTGCCGGGCGGTGCTGCGAGCGTCGAAACACAGTCTACATCGGCAAGATGTATATTCAACGATTGTATGGGAAGGTTGTGACGGTTTCAGCAGCATCGGCTGATAAACAGCGGCTATGGACAGTTGTCAGGCGTTACATTCTGCGCCTTCGGGCAGAGGCCTGCATTAGCCAGACCATTAATCAGACAGGCATCTTGGTCTGACACTGTCTATTCATGATCTGTCTAGACTCGCGTGCGATCGCGATTTGAACGACGTGTACGCGTCCAAGCCGCTGCCGCGACTATCCGGTGGCCATTCGTCACCACCACCATCAATTGGTGTCTGCTGCGCTAGACGCCCAGCTCTGATGTCTGTGGGCCCATATCTGTGGTATATTTACGGTGTCAAATAGCAGCATCCTGTGCCGAATTGCGCTCGATGCGATCTCCACCTAGTGCTTAACCGACCTTGCAGCCAGCCAATGGAGCCACGTTCGCATATGGTGTCCACCGGTGCCGCCCATTGGAAGCACTCGCCGACGTCGCTCGAGTGTGATGCACACACACCGCGGAGGCAGGATATGCTACATCTGTATGCAACAGTGGCATGAATGATTCCGTAGTGCAGCGGGAAGGCTGCATGTTATGCCGCTTTCATCGCTTGGCGAGATCGTCGTGATTGCGATCCGATGGACAGGACTGTGGCTCCACCCATGGCCTTAGATACGTCGTTTACCTCAACTGATGTAGATTTCGGGGTGCTGTGGACCGAGGCGGCCTTCCCGCACGAGCTTGCGCGCGGTGCTTCCCTCCACAGCGTGAATCCGACCGTGGTCGGCTTGTGGCCCATTCCTGTCGCGACTGCGGTCCGATTAGGCGGATTAGGCAGCACAGTGGACGTTGGAGTGCGTCTGGACAGGCAGTACACCTAAGCCAGGCTTGTGGACGTCGGCGAGGCGCTGCATGCCCCTACGCTGCACGCCTCGCAGCACCCATCGCCCTGGAGCCGACCTCCGATGTACGAAGTCCTGCCCACGGCCTCCCCGCTGCACCTGTACTTCGTGCTATGGGGGAGAGCCGATGAGACGGGGGAGGAGCTTGCCGCTGTCGACTCTGTAGTGTTCCAAGCCTGGGCCATGCGCGGTGTCAGAGATTTCATAGACCTGTGCATGGGGGAGATGACCCGTTTGTACGGAACTTGGGAGGACGACTATGAGATCGTGGCTCTCCGGGGGGCGCCTACCACGCCTGCAGCCCGCACCCACACGCTGTTCCACATGCAGCTGGTGCTCAGGCATCCCCACCATATGTTTGCCACGTTGGAAGAGGTGGGGTCCGTGGCAACTGGGCTCATCCATAAGGCGTTTGAGGAGATGGCAGGCTCCACGTGGCTTGGACTCCTGGTCCCGACTGCGTACAGTTTCAATGACACACCCCACGGGGCGGATAGATGGAACAGATCTAGAAGTCTCCCACGGTCCGTTCTGCCCATCTGAATATCCACTGCCTCACCGCCATATGCACTCCCGCCACCAACTCGGCTGGCCGACCTTCACAGGGAGTATGTCATGCAGGGACCTACGACTGCCGGGAGCAGCTCCAGCGCCCAGGCTCGAGGATGGTGAGACCCACCTTGTCTTCCCCATGATATGGGACAGGAGCGTATCCCAAACGTATCTCGACCCCAGCATGTTCGAAGGGCCAGCGCGCAGTGTGTGGGAGACTTTCTTGTCTTCGCCGGCCACACCTGTAATCGATGATGTCGGCTGCCGCACCACGGCCGTCGTGCCGTTCAGCGTGGGCATGCTTGATTCACCCGAACACAGCCAGCTGTGATTGTAGCCGACAGGCTGCGCCAGACCAGTAGTGCAGAGTTGTCAGCTACCAGAGCGTGCAGCCACAAGAGGACCTGGCAGTGTGGTGCACTAGGGGAGGGATGGCGAGTGCCGTACCGCAGTTATAGACATGTAACAAACATGTGTGCAGTACCGCAAATGTGCATGTCACCAAAGGGTGTCGCCGCGTGGCTGATGTGTGCATTGAGTACAACCATACACAACCATCACAAACGCCTATTGTACCTAAAGCATGTCAATAAAACAAATTGTCGCTGTGATACACGCTGCAGTAACTTGGATTGGGTTGTTTTGGATTGGTAACCTTGCAGTGTCAAGGCAACGAATTACAGTGGCATGGCATAACCGAGTATGCAACATGCCGCTGCTCATGCGGTCGCGTCCCCCTGATCACCCCCGTCGTCATTGGGCTCTGCTTCATCTACTTGCGCCTCACCGCCCTCTCTTGCCGCGTATAAGCCGCGTCGAGTGACGTCACGCCGGCGGCGGTTCAAGCCGAAATAACGTAATCTAAGTCGTTCACCTTGCAGGACGTCCTGCGGACCTCCCATGCGTGCCAAGGGAGATGTCCTCTCCAGCACCCGCATGAGAGGTCCAGGAGTGGGAGGACTGCTGAGGGCGTCCAGGATGGAGTTGTGTGGGACACGTACACGATGGGATAGTAATATGCACATATGCGGAAGATCTTGCCTACGACATTGACACAGTATTGTCCACTGTGAGGCACGAGGGTTGTGGCCCATGGCTGGTCGATTGGGCCCAATCGACCATCGTGGCGTCCCGGGTGCTGCACTCGATTGGGTACAATCGACCATAGTGGCGCCCGGGGTACTGCAGTCGATTGGGTTACAATCGACCATAGTGGCGCCCGGGGTACTGCAGTCGATTGGGTTACAATCGACCATAGTGGCGTCCGGGGTATTGCAGTCGATTGGGCCCAATCGACCATCCACCTGTGCAGACGGTTCAACCGTCGAGAAACTGGAATCAGACAGGACAGGTGACTTGGACATCAGTGGCACGCGTATATACGAGCTGAGGTCACGAGCGTTCACATGGACTTCACTGTGCTCAAGTGCGCATAGTGGCCTGTGGTCCATGACTGGTCAATTGGGCACAATCGACCATAGTGGCGTCCGGGTGCTGCAGTCGATTGGGCACAATCGACCATAGTGGCGCCCGGGGTACTGCAGCCGATTGGGTTACAATCGACCATGGTGGCGTCCGGGGTACTGCAGTCGATTGGGTACAATCGACCATAGTGGCGCCCGGGGTGCTGCAGTCGATTGGGTTACAATCGACCATAGTGGCGCCCGGGGTACTGCAGTCGATTGGGTTACAATCGACCATAGTGGCGTCCGGGGTATTGCAGTCGATTGGGCCCAATCGACCATCCACCTGTGCAGACGGTTCAACCGTCGAGAAACTGGAATCAGACAGGACAGGTGACTTGGACATCAGTGGCACGCGTATATACGAGCTGAGGTCACGAGCGTTCACATGGACTTCACTGTGCTCAAGTGCGCATAGTCGCCTGTGGTCCATGACTGGTCGATTGGGCACAATCGACCATAGTGGCGTCCGGGTGCTGCAGTCGATTGGGCACAATCGACCATAGTGGCGCCCGGGGTACTGCAGCCGATTGGGTTACAATCGACCATAGTGGCGTCCGGGGTACTGCAGTCGATTGGGTACAATCGACCATAGTGGCGCCCGGGGTGCTGCAGTCGATTGGGTACAATCGACCATAGTGGCGCCCGGGGTACTGCAGTCGATTGGGCACGATCGACCATCCACCTATGCAGCTCAGACTGTCAGACTGTCGAGCAAGTCGAATCAGACAGGACAGTGCATACACGCGTGACTACGTTAAAAAACGGCTCGATCTGGTCGCCGAGACAGTGTGGGGCAGACAAGCCGAGCGATGGACTGTGGCCGCGTCCACAACGCAGCACGGCAGTCCCCGGCGCACGGCGGAAGGATCCCACATCGCACAACGGCTAGATGATGTTCATGAAACGTGTACAGGTGGGAATGTCACCTGTCCTGTTTCCGGAGGCTGGCGTGCTGTGTAGAGCACCCGCGGCGAAGCAACAACCGCTGCATCCGACGAGTGCGCCACGCTTCTCAGTCCAGCAAAGCAGACCTATGTATAAGAGTCTCTAAATATAAAGGTGCGATGATCTTATGCTCCGTCAACGGCTCACCGGCGTCAAGCATCCCGCCATATCCGGGCAGGCACTCAGAACTCGTATTATCGCCCTAGAACCTGATAAAACTCTTAAACACAGGCGCAAGGACATTATAGAGATGAGATAGAGCGTGCGACGAGGTCAATATCGACCTGTGATGGACTGTCGACGTTGTTGCCGGAGTTTGAAACATCGCTCGCTGCACGAACGTAGATCAGCGAGAGGCCAACCATGATCGACATACTGTTTCAATCTGGTTGACTTAAGGCTGAATATTCGTCTGGGGTCGCGTGATATTTCGAACAGTCGGCCCGCGTGCCTCAGCAGCCGCGCCATGCCGCTTATCCCCTGTCACCACAGAACACATGCATGGATGTCGGTCGCATGTCACCTGTGCCTGTCCAATGCCACCTTCCGCAGTGCAGTGAACTTTCACAGAACAGAGCGTGCAACGGCGTGTCACCACGTCGTGAAAGCAATTCATCATGGTTTCCTTGTCCGATCACGAGCATGCAAACAAAACGTGGCGGGACTTTACATGTCCCGCGTGGCACCTATAGATGACCAAACACAAACCAGCAGTGTGACGTGCTGTTCTCATAACTATCAGTCAGTGCGCTGTGCCTTGCATGCGCTTCTGTCACTCACACTCCTATCAGCCCCCTCTGCCTCTTCAGCACCCTGCCCAGCGCCTTTGCGCTTGCCCGCATTGCCTGCGCCTGCCCTGCCTTTGCCAGATCCGCCCGCCCCATTTCCCTGAGCACCCTGCACCGCAGCAGCCCGGCCTTCCGCCTGGCGTGCTCCCCCCTCGCCTGCTGCGGCATGTACTCCACCTGCCTCCCCCGCGGCCACGTCGTCGGCGCCTACCTTGCCCTCGCCACCTGCAGCCTCTCCCTCTCCCTGAGTACCCTGCACCGCAGCACCCCGTCGGCTCGTGCGGATGGGACTGGGCTGCTCCTTCAGCCGCCTTCTCGCCGCTGGGCCAGGATTGAAGGTGTCCTCGTCCCCACTGGTTCCCTTGTCTGAACTGCTGGCAGTGACGCTGTCCTCATCGGCTGCGCTTGGGTTGCCCATGTCCCCTCCGGCTAGGCAATCCTCATCATTGTCTGCCAGTGGCCCCGAGTCGGAAGGCTGTGTCGGCTGCGGGCCGTGTTGCTCCCAAGCTGCCCGGATGTCATCGCGGGAGACACCCTCTCCCTCAGCCACTTCCATGGCCTTGTACAGCAACTCCAGCCACTTGTCATCGTGGTCTGGCTTGTACTTCCTCGCGGCAGTGAATAACGCCACCATGGTGTCCAGACAGCCTTTGACCCTGGCGCTCTCTTCATCTGAAGTCAACTGGGTGTCGGGCGGTACCGGTTCTTGCATCTCCATTGAGACGACGACCCTGTTGTCCGGCGTGAGGTCCACCAAGGCACCCCCGATCTCAGTACGGCCTACATGGGCATGTACCCCGGATTGGAGTGGGTGACATTACATCAAACACATGCAGTGTGCATGCATGTAAACTCAATGAAAGGCCATGCATTAGCACCTACTGGATCAAAACACTTCCTGGTATACAGTGGGCACATTGCCATGACAGTGCACACCTTTTGCAATGCCAGGCGATTTGGCATCCATCTTCCTTGGCCCGTCACTTGTTTTCTTGCTGTACCCGCCTTTGTTCTTGTTCTTCTTTCCCCTCCCAGACCCTTTCATGCCCGTGCCTTTCTTTGCCCCTGGCTTTGCGCCTTTGCTCCCCGCAGCACCCTGCTGACCCTCGACACCGTCATCATTGTGCCCATCGCTCGCTGGGTCCGCCGGAGGTGGAGCCGGAGGCGGTTCATGCAGGCCAACACTGCGTAGATCCACCCCTTCTAGCATCATCTTCATGTCCGGGTCCCTGTCGTCCAGGAGCCGCTGAATGCACGCCCTTGTCAGAGCGCGCACCTCGCCCGCTGACGCCAGCGAGACCGTCTTGAGCTGTGTTGTGAACCACAGCGCGGCCTCACCTCCATCCGGGCCCTTGTTGGTCATGAACAACTCCAGGGCTGCGAAGCCGCACTGCCACCAGGGCTGTGGCATATGCTTACTTGCAACCCGGATGGCCTTTGTCCTGGGCGATGGCATAGCCGGACTTGGGAAGAGCAGGTTTGCTGCACACAGCGGTGCATGTCGTGTGGGTTTATATGCTGCACGGCAGCCTGAGAGTACAATGCAGGTTTACATTGAGCGCAATGGAAGATGCCAATGCTGCAAATTGCACACCTTGAACGGCAATGAGTGCTGCCACGGTGGCAGCGCCCCAGCAGTCCCAGACGCAGTCCCACTCGGGTGTCCCCTGAGCAATCGCCAGTTCACCGCTCGTGGCATTCCCGCAGATGCATCTGAATAGGCGGTGGAGCTTTGCAAAGCCGCGGATGTCGGCCTCCACCGCCGATTCAGTCGTATCGAAAACGTCCCACTGCGACCCGAGAGTCTGGACTAGTCCTTCGTACGTCTCTAAGATCCGCGGAACCTGCATGCATGCCGCCCCTGTATGGCTAAGGGACCCCCCTGGTGCCATATTTGGTGCTCCGCGGTACAGTTCCATGCAGGAGCAGCACCCAGTTTTGTACCCTAGTGTGCATGACTGTGTACAGCGGTTGGGGTTTTACCTGAGTTGCCTGGGTCCCAAGCTGGGCCGCATACGCGCAGGCGACGCCATTTATCTGCTGGGTTGCCGCACAAAACTGCCCCATGACGTTCACCTCCTGTATGCACATCCGTCATCAGCGCTTATCATCTACATCATGCCTGCGGTGTTTACCCCTCAGGCTGTAACCCCCACAAAAATGGCGGGGTGTTCGCGTGGGGATCGCACCGTCACCTGACATACATGTGTCGCCGTGTTCAGCATAAGCCTCAACGTGGGAGCACAAGCCATCATCTGCAGGAAGCGGGGTGATGGATATAGCTGCACGGCGTCGTTCTTGCTGTTGGGCAGCTTGATGGCCTTCCTGATTAGCTGCAGCCCCTTCGAACTGCCATCAGTTCCTGCGAGCATGTGCCTCATCAACTCCCCCATCTGCGAGCTTGGTGCGTCCTCGGGGTTGGTAGTTCCCGGCATGAGGAGGTAGTGGTGCAGCGTGGATCCACCGGGCGCCCACGAAGCGGTGTCTGTGCCCTTGGCAGGGGAGCTGGCATACTCCCATCTGCCCGGGGCACCCGGTCGATCCGAAGGTATCTCCCGGGGGTGCTCATTGCACATCGCATGCACCACCAGGCGGAGGAGTTCCACGTGATTCTTTGCCTCGTACTCTGCAGTCAAGGACACCATGTGCTTGCCAGGTGAGACATCCAATTCGCATCACGTGTACACAGTAGGACCTCTGCGGTCCCTAGCGGCATAAGTGTTGGTAGACCTGTAACGTACCTTTCATGAAAGTTTGACTCGCATTCAGTACTTCGCGGCACTCTCTGACTGTTCTCTGGCCAGCAACAAGCTGGCCATCGAAACCCACATCGGCCGTCTGGCTCTGAGTGGCAAATGTCGGTGCACCGCTGCCACTCTTAGGTGACTGAACGTCGTGTACAGTCGTGAGCGGCGGCTGTGCGCGTCCGTGTATTGTCACCTGCGTAGCAACGCCGATCTTCGTACGGATCTTGCCGTGTCAATCACTTGCTGCTCTGCCGATGCCCTCCTCGACAGCCACAAATGCCACAATCATGCAAGCTATTAATGAGAACATACCTGGATAGTTTTATTGGCTGCGAACGAGGACGTCTTCTGTAGCCCGGCATCCATGATCCGCTGGCCATCATCAGGGCCGTCTGCGCCGGTGCCAGAACGCCATGCTGGGGTCAGGGCCTCGAAGTGCTGCATCCACGCATAGAACAAGATCAATGCCCAGTACGTGTTGATCTTGACAGCGCCTCCGAGGACCCTGCCCTGGCAGATGATCTGGCCCGTGCACTCCTCCACCATGGCGCGAAATGTGCCTTCCTGGTTCATCCGCGCGATAGTATCGGCGGTGAACTTGCCCGTCCCAGCTGCTACTGCATCTGCTACGGATATATTTTCAACTGCGGCAGGTGCAGCCTGTTCTGCATGCTCGGGAAGACGGTCCATACTATCACTTGTGTACACGGCGATGGGTGCGGTTCCGAATCGACTATGTGGAAGGAAGTCTGGACGTTCACCATACGCACAGGTGTTTGTGTGATCGTCTCGCTTCACCAATTGGATCCCGTTCGGCACGAATGCCCTTGGGTGTCTGCAAGTGCAAGCTCTCGGATGCACAGCGCATGTACTGGAGGGGTATGGGTACAGTGGATGCTGTGGGTGCGAACGCCACCCCTGCTGCCACAGCTTTTCTGCATTGGATTGCACCCGCAAATGGATCGACATCATGTGGTTGCCCGCAGTTTTGCTGTCATCGGCAACGACGTTCAAGGAGATGGCGAGCCGATGGACAGGAATGTCGACACTGCCACGGCCGTCCAGACTCCGTTCACCCCAGATGATGTTGAGTACGGGGCACTTTGGAGCGAGGAGGCCTTTCCGCGCGAGCTTGTAGCTACTGCGGTCCAATGATGCGGCACAGTGGACCCTGGAGTGCCATTGAAGAGGCAGTGCTCGTGGTGCAGGCTTGTGGACGTCGGACAGGTCCTGCATGCCCCGACGCAGCACCCCTTAAGTATGTTGTTGCCGGGAACTGAGCGCCAGGCAGGTGAGCATGTAAGCGAGTGAAACCCCCGCTGCTGCTCTTGCTAGAATAAGTATCGGAGACTTACTGTGCAGCAAGCAGTACAAACCCAATACAGTGACCAACTGCAGGTGGTGCGTGCAACATGTTCAATCCACCGGAGCGCAATATGTGTGCACAGGTTACGCTACACCACCTGGTCTGAGTCCCGGCACGCTTGCTATTACAGCCTATGTCAGGTCAGGCTGTCTAGTCAGCCGTACTACGAATGAAACCCATTCAGGACACTACGTGCCCTTGTCGCCTCTGCTACCAGTGCTGCCCTGCACAGCCGCTGCTGTGCAGGGCTTGCCCCCCTGACTGCCCTGCTGCGCGGCCTCCTCCGCATGCTCGCAGCCCGGGCTGCGCTGCACCCCTCCCGCAGTGCGGCGCTTGCCCCTGGTACCGCCCCGCTTCGTGGTATCGGCTGCTCTCCCTTTGGCCTGCGCGGGCTTCGCTGCCAGACTGGGTTTACCTCGACTCCCCTTCGCCGTAGCCCTAGTTGGTCGGTTGCGGCTGGGGCTGGGTCCTGCTTTCCAGCCACCGCTTGGGGTTGACGGAGCTGCAGTCCCTCGCCGTACACGGTCCGAGGTCCTCTGATTCGCCGCCCCTTCAGCCCAGGCTTGACACTCCGCTCTGTCATGTCTCAGGGCCATCCAGCTGAATCCTTGGATCATAGCGCTGTACAGTACACGGCAGTGTGGGCGCATGGGAATCCATCCGGCTCATGTATGGGTCAAAGGCACGGCAGGTCAGGTTGCACGCATCTCGGTGTTCAGTTCCTACATCAGGCATTGGCGTGATCGCACCGTGCGGCCTGCGGGCTACGCGCCACCGCGTCAGGGATGCGTTGTATGGCGGCATCAACTTCTGCCTTCAAGCCGGACTCCGACTCTGCGGTGCTATTCTCGTGCATGACCAAGGCCAGGTGCACCCGGTACAGTGCCTTACAGGCTTGCACGTCGCCCTGTTTGTACCACTGTAGTCTCGTCCCGGGCCACGGTATGTGCCACAGGGCATCATGACGCGGCGGCCCGTTTACACGGAGCTCAAATCGCGCTTCCCTTGTCATTTCTTCTTTGGGAGGGCCCTCTGACGGTCTTGGCGCTATGACCTCTGGTCGCTGATGCTCCAGATTCCAGGTCACACCTGGCCGGCACCTATCCAGGAGGTGCGTTAGATTCATGATGGTGTACATGCCGCATGAGAACACATCCGGCTGCTTGGGGCTCAAGCCGGTGGGAATCTGCATGTCAGCATGTTGGCTGTTGACATGGCAAGTTGCCCTGCGGCTGCATGCATGCAGAATCCCCTGCGCTGGGATTAGTTTGGTATAGACGACCATGCATGTGACAAGGTGATATCCACATGCATGCACACAGCGCCAGACCGTGGCCCCAGTGTCAGCTATGTTGGGTACATGTTATTGTCCAGAGCATGTGCGCCATGGCATACACGCTCTGCTGTCAGGTTGGTAGAGCCACACCCGCCAGGTCTTCACTCCTGCTCTAACAACGGCTGCCGGTGCGCCGAGAATGGTGGTCATTGCGGCCACCCACTTGTCCGACACCAGTTTCGTATTGTGTCCCGCGTCGCCCAGGCTGTCCACATGTACTATCACGGTGACCTCGCCAGCCACGGCGAGGTCCTTGCGCTGACTCTGGCTGGATTCTGTCCACCGATACAGGCGGCCTGCAATATGTGCGTCAGTACTCTGAAATGCCGGTGTACATCAGGTTACTACATCAGCGTGTAGGTTGTTTCATGGGGTTGCAGGGAGGCCGCACCGGGATGGAAGATTGCCACCAAGCTCCAATGAGCGTTGTCATGCTCGTGGTGGAATATGGCGAATCTCTCACCGTCGCCTTGGCGGAAGACATCATTGGCGGTGGCCCACTTCCGAATGGAGGTGGCAGTCAAACAGAACATACCGTGTATGGCTGTGTGGGCTCCTCATCATCCACGTCGACCAGGTCGATGGCATCGGCAGCGCGCGTCGACCCTGCCGCTGGGCGCGTCTGCGGCGCATGAAACGGCTTCTGTTTCTTAGCCGCTTGGGTTGCACCTCGTTGGGGTGGTGCACTGACGATCGGGGATCGCCCATCGGCAGGGGGGGGGTGTTCGACGCTGGCAGCCTCTTCTTGCAGCTCCATCAACTCCAGGGTCCTCTTGGCCCGAAGGTTCGCGGTGGGAGGAAGGGGGGCCGGCCCTGTGTCGGGCTTGCTTTGGGGTACATCTGGCCGTAGGGGCTGTTTGAGGTCAGCCCGCGCGGCAACCACTTGACCTCGCCCACCGTAGGGGCGACGGGGGCGTACAGGCACTGGCTTCGACACCCCCACCCGAGACTTGGGCACTTGGTGTACCGTACCGCCCATTGCTATGGCAAGCTTCGAAAGGTAATTCATGGGGGGGGGGAGGGGCCTCTGACTGAGCCGGCATACCGCCGGACTCAACATCGGGCCTCTCTAGGGGGATCGGGGGTGGGCTATCTGCCATAGACATAGCCATGGCCGATGGGAGACCTGGAATGCTTGTGGCCGGCCCCAGTGCCCGCGGGGAATGCCTCGTGTCCTCCTGCAGCTCTGCAGGAGGGAGGCATAGACCGGGCTGCAGGCCTGAGGCCTGCATGTCCGAGGTTGCCAGGCCTGCTGCAGACGTCGCTGCCACAGCCATACTGGCCACTGGGCCAGCATCACTCGCAAGCGCGTCTGACTCACGCCCGTAGTCCGAGGTATGCGGCTTGAGTACGCCGCTCCACTCCAGGCCGGCTTGTAGCGCTTGGAGGGAGTATCGACTGCCTTCTCGACGACGCGGGTTCTCCGTGGCACTCAGGCGAGCCGCTGCTAGGCTTCTCAGCCTGAAGTCCCAATAAGCACGTGCTGCCTGGTTAGCTGAGGGCTGCCGATCAGCCGCAGCCTGGAGTTGATCCCTATGAGCATTGTACTGCTCAGGGCAAGATGCAGCCGCTGCACGATCACGAGGATGGATCAAGTGCAGCAGGTCGTCCGACGACACGCTGCCTACCCCACTAGGTCCCACGCCGCTATCGGCTAGGCTACTAACCCGGTTTCGCAAGAAGAGTCTGTAATGACCACTGCCATACGGGTCCTGGATCGCATTACTCAATTCACATCGGTACGTCTCCAACGACCCGTATTCTGGCGCTGTCATGGTGGAGTATGGCCGGCGGGCAAAATAAACTCTCTGGTTGCAGTGAAAAGCACTGTAAGCAGAAGTTTATAGCCTTCTGAGTGGGCCTCCTATACTTTCCCGCAATAGGACTCGCTCACGCGAGTTCCACACCGGTGCCCACCAGTGCAAGGTTCCTCATGCACGGACTACCGTCGCTCTGAGGCGGTGCAGATTAACGCGCCGCAACGCTGAGCGTCGACTCATCTCGTTGCAGATACCTACCGTGTCGAATAGCACCGCACCAAGCCGCATAGCGCTTGATGCCATCCTACGTACCCGGCAACCTTGCTGCCAGCCAATGGAGCGCCCTATGCGCAACAGGTCCATCAATCCCTACTGGGATCTAGAGTTATCCAAAACGTTTACAGAGGCAGCTTTCCCGCGCGAATTGGATCGTGGCCTACACTGGCATCGCGTTGATCCCACCGTTGTCCAGTCGTGGCCATTTTCCTTCTCGGTTCCGGTCTCCTACCCCGACAACGACGGGGAGAGGAATTATTTGTGGACAGAGCTAGGCGCGCTTGCCAAGGCAATGCACCGGCGGGAACAGATTGAGACAAGTCTAGATACGCATGTTTACCCGCATGTATTCGAAGTGCTGCCGACTGTATTGCATGACAGATTGGTGGTACTGCCGGCCGGCAGAAAGCATACCTGTCATGAGCCATACTGTGCGCTCAAGAGTCTAGTGACACATATATACAACGTCCTACAGTCCAGAAGTAACACAACCCCTTGGGTTGGGCGCTTTTCTGGTTCTTGACATGGTTTCGGTGAGATGGTTAGAGCATTAGCTGCAGTGCTCCCTCATGATCAGGACATCGCGGTTTCGAACCCCACAATTCACTGTAGACTTGCTATCAGTCAGTTCCCCGTCACGCCACTTGAGCGAGGGGGTGTGTCATGAGCCATACTGTGCGCTCAAGAGTCTAGTGACACATATATACAACGTCCTACAGTCCAGAAGTAACACAACCCCTTGGGTTGGGCGCTTTTCTGGTTCTTGACAGGCTTTTCACCTCGGACAGTGATTGCTTTTTGCTGGTGTCTACCTTCGGGGGGTTTTGGCCGTCTACTTTCCTTCTGTTGCCCTCGCTGCCGGGCTGTTGCGTTCATCTCCGTGTAACACCACGCAGTACCACGCAGCCCACGCGCACACCAAACACAGTCAGCACGCGCCCACCGACGGGCGCCGACTCGACACGAGCAGCTGCAGTACGCACGGACGCGCGCCGGCGCGCTACGGCCATCTCCGAGGCCGCGGTCCGAGGGGCTGCAGCCACAGCCAGCCCGGCAGCACGAGCGGTGTCCGGGAAGGCGGGCAGAGGAGAAACGGCGGAGGTGCGCTGGGAGGAGGGGACAGGGAGGCAGCACAGCGTCCACGCCCAGCTGCAGGTTGCCCCACCTGGGTGGGGAGAGGCCTGGGATGGGGAACCTGTAAGTGGGGAAGTTGGTAACTCTCTAGAAACTGGTCAGAATTGCAATCTGACAAGTCTGTGGTTCATAGTTAAGTGTGTTATGATGTTCTGATGCTTCATCTGGGAAAAAATACTAATGGCTGCGCTGTTTTGGTTTGCAGGCCTCACAGGTGGCCTCACAGGCGCCCAAGTCATGGGTGGGGAAGGCATGTAGGTGGGGAAGTGGACCGTGAGGAAGGTTGACCAGGTGACGCAAACATGGATACTGATGCTTGGCAAGTCATTTGGTGGTATTCATTGGTGGTCCGGAATGGTGGTTATGAATTTCGGGCATCAGAAATGTTGGTGTGGTGATCCCGGGACATAGGTTCCCCAAGCATTGGGTGGGGAACTCCTGAGAGTGGGGAAGCCTGTGGTGTGGAACTACAACAACATCAACTATTGGCCAATAATGGCGGAAGAGGTGCTACCAGCAGAGGCGCTGCCAGAGTGGCAGCAACGGCTGTATGGCATACTGTGGGCCAACATGGACGGCAGAGGCGCTGCCAGACTGGCAGCAATGGCTGTTTGGTGTAGTTTGGGCCAACATGGGCGGCAGAAGCGCTGCCAGAGCAGCAACCACGGCTGTATAGCATACTGTGTGCCAACGTTGCTGGCAGAGACGATGCCAGAGTGGCAGCAACGGCTGTATTGCATACTGTGGGCCAACATGGGCGGCAGAGGCGCTGCCAGAGTGGCAGCGATGGCTGTGCCGCCAAGGTGGGCTTGTAGGTGAGGTGGAGGTACTGGGAATGGGCCAGTTCACAATTCGCTGGGAAATGCACAAGTCCAATTGAATGCAGTGGTGTTCTCTGAAGAGTGTTGAGTGCTGATGGGTGTTTGCATCAGTTGTTTGGTTGTGTTCTGACTTGTCGAGCAATATTTGCTGCTCATGCACCCACTGCAAGGGTAGGAGAGTTGTGCAGGTGGAACTGGTTGGCAAGCACTGCATGATATGGTTTCTTATGGCTTTGTGTGCAAGAGAAAACTACTGCGTGACTTGGATGCTCGTGTTGACGCTACATGTTGATTGGCTGGGTGTACTGCCGCCCGCCATAACGGTAGGCTACAGTATACGGTGGGCACTGCCGGGATAATCATCTAGGGAGACATGTAGAAACGAGCAACGACTGGGTGGAATCAAGTGATCGCCTGGTTGGATCAAATGGGCAGCTTGCTATGTACTCCTGGTGTTGTAAGCATTCCGAATCAATTGCTTGTTATGTGCGTGAAAGCTGTGTACTCAGCTTTCTACTGAAATGGTGACCAAGAAAGGTTTGTGGGTGGCCGGTTGTTTCGCACTGGTGAGGACTGGTATGGCTGATTGCATCCGATCGCTGTCGATCGTCTTCACGAGGCGCCGAATATCATCTCATGCAGGCTATAACTATCGACTTGCTGTACACGCAGAGTTACTGCAGCGGCAGTGTTCGTGGCGATGGCAACTACTCAGCTGAAGGGCTCCTGCGCTGAAAGTGCAAGACCGTGTGATTGACCAAAGTGGCATTTAATAAATAACAAAGTATTAGCTGTGCTCTGCGGTAGTCAAAGTGCTGATGTACCGACGCTCAACGACGTCGCTGCTTGCAGTGGGTAACTGCGAACCAGTAGTACACCTCGCCACTTATTCTGCAGCTGCGCGCAGTACTCGTGTCGGTCCGTCTGATAGCGGGTCTACGCTGTAGCTCTAATATGGCTTACACAGTTGACTCCAGCAAGGCTTACGCTATTCGTCAGTCCTTGTTTTCACTGCGCACAATGCTGGCTACTTCATGAAATCGTACGGAGGAGCAGTTTCCCGTGCAGTTGCAGCATTAGATTGACCTGCAGCACGGCAGCAACATGAAGGCATTGGCCAGGCAGCTGGATTTAAGCTTCATTTGTATTCGAGTTCGCTTCCGATTTGCAGTTTCGATACCTCCAGCCCTTCAGCCGCGTGAACGTCTACCGCTGCTCCACAATGACCACGTCGTGCGCGGTTGCACGACGTCAAACAGGAAAACGGTATGGCGCATGATCGCATGGTACTTTTAATAGCTGAGAAAAAGCTGAGCTGCCATTCACGCAGTATGCAAACGTGTTGCAGGCGTTCAACGCCAGCGTGTTGTTGACTTCGCTTACCGAGGAGGTGTCGCAGCTGGAACAGTCGTCAGTATCAACGCCACTGCAACTTGGGATCAAGTGAGATCAAATTTGGCGCTTGTTGCATGCAGTGCAGCTGGAATTTCGCAGCAGCAGTGTTCCAGGTGCTTCGCCAGAGCCATGCACAGCTCACTTGGTAACACACATCAACCGCAGCAGCACAGCCCACGCGAATAGGTGAGCTCACCAATTTCTTGCAGCGGTTCATGGACTGCTGCGTTGCTGTGCTTGATATGGTTCTGCGCTGACTTGGTACCACTCTGCACTCTTCAGAGCAACTTCTTGCTTTGCAGGTTATGCTTTTATTAGTGCTCCTACGTGCAGAAATTTTAGCAGTAGCTACTGCAGCCTTCAACAATCAGGTGAGGCATTTCATGCGATGCAGCAATCCATGAGTCATGAAGTGCTGTCATTCCGGGCTTGATGGAATTTTGTGCTGACAAGGTGGCCAGCAAGGCTGCTAACGGACATGCCGCTGTTCTGCAGGTCACCATTCTACCATGCATCTTTGTTATAGCTTGCAGCTTCAGCAGCAGCACTCGCAGCATCTGACAATCAGGTGATCTCGCTTGGTCAGTATGATCTGATTGGTGTGATTGGTCTGTGCCTCATGCGATGACTCGCTGGGTTGACTGGAAGCCTATGCATCAGCATGGTGTTGTGCAGGCAAATATTTCGTGTGGAAGTGCGTGGCAACAGTGTGACCAGAGCAGCTGCAAGTTGCACAAGCGGTGTGTACATGTGCCCTACTGCTAAACACATTGTTGTGCCCTACTGCTGAAAATATTGTTGATATGTTGCAGCTACGACAGATAAAGCTGTGATGTAAGCAGTCTCGTGCATGCAGGAAGGAAGCAATGCAGTTTGAGGCAGGCACATCTATACCCAGTCACGGAAGATACAGTCAAGTTCAACACGCCACAAGACTGTAGATGTATGTCTGCTGTACTTCAGAGATGGTGTGGGACAGCTGGTGGGTGCTGGCTGCAGTGGTGGGCGGTGCCAGTGCTAGCATGGTCGGAAGTGCACGACAAGGTGGCACCAGAAAGATTGGTTAGGCACTGTAATTATATATAGAGCAGCACAGTGACATCAGACTTTATAATTGCGTGCTGGCGAGGCCTCGCGAGGTTACCCCACCCTGGGTTCCCCAGTCGCGTCATGTTCCCCGACTGGCCTTCCCCATGCCGAAAATGTTTGGGGAGGGGAAGGGCTTTGCATGGGGGACCTCAAGGTGGGGAAGTTGGCGAATGACGCGACAAGCACCCATTTGCACATGTAACAGCTTCATAGAGGCACTGCAACATATGTGAACGTTGGAATGCGTAATCGCCTGACCCGAAGGTCGGTATCGTGATATACCAGCATACAGTACCTCCATTCAATCAAGTTTCAGCGCCATTTGTACACAACACGCACATAATTACACGAGTATGTATATTATAGTACGTAGCATCAGCTCCCATGCGCCAGCGTGTGATCGGGCGTGCTGCCAGGTCGAGCAGTAACACTGGCACCAGCGACGACACACAGTGAAGCTGTCGCCGAACAAGAGGCCCACTTGCCGCGAGAGATCGTGCGTAGCCTTATATATTCCCATGTGATAGTACTGTGCCTCGGTATCACTCATCGTGTCTTCTGCAGTTTGCGACGGTGCCCTCAATGCTCGAGCATCGAGTGCACACGCACCTAGCTTCATTGCAAATCTCCTGTTTTAGCGCCACCCAAGCACGCTAATAGTCGTATACATAAATTAAACTATTATGTACGTATTCGTAGACTTTCTTATGCGCGCGATCGTCATCTATACGCGGTGAAGCTCGTGCCTCCTGGCGAGAATGATGCTTGTGCCAGCACCACTGACAGTAATATCACACGATTGCCCGTCCATGATAACATCCTACATATGGTCATATCACTATGTATTGCTTATAGCGCGTTCTAAGCCACCTCCTTGATGTCCATGCCCTTGGTGTTCAAGGGCAGCTTGAGCTCAAGGGCAAGCGACAGCAAGAAAACATGCACATTAGCCCCACCCGCGGCGCCACATATGTCACTATAATGTATTTAAGTAACAATGTTGCGTTTTAAACCGTTCTCATGCTTCATAGTGCTGCAATGGAGGGAGGCTGCCAACAACCACAGCACCTTCACACCTACACACACACACACACACACACACACACACACACACACACACACACACACACACACACACACACACACACACACACACACACACACACACACACACACACACACACACACACACACACACACACACACACACACACACACACACACACACACACACACACACACACACACACACACACACACACACACACACACACACACACACACACACACACACACACACACACACACACACACACACACACACACACCGCACCACAGACCGCACACGCTCAGAAACAACGCAGGCCTACTTAAATATTATATATCTACATCATCAAAGTTACAGCGCATCAGAATGCTCAATCCCCAAAGAGTCCCCAGGCTGGAACAGGTCCCCCACCTTACCTTCCCCACCCGGGGTGGGGTACTTTGTTGTGGACACTGTGTGGTGTAGTTTGGGCCAACATGGGCGGCAGAAGCGCTGCCAGAGCAGCAACCACGGCTGTATAGCAAACTGTGTGCCAACATTGCTGGCAGAGACGATGCCAGAGTGGCAGCAACGGCTGTATTGCATACTGTGGGGCAACATGGGCGGCAGAGGCGCTGCCAGAGTGGCAGCGATAGCTGTGCC
This sequence comes from Ulva mutabilis, assembly GCA_900538255.1. Taxonomy (NCBI): domain Eukaryota; kingdom Viridiplantae; phylum Chlorophyta; class Ulvophyceae; order Ulvales; family Ulvaceae; genus Ulva; species Ulva mutabilis. Next base: position 49,685 of record UNSF01000127.1, read on the forward strand.
GCCAAGGTGGGCTTGTAGGTGGGGTGGAGGTACTGGGAATGGGCCAGTTCACATTTCGCTGGGAAATGCACAAGTCCAATTGAATGCAGTGGTGTTGTCTGAAAGCGTGTTGAGTGCTGATGGGTGTTTGCATCAGTTGTTGGGTTGTCTTCTGGCTTGTCCAGCAAAATTTTCTGCTCGTGCACCCACTGCAAGAGTAGGAGAGTTGTGCAGGTGGAACTGGTCGGCAAGCACTGCATGATATGGTTTCTGATGGCTTCGTGTGCAAGAGAAAACTACCGCGTGACTTGGATGCTCGTATTGACGCTACATGTTGATTGGCTGGGTGTACTGCCGCCCGCCGTAACGGTAGGCTACAGTACACGATGGGCACTGCCGGGATTATCACCTAGGGAGCCATGTTGAAACGGGCAACGACTGGGTGGAATCAAGTGATCGCCTGGTTGGATCAAATGGGCAGCTTGCTAGGTACTCCTGATGTTGTGATCATTCCAAATCAATTGCTTGTTATGTGCGTGAAAGCTGTGTACTCAGCTTTCTACTGAAATGGTGAGCAAGGAAGGTTTGTGGGTGGCCGGTTGTTGCGCACTGGTGAGGACTGGTATGGCTGATTGCATCCGATCGCTGTCGATCGTCTTCACGAGGCGCCAAATATCATATCATGCAGGCTATAACTATCGACTTGCTGTACACGCAGAGTTACTGCAGCGGCAGTGTTCGTGGCAATGGCAACTGCTCAGCAGAAGGGCCCTTGCGCTGAAAGTGCAAGACCGTGTGATTGACCAAAGTGGCATTTCAACAATAACAAAGTATTAGCTGTGCTCTGCGGTTGTGAAGGTGCTGATGTACTGTCGCGCAATGACGTCTCTGCTTGCAGTGTGGTTACATTGATTTGAACTAGTTGCAGTCATGACCTTCAGTTTTGGTATGGTGTTGCATCGCGACAAGTATATACAGGATGTCGGACCAACACAAACCCGGCTCATGGCTATCTCTTGCCATTATTGGAGCTGGAAGCAGCACAAATAAGCAACGCACACAAAATACACCCAGGGGCAGCGTGTACAGCCATTGCTGCCACCGTGACTGAGTCGGTGCCTACATACTTCAACATGCTCTTACAATTCAAATCATGTGTCGCCAGCTGCATTGTACAGTGAGTATTGTAATCTCCCTGCTCCATCGCTGCCATTGCTGTCAATGCTGTGGCGATGCCAGGATTCCTCGACAATGCTCTGCCCCACATCATCCGGGGGTACCGTAACGTTGGTATACAGCTGGGGATATAGCAATCCAGCAAACTGTATCACTCCCGGCCAAACAGATGCAAATGGGCAACCTTGCCTGCATACTATTTCACGCGTGCAAGCAGCACATGCATGCGCACATCACCTGGCCTAAGCTTGAATTGTTGTGCGGGAAGCAAAGATCATGGTGCACGCGGCGTGGAACTGCCGCATGCTGATGCAATTCGATGGCTCCCGATGCAATAGCTTCAGGACTGGGTCTCTGAGGGCGCCCAGGTTGCGCCGCACTTCCGGACTGAGCTTGCCCTCCCATGGCAAAGGCATGTCACCCCTCAACCGCTGCATGACCTGCACCACAGGCCTCTGTACATTGACTGTGACCCATCATACACATCACGATGTGGCCTCTGATTTGTAAATGCAAATGTAAATGTGGAGGGGTGGATACGTACAATGTACATCAAGACATCAGTTCAGTGCGTCCAGATCCTGTTGCGTGACTGTGGGACTAGCGGTGCGGTAATTGTCGCGATTACCCAATGCAGTATTTGCCGTTATCACCCTCTTGCCCCCCTTCTCGCATGTGGAGTTGAGATCTATCAAAGTTCATAATATATGCTCACATGTTGAGAACCAACAAACAATATTAGGTATTGTACATGTGCCTGCAGCTGCAGCTGGGGGCAGCGCACCCGGCCTCGGCCATCTGACAGAAAATTAAACGCAGATGTTCCTGTGAGGACCTCATACGCCATTACCCCCAGGGACCACACATCAAGCTCCGGCGTGGACTCTATGTACTGCTGCTGCATCTAGAATGCCCTCACCACCTCTGGTGCAGCATAGGCGAGTGTGAACTTCAGAGGCGCCTCGCGCCCAGCGCGCTCCACACACCCAAAGTCAATCACCGTCCAACGGTTCTCCCGAGGTAGCCACATGACGTTTCCGGGCTTGAGGTCGCGGTGCACGTAGCCAGCGTCATGCATGTCCGCAACCCGCTCGGAGATATTGGACAGCACCTGCGTTTCCGGCGTGGATGTAAGCCTACATTTCCGGCGTGGATGTAGGCCTAGGCACTTGGCATGGCCGTGACGGGTGTGCACAGGGGCTCATGTTGAGCAGAATTTGGCATCGAAATGCAATCATAGGTGTCAGGTTTCATCACAAAAAATCAGCCCAGGATCAACGCGACTGACAGCAACGGTCTGCAGCGGCATATATATGCTTTCCCCAAACGAGTGCCCCCTATATCAGGTGCCTTGATCATGAGATGGGGGTCTGATCATGTCGTTTCCACTGCTACTGTTCAGCAGAACACATGTATGCAGCCAAGCCGGCCAGCACTGTGGGAACTTGAAGTCACCGCTACGTGTATATGCTTAAGTATATGTATGGCAGATCGAATAGCGCACCCCTAGGCATGTGAAGAGATCCGGCTGCGCACGGTCGCTCCAGTCATTAAGAGACTCCCCCTGCTCCATCACGATGCACGGCGGTAGCGGCCACCCCCGGGGATCGTGCAGCCCCCCCGCCGAGCCGTCACACACAGCCACCACCTGCGGCAGGAAGCGCCCCACAACCTCCGACATCAAGACTGCTCCTTCACCACCGCTGCTGCAGCCGGCTGTGGCACCAGCGCGTGCTATGACCTCATCAGACACCGCAGCTCGGACGTGGGGGAAGCACGCAGCGTAGAGGGCGGCCTCAGTGAGGAAGGACTCATCGTCCAGAAAGAACTTGATGGCGTATCGGTTGCGGTCCTGACCTCCCTCCGCAAACTGAACAAGCGCCTGACCTGCACGGCACTGGCACGATGAGCAACCTGTAACGGCTGCGGGTTCTGCCACTGGAGTGCAGCAGTGCACACATGGCACCATGGCTAGCTTTCAGGCATCCAGAATGTGACGTACAAATGTAGTGCTGTATCGTCCGGAAAGCCTCGTTTAGTGAAACACAATCGCGACAAACGTAACCACCAAGCAGGATCAGCCATGAACTCATGGCTGAATACATTTAGATGTAATGATATTCTCAACTTCCTGGGCCTGCGCAACACATGCTAGAGGGATCAAGCGTAGCGCACCGCCGCAGCGCCTCTGCTGTCTGCCCGGCATCTCGAAGCGTTTAAGCAACAGGTCCCCCTCCCCAAATGCATCCAGCTGTCTGTGCAGATGCGCCATCATGGCTCCCCGTGTAAGTGGCCGCTCTGAATCCGTCTGCTCCGTTGTTTTGTCAACTGTAGATGGCGCAGTCAGTCGCTGAAGCCATGACTTCTGCCGGTGCCGCTGCTGCTGCTCAAGTGTGCTACCCGGAAATACTTCATGTGCGTGTCCATGAGCGGAATCAGGCCGAACGATAGGCTCGCCCCGCACCTTTACTGTGGCTGGCGGCAGCGGCAGCCTCATTGCATCGCAACTCTGGGCATGGGTAGGTGATGCAGCAGTCAACATGATGTTGCCCTCTGCTGGATGCTGCGTGGCCACCTGCGGCAAAGCGCTGGGCAGTTTTGGACCTTTGCTGCCTGCAGCATTCCTGCAAGCTGAGCCAGTCCTGTGAGCTGTACCGTTCAGAGTCCGCTGAGCGCAGGCGCTGCAGAAGAATTCTACTTGTAGGTCTTGCCGCTGTGAAGCTGGGCATGTTGTGAGGGGCTCCATCCCGGCAAGTGGGCGGGTCTGCAGGCACAATGGGCCCTCCAACGCCACATGCTGTTGCAAGGGGGCATTTTTTTCAGTCTGCATGGCACTGTTCGCTGCAGAGGCAGCTGTGCGTGTGGTAAGCTTGCCGCCAGCCATGAGCCTGGCAACGCGCGTGGGTAGTGCGTATTCGTACGCAGGATTTAACGCCGACTGCGGGACCGCCTGAGGGCCAGCAGAAAATTTGTGCATACACTGCGGCTTCGTAGAAAGCCTGGGAGCGGCATCATGAGTATAGGCTGCCTGCAGATACTATCATAGTAGTACCCAGATCTATGCAACTTTGCGATTTAGTAGTCGTATACAAGGCTACTTGCGGGTCAAACATGACCCACAAGGTTGGACATACATGATGCAAGAGTCGGTGCGGGCAGTCAGTGATGCGCGGTATATGACAGTAGCCATGGCTATCAACAGACCTCACTCAGGATACGTTGCAAGCTCGTTCATGAAGGCGCACACCCTCCGAACAGGTCTCTGTATGCGGCCATCTACAAATTGCTCCGCCTGCAAGTCGTTCCTGCAGGGGCTCACACAAGTAGCGCAATTGAAGCAGACAGCTCTTTTCAGCACCTGCCTGGTCCAGGACCAGCTGAGCAAGGCTACCACGGTCACAAGTGCTACACTGCAGCTGCATAAGACTGCAGGCAAAAGAGGGTCCGCGGGTGCAGATGGCGCGGGCTGCGAATGTGCCAGCCAATTCAAGTGTGGCACAAGGTGCATCCCCTCAGGGATTCTGGCCGGCAAGGGACGGAGAGACGCGCGGCTCGGATGCGCCATCCCAGTATTCCAGTCTAATGGGTCCCAGCCGGGCCGGGGTCCAATCACAGGCAGATCCTGCACGCGGCGGCAGGTATGTTGTACAGTGGGTGTTTTGGCAGAAATCCCGGAACAGCTGCTGCAATGGACGAGAGTTGCACGATTTTTTGCTCGTTTGAACAGAAAATGTCAGATTCTAGCCTTTGTGTGGCTGCATGTAGCCCAAGATCTGTACATGTTCAACATGCCGCACAAAAGTGACAAACGGCTCATCTGCTGCGTGCTGCGGCGCGGGGCCTAGACAGCGTTAAAGCTAACGTTAAAGCCAATCGATCTGGCTGTGCCGGCTGCGCTGCATGATAAGAAGATACCTGCTGATAAGACGTTGATCCAAGTGCAATTACGCAGGGGTATACAGTGAAGTAGGCCGCAACAGGTAGCGTGCTGGAAGGTGAGATCCAACACATAACAACCATCGGGCACCGTGCCATTCATGTTTACCCCAGCAGCTTTGCCTGCAGCAGAGGTGCACCGATGCCGTAGCCAAATCACACATGGCAGAGCCAGACACATGTGTGTACAGCACAACATCCCTCCAACACAGCAAAGTATGCAGAGATATACAGCACAGTGTGGCAGTACATCGCAGCACAGAACGACCGTGCAGCATAGCACAGAATGTCAAGGCATGCGCAGCACAGCACAGGGCACACCTGCTGCGTGGCAGCCAGCCAGTCGTCGTCTTCCTTAATCAGCAATTCCTCGTACCACAGAATGGGGTTGTTGATCACACGGTAATCCTCGCGCATGTCTGCGTCATAGTCCATAGGTGAAACGCCATACCCCAGTGGCTCACCCTGTCCGCTCGCATCCAACAAGTAGTCATATGATCGATCAGCTTCACCGCCGTAAGCATCAAATGTCGGCTCCACGCCGTATGAGTCATCGCCAGAGAACGGCGCCGCAAATCCATTGTCGCCCCCCTCGTATACGGCCACCTGCGCGACGGCGCCGGGACCTTGGTCCGCCAGAGGCACCTCAAGTGGCACGCCGGTGCTGGCGCGATCCTCCCCATTGTGAAAGCTGCGGTCGATTGTGTCGTTGCGCGCCTTCAGAGACGACTGCGGGCAGGCCGGGAGCACCGTGCCGACCGCAGCCGACACGTACAGGCAGTCGCTCATCGTCTGCTCGACGATCACAAACTCCTCACCGAAGACCCCCCGCTCCGAGGGCGGCACCGGCTGGATCTCAACATCAAAGTCCTCGTCATCTTCGGCATAGTACGTCAGGTAAAAGCCAACTGCCTGCTGGTAGTCGTTGAGGGTGGTGCTGACGACGGCGCCGCGCGCGAGCGTAACGTTGGCGAGCAACACGTTCTCAAACCGCACGGTTCCCCCAAACGAGACGTCAGCAATCTCGACCGCAAGGTGCATGTTCCGGAATACTGTGTTGCGGACATTGCAGATGCTCTGGAACTTCAGGGTGATCGGTGACGTAAAGCCGGCCCAGTCGGTGAAGATGCAGTCTGCATGCACGCGTGGCTGGCCGTCAGAAATGAAACGCCCCGGGCTAGCTAGCGCGCTCGTATACAGAATTCTATTCGACACGTCAGGCACTTTCACATGTCACACACTACTGTAGTAGTACAAGACTGGACCCCTCTTCAGGTGATCTGTTCTGTTATGGCCACATGTACAGTGGAACGGGCATGGCCACTGTCCATGCCAGTGTTCATGGCATGTTTGAGTGAACACAGCTTCATAAGTTAATGCATGAACAATATAAAAGTCGCGCCTGTACATGTCACACATTCTCGGTGAGGTAGCAAGTGTGCACTAACGTGTACAAAGTCGCACACAATTGCAAACAGGACGAAGCGGAGATCAACGCAAGATCCTGGCAGCGAGGCCCATGACAAGCAAGCAAGCAACTGAAACCCAGCAAGCACATAGCAGCAAGCACCACACGCACATGTTCCTGAACCGCAATGGCCAGACACGACCGCACACCAGCGCGCCCCACAACCGCGACAACTACGCCAAAGCCACGCATGGAGTGCGCACTCCAACCGGCCGCACCACGCACCACCATCCGCTATGCCAGCACGCAGCCAAAGCCGCCCCACTTTCACACCCTACCTCTCTCGCGGACCCCAGCACCTGTACCACTACACACAGCCCCACCTGAGCACACAACAAGATTGCCTGCTACAAGCTGTGAAATACTTCACTGGCAAGTTGCCAACTGCAAGAAACATGATGCGCATACGCTATGTGGATGGTTTCCCACAGACGGGGCTATGTATTGCATTAATACTGTGACCCCTCGGTGTTGACGTACACAACATGCTGCTACGCTACTGCAACGCAGCGTAGACTCGCAAACAAATACACAATTGCAAGGCATTTGTGTTGGTTCTACGGAGCACACCATCAAAGTATATGGAGCAGCCGGTGATGTCCGATATGATGCCACGCGCATTGCCGCGGTGCTCGCCCTGGAAGGTGGTTCGTGTGATATAGATGTCGCTTCTCCCAATCAGCGGCCAAGTCAGCTCCCCATTCAGGGCTCCGGCGGTGATGAACATGAAGTTTGGTCTGACCAGGTGGCGGCTGAGCTTGAGGTAGATATTGTCGATCCAGAGCTTCCCGGCGTTGACCATGAGCCATGTCTGACTCACAACAAGCAGGCATTGGCGTGGCCGCATTGGGATGAGGCTTGTAAAGACGCTGGTAGACAAGCCAAGCTGGGCACCAGCGTTGGACTCGGTGCAGTTGCCCTGCAATCATGCTACAATTGCAAGTCATGACAGCTTGCAAGCTCGATGGTTTTCGTATTGAATCGAGATCTGTCAACTTGGCAAGCATGTGCACACACAGCGGGCCGTCATCATATAATTACATTTAATATCTGTTGTAAGTAATAAGATAACAGTCAGCATTTGCAGGACACAGAGTTGTTTCTGTGCATATCCTACGGTTTCAGGGCACACCCGAATTGACCTGAGGGACCGTGGTGCATACAGCAGCGCCAGGCGCCTGGGGTTGTTTGCTGTTGCCTCTCCTTGTATTTGGGGGTTGGGAGCAAGCGTGAGCGAGCGCATGTCGATGTGGGCGCGGATCTCGATGTCCATTGCTCCAGAGACGGACGCCTGCTGCAACTGCGCGGCTGTACGTACGACAGTGATGGTTGGCAGCGTGTGCTGAGCAGGCGACGCTGTGGGCGGCTCAGCCTGGGAAGGTGGAGCAGATGGCGCCATGGCTACACGGCCGGCTGCAGCCGCCATTCCTCTGGCTTCTTGTGTGTGCTCCGTACTGGGCTAGGCGGCAATACTCGCCATACTCTGCATGTGGTCTTTGGAGAGGTCATACTCCCTTAACATGGCAATGGAGACACATGAATCACCGCTGTCAAACCCTTTGCAGATGAGGTCAGAGAGTCATGGCAGAACGACTGCACGATTTTACGGCTGCATGCCCGGATGATGTGCGTGGATTGCAAGGGCTGATTATAAGTGGTACGGCTATATTCAGCACTTGAAGCTGTACATATGTGGACGCAACAGACGCTCTCAGGCCTGGAGCGCGGCAGCGCAACCGGTGTGACTTCAGGTCGGCGCAATGTCAAGTCGGCATGACTTCAAGTTGTTGTCCAGAGTGTAGAACACGGCGACTTGTATCCATGACATCAGTATATGTAGCAAGACATGCCCTGCACGATGCAGACAACAGAGGCAGCTACGTACACACCCATCCATCATGGCGGTCGTCACGAAACCAGTGCCCCAACAGACTTGGATCTAGACTTTCAATTCCGTGCAAATATATGTATTCAGTACATGGTCAACATATGTTGTGCATGGAATTGCTACACTGTCCCTAGCTATAGGCCTGCACAGCTGCAAGACTGACGTGGGGCCCACCGTGACCGCTTCCAACGGGCCTGCATGCATCTGCAGCTGATCGTAGCAGGCCCTAGCAGGCAGCCCATCCCTCCCAAGGGTAGCCATGCAGACCGGGTGTATGCAATTATTTGGTACACACACTACAGTACACTCACACCCAGCTCTTGCCACCTACTTGGGGATCCCGTGCAAAGCCCACATGGGGGGAAGGGGGGGATATGAGCATTGCCCTGCCAACTTGAAGGCCCGGGAAAGCATGTGACATGCGCATATCTCAAAACTAGACAGCCACTGCATGAGAGGCGCAGGCCCACCAGATTATAGTGCCACAGGCTACCACAGTGTTACACGGAGATGAACGCAATAGCCCGGCAGCGAGGGCAACGGAAGGAAAGTAGACGGCCAAAACCCCCGAAAGTAGACACCAGCAAAAAGCAATCACTCTCCCAGGCGAAAAAGCCACAACGAACCGACACAGCCGACACAACCACACCCACGCACCCACACTACCACAGTGTACTCGCTTTAGCTCATGCTCGACTCTCAATAGGCCGTTCATGGCGCCTGCTACCAGCTTATGCTGTGTGCCATGAGGAACTTCACTGTGTGATGTTCAGCATGCAGATGAAGAACGTCATGGAACCACCTGGTGCCAGATAGAGCCACTGGCATACAAGCTTGGTGCGTTGGTCAAGACGGCAGGCGTTCTATACGACGATTTTGCGCATCACAGTTAAGGTTACTGGCACTGCAGCGGACGAACAGCAGATGCGCATGCAGTGCGGTTGCCAGTGTCTCTGCTGTAGCCACGTGCACTACTAGCAGTAGCCTCGAGACCTCGACATATATGGATAATATCACATCGACGTGGCACCCATCGAGCATCGCGCGCGTCGACATCGGAGCCTTTCCCTGCGCTCACACGCCCGCTAAAATCAGCCTCAATGGATTACCTAAACCCCCACCTCCCTCCACAGCAGCAGGTGACAACCAGGATCTGACAGCCACATCACACACATAGGTGGCACAGTACATTGATGCTGTGGTGGCCCTGTCCTGTCTTAGTCAGGTTCTCACCTGGCACACGCTTCCGTGATCCAGCTCTGCTGCTGCTGGCAGCCCAGCCCTTCACCATGCCTCACCTCCACGTCTGCTACCGGTAGATCGCCAAATCAAATGCAAATGCGTCGGAAATCACTCAGCTCATTCACGTCCGTGTCGGCGTATGTTTCACAAAGTCTGGCAGCTACCGGGACTCGTACCGGCAGTCTGGCAGCGCGACCGCCCGGGCCGCTCGGCCTCAACAGCGGCCCCTCCAGAAACGACCCAGAAGCCTTGCAGATAAGTTTGTTTTATTTTTCACGCAGGTGGCGCGCAAGACAGCGCCTCTGGTGTTGCTATGTGGGTGCCACAGTCGCCGTGCGCTCAGGCCTACATAGCCGTTACTGCATCAAATGGAGCATGCTACATAGCTCTGGACTCACCAAGTTCAGGGCTGTCCAGCCATGCCGTCCGTTTGGCCTGGGATGCTCCCTGCAGACCTGCGTCGTCGTTTCGCGTGCATGCATGCAGATGCCTCTCTCTGTGCTCTCTGTGCCATGAGCTCGTGTTTCAATACCATCTTACTTCATTTCCTGTGCCATGTTTAGGGATGCATGTTTTCCATGCACCCAGACCGCCTGTGGCCCGGCCGGCCGCCATGCCTTGCAATTGACAACCATTCCGTTCGCCTAACACTCTCAGTCGGTAGCTTGACATGGTTATTGTACCACATGCACACGTGCTACACGGAGGTGAACGCAAGAGCCCGGCAGCGAGGGCAACAGCAGGAAATCAGACGACCAAAACTGCCGCAAGCAGACATCAACAAGCAGCAACTGTATTAGGCGAAAAGCCATAACGAACCTACAAAACCGACACGACCAAATCATCTCCATGTAACACGACCAAACCCACGCATCCACACACGTACGCTACCCCGCACCCCAACCATGCACGCGTGTTACGTGGAGATTGACCGGTTTCAGCACGCGCTGTGCGGTGTGCTGGGTGAGCCGCTGCCGCTGATGCCGCAGGTTGCCAGCATCGGCGAGGTGCGCTCGTTCCGGCTGCGCGACCTCGCACATGACGGCGAGCTGCCCGAGACTCCCCCTGATGGTGCGCAGCCAGTGCACAGATTCGCCTTTGTTTTTTGTTTTGTGCCAGTCAGGGTGCCTCAAGAGCTCCCCAGATCAGTCACTGACGTCTTTGCCGCGGCCGCGGCCGCTGGCCGCCTTGATGGACCGGGTGCCGCGGTTGCGGCGGCGCAGGCCGGCCCCGCGTCTGGTCGTGCTGGCCCGCCCTGCCTTCCCGACAGCCGCCGCGGGGGGAGCGATGCGGCGCCGCCAGTGCCCTTCGCGCCCCGCCCTTAGGCCCCTGCCGGGCGGGCGGAGGGGGAGGGCTGGTGCGCCTTGCGCTTTGGGGGGTGTGCGCCCCCGGGCTCTCATGTGCGGGTGGTCCGTGATGGAATGCTCGAGTGGGGCCGGATGGAGTGGGGGTCCTGCTGTTAGGGGGTCGGTGGTGGCTGGTTTTGCTGGGGTGGACGGTAGTGCGCAGTTTGGCAGGTGGTTGCTGTGTGCGGTTGTGGCGCGGGTGCTGTGGTGGTTGGGTGCGGGAGTGCGCATGCGTGTGCCTTTGCGTGTGCGTGTGCGTATGCGTGTGCGTGTGCGTGTGCATGTGCGTGTGTTACACAGTGATAGATCTAGGACTCAGCAGCGCCCAGGCAACAGACCAGGCAACAAGCAAACAGACAAACCGGCCACCGTAAGCACCAAGGCCACGAGCAAATGCCAGAACGAACTAGCGCCAGCTTGAAAGCAGACACTCGCACACTGCGCAGTACCATGCAGCCCACGCGCACACCAAACACACAGTCAGCACGCGCCGGACCCACAAGCGGTTGCCGACTCGACACGAGCAGTCTGCACGGGCGCGCCGGCGCGCGCTACGGCCATCTGTGAGGCCGCAAGGCACCGGTCCGGGGAGCTGCAGCCACCGCCAGCCCGGCAGCACGAGCGGCGTCCGGGAAGGGGGGCAGAGGAGAAACGGTGGACGTGCGCTGGGGGAGGGAAGAGGGAGGGAGGAAGAGGGACGGGAACCGGGGGGGGGTGGGGGTCGCAGGGCGAAATGGGTGGAGGGTGGGGGGGGCCTGCAGGGCGAGATGGGTGGAGGGGGGGGAAGGGGGGGGGGGGCACGGCGCAAGCCTATGCGCGATGGCCTATCAGCACCGGCAGGCCGTCCGTGGGGACAGGAAGGCCGGGCAGCAGCGCCCGTCCGACCAGTCTAGCACGGAGGGGCGCGGTCACGCGGGCTTGGCGCGCCAGCGCGCGGCACAATGTTGTGAACAGGTCGCGCATGGCATTGAGCAAGAAGGTACGCTTTGACACCGCGCCGTGTCCCGCAGCTACCTCCGCGACCGTCTGGAGGAAGCGGTATGCGTCCCGTCCAACCCTGCCATACGTCTCATGCACGAGCGGGATGAACTGGGCGGCACCTGTGATGGCGCCATATTTGTCGCGTTTTTGCCGTTCGCCCTTCTCGGCGGCCGCGCCAGCCTCACGTGACGCACCGCGCACACGCGACTTGGCAAGCGGGTGCATGACCTTCACGTCCAGCAGCGCCATCCGCGTGGTCAGGAACGCCAGGAGGTGGCCGTGCTGCGGAGGCCGATCGGGGCGGCGGGGGTGCGGGAGGGGCCGCTGCCTCCCGGTCAGGGGCAGGGGGCGCGTCACGCGTCGGGGCGTGGGCCGCGGCGGGGGGGGGCGGTAGCGGCAGTGGGTGTGGGGGAGGCCGGAGCCGGGGCTTGGGTGCCATGAGGGGTGTGGGGCACGTCCGAGGCCGGGGGGGCCTGCGAGAGATGGGGTGGGGGTTGGACCGGCGTAGCATCGGCTGGGGGGTCCGGTGGCGGCGGCGGCGGTGGTTGTGGCGGTGGCGGCGGCGGTGGCTGTGGCGGTGGCGGCGGCGGCGGCAGTGTCGGCGGGCCTCGCTGACACGACGCGGCCGGTGCAATCACAGACGGCGCAGCCGGCGGGCGTGTGAAGTCTGCCGGCGGCGCGGCTGGTGGAAGCTGCCGGCTGCCGCGGAGGGGGAGCACGCGTATGCCGCCGGGAAGCTTGCCAACGTGCGGCTCAAGCGATGAAGCGAGCGACGCTCGCATGAGCACCCGCCTCCAAGCCACGGTGATGAGGTCGTGCTTTAGGACTGAAGTCGCCCATAGCCGCATGTAACACTGTGCATACCGGACGCAGCCACGTGGCCGCAGGGGCAGGCCTCATCCGAGTCCAAGACGGGTAGCAGCGGCTCACCCAGTCGCAGCAGCACAGCCACCTGGAGAAGGCGAGCGAGGTCAGCGCACGCCGTCTCCGCCGAGTGGGGATTCGGACCGTGCTTCAGGGTCTCGGGACAGTCGCGCGTGGCGTTGTAGCGCGCGTCGGCCTCCGCCCGGCTGAGCGCGCTCTGGAGCTGCGTCATGCGCAGCTTCGAGCCAGTGTCAGATGCCCAGGCGTCAGCTGGGGTCGGGCTGTCCGAAATTCCCTGCACGGCTGGCCATGCCTTGCGCAAGCGTGCGAGGCGGGCCTGATGCTGGACTGCGGCGTCGCCGCGGAACGGGTGACCGCCTTCGATGCCGTCCGCTAGCACCGCGTGCGCAACCGCCGCCGACGCGAGTCGCTCTGCGTCAGCAACGTCAGCTGTGTAGTGTCGCAGACCCATGCCGCCATGTCTATGAGGGAGCAAGGCCTGCTCACGCTGCAGGTCGGTGAGCTGCTGTGTGCGTGTGCGTGTGCGTGTGCGTGTGCGTGTGCGTGTGCGTGTGCGTGTGCGTGTGCGTGTGCGTGTGCGTGTGCGTGTGCGTGTGCGTGTGCGTGTGCGTGTGCATGTGCGTGTGCGTGTGCATGTGCGTGTGCGTGTGCGTGTGCGTGTGCGTGTGCGTGTGCGTTGTTCCAAGAGGACTCCACGAGCCCAACAGCGAGTACTAAATGACGCCCGATTGTGCCTTAGAGAGATGTCCTGGCTTAGTTTGACCTTGAAACCGTCCTGCCAGGTGTGTTACCATGGTTGTAGTGGGAGTGTCCGCCAAGAAAGTCCGCCAAACGAGTCTGTAGCAAACGAGCTAGCTGATGCATATTATCCGGCTACGTCTGCAGACGATGAGATCGCAGCATCAAGCTATGCGATACGCAACTTCCTCCAGCGCTTTCATCGTAGCTACGAGCAGGATCAGAATGTGTCGAAACCTGCCTTCGATTACCCAAAGCTGAGGAAAGAAGCATAATGGTCTGTACTGGACTTTAGCCAATCAATTGGCAGTCCCAAGCTTCGACAATATCCGATCGCGAAGGGAGATGTTCGAATCGGTACACGTCCACCCTTTCTCCTGACATTACGGATTGAGACGTATTGTGGAGAAGGCTTAAAAGCTGTACGACTGGCCCGGCATCGCTGCAGACGTTAAGCGCTGGTGCCAGGAGTGTGACTCTTGCCAACGGGTCAAAGCTGAGCGAGCAAAACCACAAGGGGCACTACAACCCTTGGACACGCCACAAGGACGTTGGGAATCTGTGTCGATGGACCTGATAAACGACCTGCCGATCACGTCTATGTCGTAGTTCAGCGGACCAAAGCCGTAAGTGTCGTGATCCAGCCATGCACAGGACTACGGAGACCATGCATGGAATGGATGCACGGTGCTGTTTCGGAGTGGCTATGGGACGCCATGCACCGATGGCTTACCATATGCACGAGCAATGCATGCAGATTGCGTGCCGCAGACAATGATTCTGATCGTATCCGTATGAGACGTTGATTGAACGCTTATATAGGATCCACAGATCAAAGTGTAATCACTCTTCTTCTGTGTGATGACTGAGTGATTCTAGGTCAATAAGAATGATCATGCCGTGTTTTGGTGGACATGCACTTAGATTGTGTGCATGGGTCATGCATGCATTGCCCAGGCTATGTATGCATGGCCATTGTGTCTAGAGGCATCTCAACTGTGACAGTACAGTTATTAGTCCTTCTCTGGATCTCATGGTGATGCACTTGTTGTGTGGTGGCAGGTAGTTATGCTGCGACTCTGCAGGCACCATGTTGCTGCACGTGTGCATCACATAATGGTCGCTTTTGATGCGACATGTTGTGTGGACCAAAGCATAGGTGCCATGGGAGTGGAATCTGAATGCCAGTGTAGCGGGGGCAGATCTTGTGTGAGGGACTTTCAACATAGAGCAATATGCTACAGTGATCTGCTGGTGAAGGGTATATAAGCGCTGTGCAAGGTCAATGCAGACATCGTGACTTATAAGACTCAATGCAGACATCGTGACTTAATTAACAGATGTCTGCGTTGACCAATGCACAGGTGAGCTGCCCAACCCTGACCCATGCATGTGTTTTTGGTCTGTGCCTATGTGAGCTAGCGTGGTATGTTCATGCTGCATTCAGTGGATGTGATGCAGGTGCAGCTAGTGTGGAGTAGACCAGCCAACAGGCTGGCACATAGCTGACACACCTTATTGTATCACAGTTCTCTAACACGACCGGATCCAATTCGGCGGGAACAGGATGCACGTGAACACGGTGTCAAAGTGAGCGTTACAACACTGTGACGTGCTGAATATGTAGTCTCGGGCACTCAGGCATGCCCGAGCTAGCACCGAGTTCTGCATGGCAGTCACACCAATGCATGGAATCCTAACATGATATGCTTGCTGATTGAGCGAATTCGTACTCAGATCGTACATGATAGAGAGATTGGGGTGCGGAGGCTGCACATTGACCAGGGCGGTGAGTTCAGCTCCAACCATCTGACTCAGTACCTTGCGTGGCGTGGCATTGAGCACACGTACACTGCCACGTGCCAGCATGAGTCCAATGGGATGGTGGAGAGAAAAATCGGTGTGCTGAACAGGAGTGTGAGGGCAAGCGTGCTGCAAGTGGCTGTGCCTGCATTCTTGTGGCCTGAGGCGTACATATGTGTGAATCATGCACACAACCTGACGCCAAGCACAGCTCTAGAGGGTGTTAGGCGGATTGAGGCCAAGCAAAAGCTAGAGGAGAGACATGTGGAGTGTGGTTATGAGTCGTGGTCAACGCATGAGACTGCGAGAGCTACACAACTGAGGTCCATGGAAACCCAGGCTCAGGGGATCAGCATTACCCGGCACTGCGGCCTGTAAAGGACCCGTATTGGGATACCCTTGGGTCCTAACACAATGTTCTTCCCCATAGGTCATGAACTGATCCTCCGTGGCCTACTCGCGGCGCGCCGTGGAGCGCGTGTGGTGGCGAGGACGTGCTTCTCCATCCTCACAGTCAGAGCCGATAGATCCTTGGCGAGATGCCGTTGGAAGTTCACGGCGTGGTGGCATCCTGCAACACGGCCATCGGATGTCGCAGGACACACCGACCCGCAGGCCTCTCCGCCAGACCAGCACACTAACAGAATGGAATCCAGCCGTAGCGTTGTGCATCTGTGTATCCTAGTCTCTCTACGTATACGGTCAGCTAAACGCTAGAGCGGTGTGAATTGCTCATCGGGACGCTCAGCCGTAGCCGCAGATCTCCCCTGGGCTCTATCGCAAGCGTACAGACATCACAAGAATACCCACAATCATTCACCGATACCATGTCGTAAACCAGAGGACCGCAGCCCTAAGGGCACTAGGGAATCCTGTGCATGCCGTAGCTATGCGCAGGGGTTGGTGCTATCACATACCTAGCTGGTGTATAGGTATCTGCCGGTGACAGCTCAAGTGTCTCCGTTGGATGGATCGGACGTGAGTCTTAGCAGAAGAAGAGTGATTACACTACGATATGTAGAGCCTATATATGCGTTCAATCATCGTCTCGTACGGACACGACAAGAATCAATCTCTGCTTGCATGCAATCTGCATGCATCGCTCGTGCATATGGTCAGCCATCGGTGCATGGCGTTGTCGTGATCCAGCCATGCACAGGACTACGGTGACCATGCATGGAGTGGATTCACGGTGCTGATCCGGAGTGGCTATGGGGCAGCCATGCACCGATGGCTGACCATATGCACGAGCAATGCATGCAAGATTGCGTGCCGCAGACATTGATTCTGATCGTATCCGTATGAGACGTTGATTGAACGCTTATATAGGCTCTACAGATCGTAGTGTAATCACTCTCTCTTCTACTGTCCTAAGACTCACGTGCATTCATCCTCCAACTGAAGGTACAGGCGCTGTCACGGACAGATACCTAAGACAGCAAGGTATGTGACAGCACCAACCCCTGCGCATGACGACATGCCCAGGATCCCACAGGCCTTAGGCCGCGGTCCACTGAATTACGTCATGGTATCGGTGATGATTGTGGGGATTCTTGCGATGTCTGTTAGCATGCGATAGAGTCCAGGGGAACCTGCGGTTACGGCTGCACGCTCCGATGAGTGTGCTACACCGCTCTAGTGTATAGCCGACCGTAGAGAGACTAGAAAAGCTAATGCAGAATGCTACGGCGGAGCTGCATTATGCTTGTGTGCTGGTCTCGCAAAGAGGCCTACGGGTCTGCGTTTCCTGCGACATATGGTGGTCATGTTGCAGGACACCACCACTCCGAGACGATTCAATGGCATCTCGCCAAGGGTCTATCGGTTCTGACGGTGTGGAGGGAGCAGTTAACCTTCCGCATCATCGCACTCGCTCTACAGTGCGCCGCGAGCAGGCCGCGGAGGGTCAGTCCATGCCCCACGGGGAAGGACAAGACGCTGGGACCTACGGGTATCTCAGTGTTAACCCTCTGCAGGCCGCCATGCCGGGCAACGCTGATCCTACGGGGAATGCGGGTGCTCAGGCAGCGGTGCACGGAGCGCAGGAAGTGCCACACGTTGCCCAGACAGCATGGGCAGCGCAGCAGATACCACCTCCGATACCGCAGCCTTCGCAGGCTGCGATGTCATCCGGGGCGGCAGCAACAGCCGGGACGATCGATGTTGCAACTCTCGCGAGCGCGCTATCGCTCGTAATGCCTAAGTCTACGCCGGGAAAGTCGCTAGTAGACAAGCACAAGTTCCCAGTATGGAACCACAGATATGATCACTTTCGGGTGTTCAAGAAAGAGGTAGAGAGTTGGGCAAACATGGTGGGGGAAAGTAGCCTGCTAGTGAATGATCCACTGGCACAGAATAGCCAGGCTCATGAGTCAGTCAAGCATTGGCTATTCGTGACATTACCGAAGGAGGATAGGGATTTCGTGTCAGACTGCAATTTTGTCCATGAAATATGGGCATTGCTGCATGCCAAGTACATGCCTTCTGTCGAAGTAGAAATACAGAAGCTATACCAGCAACTCAGTGGTGCCAGGCAGGCGGGAAAGCCACTTGAGAAACATGTCAACGAGGTAGTTGGTATAGTGAACCAGATGAGGGGTCTGGGAGAAGCTGTGCCTGATCAGTTATACCGCTCTAGGCTACTGGCAGTGGACAAAGAGTATGCACTGCTGCAGCCGATGCTGCAGCAACTGCCAGTGCAGCAGATAGTGTCCACGCTGCTGACGCATGCTCAGAATAGCAGCCAGTCTGCCCCATCGCGATTCCCACGGGATGATCGCGGTGGTCAGCAGAGATTTGGGGGACGAGGGTATCGTGGTGGACGCCACGGTGGTCGCCATGGTGCACCCCCAGAGGTTGCCGCAGTGGGAGCAGGGGGAGCAGATAAGCGCAAGTGCTTCAATTGCGAGAAGCCTGGCCATCTGCAGAAAGATTGCCCTTTGCTCTCCGCAGAGGTCAAGCAATTCCTACAGAAACAGGCAGCTGCAGGGCGAGGCCGTGGCAGAGGCCGCGGGGGCCCTCAGGTGGCTGTGGTAGACCTAGCGGAACTGCGAGCTGACTGTGCTGATGGGCCGTCGCCCAATATGCCATACACCTTTCTGGTGGATAGCGGGTCTGACCTGAACATATGCTTTGACTATAGCATGTTCAGTGAGATCAAGCCACCAGATATCACAGAGTGCCAGCCCTTAGACCAGGGCAGGCTTAAGATATATGGCATGGGCACTATCAGGGCGAATGTGGGGAAGTACGTGACAGTACAGGGTGAGTTGGTGCCTGTGGATGTTGAGCTGGATCATGTCTACTGGGTGCCAGCCAGCCCGATCAATATCCTATCAACGACTGTGCTGAAGCGGTCGAATGTGTACTTGCACACAGGCAAGGCAAACACAGTAGAGATGCCGGGTTTCTATGACCAAGCACAAACATTTGTGGGCAACTGTGAGCAGGGAGTTGATAGTGATGATAACCCCACATTGAGCTGGTATTGCGGGACGGGCAGACCGATATGGGAACTGCGCCCTGTAGATTCAGGGACAGACTGGACCAGTGCCAACAACCTTTTCCACAGAAATAGGAAATGGGTTGGTGAGCAGGCGAGAATCGCTGCGGTAGATGGTGTGCCTATTGGTCAGAGATCTTCTTACCGACTTGACCCAGCATTTCTGGTGCATCTCTCGTTTCACCATGCGGGCAACCGGATTCTCAAACTGATGACTGAGAATCCAGACCTGTATGACCTCAAGTTGCCTAAACCCACGGGAGTAGCGCTTGAGTGTCATGGTTGCCACGTGGCGGAGCAGAGAAGTGGTGACAGAGCACGGCATGGGGGCAAAGTGACAGAGAATGCCTCGTATGCTGGAGAAGTATTGCATGCGGATCTGGCTGGACAGATTAAGCCAGTAGGCATAGGCGGAATGAACTACGTCCTGGTAGTAGTGGATGAGTACAGCAGGTACTCACATGTGATCCCGCTGAAGTCCAAAAGCGGTGCTGCGGAGATGATATGTCTTCTGATAGAACGCATCCGCACTCAGATTGTCTATGACAAGGAGGTAGGGGTGCGGAGGCTGCACACGGACCAAGGAGGTGAGTTCAGCTCGAGTCAGCTGGCTCAGTACCTTGAGTGGCGAGGGATAGTACACACGTTCACTGACACCGCCCAACATGAGTCAAATGGGTTGGTAGAACGAAAGATCGGTGTGCTGAACACGTCAGTGCGGGCGAGTCTGCTGCAGGCAGCAGTGCCTGCATTCCTGTGGCCAGAGGCATACATGTGCGTGAACCATGCACACAACTTGACGCCGAGCACAGCACTGGAGGGTGTGAGGCGGAAGGAGGCAAAGCAGAAGCTGGAGGATAGGTTTGTTGCCACCAGCTCTGAGCCATGGTCCACGAACGTGCAGCAGCGGGCTAAGCAGCTGAGAGTCAGGAAGGCTGCAGCGCATGCGCTGAGTCTGAATGAGCTGTGTGAGACGCTGGTTGCCAGGAGAGAATTGGCATTTGTGGCACAGCACATGAGAAATGTGAATGTCAGAGAGATTGTGCCATACTTGTTGTGGTTTAGGAAGGTCAAGGAAGATGACTTCCGTCTCGTGGTGGCACAGGTGAAGCCTTTCGGGTGTCCAATGTATGTGTATCCAAGGAGGGAGCACTTCAGGCACCTGGAAGCGCGAGGAATCCTCGGTGCCTATATGGGACCGGGTGGAGGTCCTCACATGGACAGGGTTTACGTGAAACGTGGGAATGGGGGAGCAGTGCGGATGTACAGGCACACGGCTGCTCCACCTGCTCTAGTGAAGGATTTCGCGCAGCGATTTCACATGGCTGGGGAGGCTACGGCGGACCCAGTTGTGCTAGAGAACTATGAGCAGGGTGAGTTTGAGATCCTACCCGATCAGTACACCAGTGTAGTGCCGGAAGCTGAGTTCTTGCCCAACATGAAGAAGTGGGTGAAGAGCACTAGTGTGCGTGCAGTGCGTCCACCAGCCAGTCGTGAACACATGATGCCAGAGAGGGGCAGAAATGTGGATTGGGCTGAGGGGGAGCATCCGGGTCTGGGCCATCAACACTGGGAACCAGGAAGAACGCTGCATAGGCGTTTCAAACCGACAGACGAGCTACCTGAGGGTGAGCCCGAGTTTTCTCCTAGAGTGTTGGGTGCAGAGCTGCTGGCGCGACATGAGCGCTGGCACACACCAGAGATCAGTGAGGCAGTGGTTGCAGCACGCTGCGATCATGCAGCGGCTGACAATGCTGCAGCGGTGGCACACTGGGACTATGATGCGGCAAACCAGCCGTCTGGGCCTTTACACCATGAGTTTAGGCCTGCAGAGACGATCCCTACGAGGGATAGGGCTGTGTTGCACATAGGGGACTGTGATATCCATCCGCTTCCAACTGATGAGGAAGTGAGTGATACTGAGTCTAGTGATGGAGGTGAGGATGACTCTGAGTCTGAGTCTAGATCCCGCTCGCGTTCAGCGGAGCCAGTCCAGCGGTCGATGGGCAAGGAGCTGAGTGAGCCACCCCCACCTGTGCGAGCTGACGGTCACGGCGGCGGCCGAAGTCACCGCGGGTCCACGGTGTCAGGGCGTGATGACCGTGACAGATATGATGAGCCGAGGCATATATCTGGGTCTGAGGGCCAGGGGCAAGGCGAGCTACGGCATGTGCCTAGCGGAATAGCGACAGGAGGTGATGGCTCAGGGGGAGAGTCAGCACCAAGTGCCGCGAGGGGCAGCGGAGAACGTCTGGATCCGCCACATGAGGTGAGGGTTCGATGGGTTCCAAAGCCTTTTCACTTGATTCGCAAAGTCTTAAGACCTGCTGTCCATGCTGTGGGAGCAATTGTGAGTGATGCTGCTGTTGAGCGCATTTCCCCGGAGGAAGCACGTGAGCATGTGAGTGATGCTGCGAGCCCCACAGTAGTGAATGATGATGAGAATGACGTCGGTGACTGTTCTGATGGAGTGTCAGCTGCAGCTGACAGTGTGCCTCCTGATGCAGAAAAGACGACGGGGCAGAAGGTGAATCCAAACGGTGGCCCTACTGCTAGCCTTAGTGAGTCCAGGCGTGCAGCTACCGTGAGGAAGAGGGTCGAGGCCGTAGTAGATGATCCAACGGTGCAGCAGGCCATGCGTGGCGCTCATCGTGAGAAGTGGATCACGGAATTGCTCGATGAGCTGACCTCCTTAAGAGAACATGATGTGTTTGAGCTGGTTGAGTGCCCAACAGGAGTGAAGCCTGTGACAGGCAAGTGGGTGCTTAAGATCAAGCGAGGAGCACAGGGTGAAATTGAGCGTTTCAAGGCCAGATACGTAGCCAGGGGATTTACGCAAGTGGAGGGCGTAGATTTCTTTGAGACATGGGCACCTGTGGGCAGTTATGCTACCTTCAGGGCTCTGTTATCAGTCTGTGCAGTAGAGGATCTAGAGACGAGGCATATAGACATCAAATGTGCTTTCCTGAATGGTGTTCTGGAGGAGGAAGTGTATGTGGCACAACCTCCGGTACTAGACGATGGGTCTGGTATGGTGTGGCGTCTGAAAAAGGCGTTGTATGGTCTGAAGCAAGCTGCCAGGGAGTGGCACAAAGCGCTTGCAGAACTCTTGTTGAATATGGGTTTTGTGAGATCAGCCAGTGACCCTGCACTGTTCATTTGCAAAGTAGGACGTTGTCTTATTTTTCTGTGGGTCGATGATCTGCTGATTTTCGGCCACAGAGAGCAGATGGATGATGCCATCAGAAAGATTCTTGAGGCATTTGAGGGTCGTGACCTGGGGGAGCTGGGATATGTGCTGGGCATGGAGGTCATACGTGATCGAACTGCTCGCACTATCACCATCACACACAGAAAGAGCATCAGGGACATGCTAGAGAGATTTGGCATGAGTGAGTGCAGACGGGCGCCAACTCCGTTGGTACCAAAGCAGAAAATGTTTAGTCTGAAGGAAGATCCTAGCCAGGCGAAGGCTACAGGCACAGAGCATAAGAGG
The DNA here is from genome assembly GCA_900538255.1 of Ulva mutabilis. NCBI lineage: Eukaryota > Viridiplantae > Chlorophyta > Ulvophyceae > Ulvales > Ulvaceae > Ulva > Ulva mutabilis. Next base: position 72,125 of record UNSF01000127.1, read on the forward strand.
TTTATGCAAGCCGTAGGAAGCATCCAGTATGTGGCAGTTGTGTCGCGTCCAGACATTGCGTTTCCGGCTAATGTCTTGGCCAGGCATATGGCTGGGAGTGCCAAATGTCATTGGAATGGTGTCCTTCACGTACTGAGATACCTGCGAGGGACCATAGACTTTGGCTTGACCTTTAGTGGCTCCAATGGGGGATGTGAGGTGTTGGAAGCATTTACGGATGCTGACTTCGCCAATGGTGCTTGCTTGAAGAGCGTGTCAGGAGTAGTAGTCCGGATGCATGGGAACTGTGTGTTCTGGCGTTCGAAGAGGCAGACTATTGTGGCTGGTGATACAACTGAGGCAGAGCTCATAGCAATGAGTTCAGCAGCCAATGAGGTGATGTGGGCTAAGCAGTTGTGCACTGATCTTGGTTTGTCGGCTGTGAAGCCAACGCTGTGGGGCGACAACAAGAGTGCCAACTTGCTAGCAGTGAACCCCATCTCTAGTGACCGCTCTAAGCACATCAGGGTCAGGGACCTGAGGGTCCGAGAGTTCGTAGAACTCGACGAATTGACTATCAGCTGGGTTAGCACGGTAGACATGCTAGCTGATATGTTTACAAAGGTGTTGGCAGGACCAGCACTGGCAAAATTTAGAGATAGACTGCAGCTTGCGGTAGTACAAGCTTAGTCTAGGGGGAGTGTCGTGATCCAGCCATGCACAGGACTACGGTGACCATGCATGGAGTGGATTCACGGTGCTGATCCGGAGTGGCTATGGGGCAGCCATGCACCGATGGCTGACCATATGCACGAGCAATGCATGCAAGATTGCGTGCCGCAGACATTGATTCTGATCGTATCCGTATGAGACGTTGATTGAACGCTTATATAGGCTCTACAGATCGTAGTGTAATCACTCTCTCTTCTACTGTCCTAAGACTCACGTGCATTCATCCTCCAACTGAAGGTACAGGCGCTGTCACGGACAGATACCTAAGACAGCAAGGTATGTGACAGCACCAACCCCTGCGCATGACGACATGCCCAGGATCCCACAGGCCTTAGGCCGCGGTCCACTGAATTACGTCAGGCGTCCCATAGCCACTCCGGATCAGCACCGTGCATCCACTCCATGCATGGTGAATGTAGTCCTGTGCATGGCTGGATCACGACAAAGGTATATAGCGGCCCGGCCGGTCCGCACCACGCGCGGGAAGTATGTCAACCACGGCATGGCTATGTTGGTCAACAGCGCGGGGAAATTCTAGGGGCGAAAGAGCAGGTGGATGTGATGTTGGTGGATGACGACGCGATGTTCGAGAATCTTAATGACATTGCCATCGACGGTCTCCTCGCAGACCATACCAGTCGGGTATGTTGCGCAGACGGTCGCTATGATGGCCGAATACTCCGCATGTGCCTTTCCGCAAACAGCAACGACGCCGTCAACGACGTACCGGATCCCGGCAAAGCGTGATGCTTTAAGCGTCGCCTTACCTGGGGGCCGTGACGGGCGTGCATGTGCAATTCAGTGGCGATTCAGACCACTGGCAGCATCGCCATGGCGGGGCTGATATGGCCCCCCATGACGGTGCCGCGCGTCTGCTGGAGCACCTGGTCGCGCACGGTGATGAGGGTGTTGTGCAGCTCGAACTGGAGGGCAGGGAGGAGTTGGGACAAGGTGACACGCGTGTTGCGGTTCGGCCTGGCGCCAGAGCCAGCGCATGGCAGCACCGTACGCCTGCGGAAATGGACATGCCATGCAGTATTGCCGCCGTTGGCAGCGTACAGAGCAAGGCCTAGCGTCGCAGCGTCGCAGATTGCGTCGTACGGGAGTTTGGTGAACATGTTTTGTGTCTGTCACGTCGAAGGCAAACCCGCGGCGGCTGCCGTGCACGTGCTGCAGGTGGAGTTGTCTCACTGCGGCGCAGCTGCAGTGAGACAACTCTTGAATTCCTAGGTGCTGACGCCGTTGAAGTGGTTCGGGATTGAGCACAGGTGGCGCACGATGGGCATCCACAACAGGCCAGCAGTCTGGAGTTAATCGCGGGCTGGCAATCTGTGGCATGGCACAAGTTGGCGGGATTTGACATCACTAGCAGCACCGAGTGAACCTTGCCTAGGCCTTACCTAGGCTTTATCTGGCCCTGCTCTATTGAGTAAGGCATGTGTAAGGCCCACCTGAGGCCTGTGTAAGGCATGCCATGCCTTAGCGGGACCTGATCCAATGCTCAGGCTAGGGATGGGTAAGGTAAAACTCGAATGAGCCTTATGCTACTAGGCTTGAGTCAGGTTAACGTGATAAGGCCGTGCTAAGGCCGCAGTGATCGCACCGGTACTGGTAATGGTTAGATAAAGACCAAGCAAGGCTTGGTTGGTGTGACAGCAGCCTCGCCATTCAGCATAGCCGTATTTTGTTTCTTGCCCGCTGCTGGGGCATGGCTTTGCAACAGACCATCCGTGCTTCATGATCAAGTGTCGTGAAGACCTTGAAACACGGATGGGCTGCCACGAAGACATCCCACAGCAGCACCTAGGCTTGGCTGGCCCAGAGCCAAGCCCAGCTGCCATAGCTAGACTGAATGTCATGAATGCTTTGAATGTGCTGGCTGTGTATTCCACAGACGGCGGTTGACTTCTGTGGAGAAGTGCTGTGGTCTGTGGTCTGCTGATCAGAGAGTGTCTAGTATGGTGCATTTACGCTGCCAACTGGGTACTGCGGCGGTACTCACCAAATGCCATACGACTACTGCGACTAGTTGTAGCTGGAGCCTGCTGGCCAGAACCTGTGTGGTTGTCAAGCATGCAGTGACATTTGTGGAGCGACTGTCACCTGTACAGCAACGCGATCAGCAACGTCCTGAAGCATAAATGTATATGCACTACAGTAATCTATCTGAAGCCTGTGATGCGTGTCAGAGCTGCAACGTCGTCAATGCGCCTGTCGCGTTGCAAGTTGCGACTGCGAGTCGGCTTGATCAAGCCAGCAAGAACGCAGGCATAGTACATCAGTCCTGATCAAAACAAATGCTTGATGTACAATTATCGGCAACTGGCTGCTTGATTGGTGGCAGAGTTCGTACCGGCCGCGCAAAGACATGCACAGTTGCACGCAGTTTCAGTGTCCTCGCTTCTCCGACTGAATGCGATCGAAGGACTCACGAACGAACAGTCTGGTTATAAAACATGCTAGCAAGTAGCTTTATCGAATACAGACAGGCTTTCGCGTTCAGCGGACGTAGGCATGCAACTAACTATTGCTCCGAGGTGGCGACCTGGCCAGGGGCCAGGGGCGACCTGGCCATGGCAGTCGAACCTGCTGACGGGCGCGCTGTGAGACGCCATCATGACTTAACAAGGCCTGACACCACGATCTAAACCAACCAGGCCGGGTGGTACCTTGTAGCTTGCTGGAGTGGGGCATGAGATGAAATATGTGCTTCCGGACGCGTTGACCATGCTGTGTGCTGACGATGCTGATTGGTGTTCACTGCGAAGTGTGCACACTTATATGGGGCACAGTGTGGTTCGACAACTGGTAGCTTCTGATGCTGTATGTGTCTGAGTCACATAGTTTGTCCAAGCAGTTTTAATGTATTATTGCATGTGGAATGCCATTCCACAAGAACGGCGCAAGCGTGCCGAGGGAGGCGGTGGTGAAGCGGGAGCGGAAGTCAGAGAGGGCCATGATGCATATGGGGACGTCCATGTAGTGCTGTGGGTCACCGATGAAGAGCTTATCGAGAACGTGCAGGCAGGAGGTGTAGTGTTACACGGAGATGAACGCAATAGCCCGGCAGCGAGGGCAACAGAAGGAAAGTAGACGGCCAAAACCCCCGAAAGTAGACACCAGCAAAAAGCAATCACTCTCCCAGGCGAAAAAGCCACAACGAACCGACACAGCCGACACAACCACACCCACGCACCCACACGCACGCGCACTCCCGCACCCCTCCACTACGGCACCCGCGCCAAAACCGCGCACAGCAACAACCACCACCGCACTACTGCCCACCCCAGCAAAACCAGCCACCACCGACCCCCCTACAGCAGCACCCCCACTCCATCCTGCCCCACTGGAGCATTCCATCACGGGCCCCCCGCACATGAGAGCCCGGGGGCGCACGCCCCCCACAGTGCAAGGCGTACCAGCCCTCCCCCTCCGGCCGCCCGACAGGGGCCTTAGGGCGGGGCGCAAAGGGCACTAGCGGCGCCGCATCACTCCCCCCACGGTGGCTCGCGGGAAGGCAGGGCGGGCCAACACGACCAGAAGGAGGTGTAGTGTATTACACAGAGATAGATCTAGGACTCAGCAGCGAGGCAACAGACCCGGAAACAAGCAAACCGACAGACCGGCCACCGCAACCACCAAGGCCACTCTCCGCACGAGCAAATGCCAGAACGACCTAGCGCCGGCTCGAAAACAGAGGTACCGGTGTAGTGTGACGGGCAGTCGAGCCAAGCACCGGTACCGTGTACGGCAGACCAATCGCAATGCATTTGTCATTTCATGCATTTTGGGTGCGATAGATCAAATTGTGGTCGAATAGTATCGGGGATCCGGAGGTGTTACATGTACACGGAGATGAACGCAATAGCCCGGAAGCGAGGGCAACAGCAGGAAAGAAGACGGCCGAAAACCCCACGAAAGCAGACACCAGCAAAAAGCAATCACTGTCTCTGGTGAAAAGCCACAACGAACCGACACAGCCGACACAACCACACCCACGCGATCCGGAGGTGCCACATAGTGTGCATTCGTGATGCATGATCAATGCTGCAGACAAGCTCGAGTGCGGCTGTGCGACACGAGCGAGGCCTCGGCTTACACGGCTGAGGTTCGCAGATTAACGCAAGAGCCCGGCAGGGAGGGCAACAGCAGGAAAGCAGACGATTAAAACCCCGCAAGCAGGCAGTAACATGTACAAGCAACATTGTTCGTGCCGGTGTGTGGGGTGCTGCTTCCCTCGGCGCTGCAGCTGCCACTGCCGGGCCGGGGACTTCATCTATCACAGTGTCACACAGTACTAGTGTTACAAAGATATCGGTGCAGGAACGCAGCAGCGACAAGGCGGTAGACAGACGTCTGTAAGCGCAGGCTTGAAGCGCGGGGCGCGCATGGTTATCCATGAGCAACCTTGACTTGGGCAGATCCAGGGCAGCAACAACCAGGCAATTGAGACAACATCACTGTGCCGTCGTGGTTCGTGGATCCTTGCATGTTTCTGCTTTTTGCCGGCCGCTTGCTGGGATTCGATTGCAATTGCCTCAAATGACTGATGCTGACGCAACGGTTGTGATATCGCGAACTGTTCGGTCCCACGTTCGCAGCGTGGTCGCGCCCCACAGCCTCGGGCGGGCAGTTGCACTCTAGATCTGAGGAGGGTGCATCGCTAACGCGGCACGGAACGCTACGCCGAACCAAACGTGACACTCGAAGCACACTCGAACACGGCACCATGGCGTGCCATGAGTACTTTTTTTGCAGTCTCTGCGTCCCACATGTGAACGCTCAGATGTCGCTTTTGTTTACCTTGTGTGATGATTTGGCTTGGATGTGCGAATGGCAGAGACGTACATGTAGGTGAGCCTCGAAGCACACTCGCTAAGCAAAGCATATCTGACAAGAGGGCCACGCAGCTGCGTATACACCAGTGATTCACACTGCAGTTTCTGTTGCGCTTAAGGATATCGTAGCACAACATTGCCCAAGGTCAACTTCTGGATCGCTTGAGCGGATACGCAGCAGAGCAGCCCTTGCGGGATCTTGCCGCAAAGCCCACAAAAGTAGAACCAGAGAATACGCAAGGTTTCAGAGTGGGTCGGCAGTGAGACCTGCACGTGTCGATAACTGGACACTGCATGTTCTGCTAGACAGCTGTCATCGCGGCTGCAGTTCTCACTACGTCTACTGGAAGACACAGCTACACGCAACTGTTACGAACGGCTAGGTGCGCACCGGTTGCCCATCAGCGGTCGTGTCGGATTCGAAGGCGTCGCCTGTGCCACGCTATCGATCGCCCGCAGTGCGGCAGTTCCGACTGCGAACTGCGCAGGCGTATGTTTACATACAGCCGAGGAAGGGTTGCCAAGGTGAGCCTGCCTATCTCAGAAATAGCACTCGCTGCTCTAGAAAGGCGGGGCATGTGGTGCGTCAACGATGGCTGCAGGTTTGTTTTCAGAAACAGCGCCGTGGTGGCTGCGTCCTGGTGACATCTTGTGACTCCACAGCTCGCACATTCTCGGCAGTGCAGGCCGCATTCACTGCGCAAGTATTTATACAGATGGTTATGGCATGACCACCGCTGGGGGGCTGCTGGATCGGGCGCAGGCACACACGAGGGTGGGGTTGGCAGCGTTGCATTGGCCGTTCAGTCGTCCATGCGGCGCCTAGAGTGCACATTCATTCGAATTCGGTACTTAGACGGCGTATCCTTGGGTCGTGGCTTTGTCGCGAGCCCTGCCGCGATCACTGTGTCCCGGAATGAATCGTTCGCACGCAGCAGGCAGTTGCTGCTGCTGCTGGTCATGGCACACGCCACGAGTGGGGCCTGCAGTGATAAACACTATCATGTCGTTATACGGGGCCGTCAGCCCTGCGGCTGCTCTTTCAATGTCTTCGTCTGTCCAGCTGTGCACTGCCAGCTTCCCCAGTAAGTACGGCAACAGACAGCGTACGACCCGGGCCGCGCGAACGCGCAGCCTGATCATGCCTGAACACTCTGTTACTACCGAACTGTCTTTTGGTAAGCGTGTAGAACTCATCCTGCTGCCAGCGTGCTGCAAGCGGTTGAGAGTTCGCGTACCACTGCCTCATGACTACGTACCTTCTCTGAGGCCTCGCCAGCACCAAACAAGGATCTGTCAGTTGCACCACTGTACTACATGACTAAACATTCCTCAATTTCTCGCAAGCATACATCATGTCATGTGGCACGCTACACCATGTTCAGCCACACCATGTTGAGCTGTGCAGGGTCAGCTTGAATCCCGACAATGCCTTCCATCTCCTCTCCAGGCCGAAGGCTGGCTCAAACAGGCGCCCCCGGTGATGCTGCTGCAGCGAGAGCGCCCGCAGCAGGCTCGCAACAGGCGACTGTACCACCCCCCGCGCCCACTCCCTTCCCCGGCGGCGGTCTCGTGTTGGCACCACCCAACATCACGATCGTGCGCACGGCTCAGCAGCTGCAGCAAGCCATTGCACAGCGAGCCCTGGACATCGAGATCAGAGCGCACCTTGACCTCACGCCCCTCTTCGAGTCCCGGCCACCTCTGCCTGACACACCAGTGGAGCGGCTCTTCCGAACGGCGCTCATCGATCCGCTAGCCCTTTTGGAAGTGGACTTTGAGGCCAGATCAATCCGAGTGCGCTCTCCGACAGTCTCTCGCTCCCTCGCGTCCACCTAGCCAGATTCACCCATCCAACGCCTGGAATTGGCGTACACAAGCTCCCGTTCTTCTAGCAACCACATTGAGCTGAGAGGGCTCTGTCTATGCCATACTTGCGTAAGTGTGCAGTTTGCAGCACCCAATACACACCTGCTAACTCGTCCCGGCATCTTGAATCGTTGGAGTTGAATGCCAAGCACACACATGCTCACACACGAGCTTGCGAAAGTGTTGCCATGCCGTTTTTGTGCGAGCGTTGGTCCGTGCACTACCGCCCGCATCATGTCTGCATTGCATTTGTGCACATGCAAGGACGTCTGTGCCGCTTTGGGTCAACCCCTAAGCGCCATTGCCGTGCAGGGCAACTGCAGTGACCCAGACCCCGCCGCGGCCCTGGCCCTCGACGCCTCCTCAAATCAGGGCGCCCCCCTGCTGCCACTGAAGCCCTTCCAGTGCCTGCTGCTGGTTCCCGACACCTTCCTCTCCATAGAGAGGGCCCGCTTCTGGCTCGACAACCTCTACCTGCGTCTCCAACCCAAGCCACTGCGTGTGCTGCAGACGCTGCAGCGCGACCCGACGTTCGTGACCGTCGGTAGGACCGGGGAGAATTACCTTGATGCAGACTACAGCCAGGACATCGGCTGGCCACATACAAACGCTGTTTTGATGACTGATATCACGTTCCAGGGGGATCCAGTGCAGGGTTTGCGCGCCGTGTACTCTGCCGGTATGGGCGGAGAGACCACGGTTTTCATCAGAGGTGCGGGATATCTCTGCACATACTCTGCACTTGCAAGTTTATGGACCGCCTTATCGTACAATCAATCTCAAACGTGTCCATCAAAGCTGCTTCATTTGGGAGTGCACAGCCAACAACTCACAGATGAGGGGTAATGTTTCGCGGGAGTGCGGTTGATCCTGCTGTCCTGACTTCTACATTGCATGCATGCCCTCGGTATGTCATAATACCCGGTGGGCCATGTTTTTTCGGCTGAATCACTCCACTAAATTGCGTCCGTGCATATGCAGACTGCATCTTTTCGGACTGGGCGGGCCGCGCCTCCCCGGTCGCTGTCACGCGCTACAGCAGCGCTGTGCTCACCGACACTGTCTTCAGGAGCATGCGGCAGACCGCCGAGATCGTGGACGTGTCGTTCGGGGGCCTGGTGCGATTTGAGGATGTCTTCTTCGCCGATGCCAACCTTCCGGATGCCCCAATCGTCAGCACCTCTCTGAATGACTACCAGCACGAACTCTCTGCTGGCCTGGACGACCACGGCGTGTATTACGCCTTGGACGACGACAATTACGACGTCACCGCCGCTCTGCTGCCTCCCGGCGACGGCGGCGTCTTTGGCGCGGACCACATCATCGAGGCGGCCATCATGAGCGACTGCATCTTCCAGGACTTTGAGGACAATGACACGATGCCGCACCCGGGGTGCCCACCAGAGTCAGTGGCGGCGCGGGCTGCGGTCGCCGCACGCCTGGCCGACGGCAATGCGACTCTGGAGGTGGTTGACGGTGCGTATTATGAGCCAGAGGACGAAGACGTTGGCGGCTCGGGAGGGGCGTTTGTGTTTGGGGAGGTGAAGCCTCTGGTGGGGACGGCAGCAGACGGGCCGGAGCCGCTATTTGACTATGAGTATGACACGCCGGGGGCGGAGCGGGAGTTTGTGGAAGAGGAGCCAGCGCATGAGTTATTCGATTACTCCGAGTACACTGTCGCGCCGGGTGCAGTCTTCGGTGGTTATGACATCGAGTATGATGCGGCGGTAGCATACGGCCCGGGGCAAGCGTTTGGATACTACGAGGGCGCCCCGCTGGTGGGCCCGGGTGGAGGGGGCCAGCCGTTTGATGATGATTACGGGGCCGCTGGAGGAGGCGCGGATCAGGGGGGAGATCAGGGGGGGTATGATGACCAGTACTACTATCAGTTTGACGGCGAGTACGACAACGGGCTGCCGTCACCTGCCGAGAGGCTGCCGGGTGTCACGGAGCCCAACAAGTGGACGTCGGCTGTGGAAAAGGTGTGGTTCTGACGCTGGGGCCGGCTGCATTGCTTCCAAATGCGGAATGCGGCGCGCCCCCGGGCCGGCACTGCTGCTGGCGGGTAGGCTGCTCACATGCGCTGCGCCATGCTGTGCCCATGTGCCCCGCCTTGAGCGCGTCTACAGGTGCACAGTGTGAAGCCCACACGACTGTGCCGCGTCCAAGCAGGCCAGATCAGGCAGAGGCGGCGTGGTGCTCAGCCGCGACATGCATGCTGGCTGCCAGCGCGTGCTGCGCATGCTGACTGCGGCCCTGTCAATCAGGTCACCACGCTCCATGCATGTCCATGTCACTCTGCTGGCGGCCATACGCGCAGCCGCATACAAGCTTGTGGCCCAGCTCGCCCGGTACAGCGGCCTCCGCTGGCTCAGGTCACAGAGGCCGCAGCACTTGTTTCTCAGCACGCGATTACTGCCAGTATCAATCTGCGCCTTCGGTTGCTGGTGTGCCAGGTGGCGGCGCTGCTGCTGCACTGGCACTGCTTCCTCACACACCCGCGTCTGTTCACAGCGATGCTGTGGCCCCCCTGGCCCCCTGGGTCTGCCGTCACCTTCGGCCCTGTTCTCTGCTTCTTCTCACAGCTGTGTTCTTCCGACAGCTGAATGGGGTTGCAGGCGATGCCGGTGCGGCCAGCAGCTCCGGCGGACTGGCCCGCGTTCACACTCCCGCCTCCCCGGCCAGCCGCCGCCGCCCCGTCTGCTGCGCTGGTGCAACCGCTGAGCACGCAGGACCCTCGCGAGGCCGTGGAGGGAGCTGTGGATGGCGTGCCCAACCAGTCGAGCGACGATCGGCTCGCGAGTGTCGGCTGGATCATCCTCTTTGTCGCTGTCGTCATCGCGGTCACGCTGGGTGTGTTTGCCTGGCTCGTGCGGCGCCGGGCGGCCGCGGAGCGTGCTGAGAAGAAGATGGGCAGGCAGGCCGTGGCGGGGGGCATGATGACCGGGGGGGCGGTGGGCGGCGCAGTGCTCACAGCACGCGAAGCGCAGGACCGCAAGGCGGCCGCGCTGCTGCGGCAGCTGGACTTGTATCGCGAGGATGACCCCTTCCTTGAGAAGTATGAACTCCTCGGCCGGAGCCGAACCAGTCGCGGAAGTGCGCCCTCCACACCACCCCCGCCGCTGCACCTGACGGGACAAGCACCCTCCTGTCCGCGTCAGTATGTGGGGTCGCCTGACAAGCACCCTCCGTGCAACGCTGCGCTCTGAACGTTTCGCTGCGGTGATGATAACGCACATCATGCACCTCATGACATCGCTGCGCTCGTGCCGATGCTGTCTCGCCCTCTTCCTTGCGCTTGTTGTCATTTGCTGTGCGCGGCAGTGCGTGCAAGCTCGATGTGCGCGGATGCCCGCCTGAAGGCAGGATGCACCAGAGGGTTGAACCTTTTTAGCCTAGCACAGCTCAGCGCAGGACAGCATGCGATACAGCAAGCACGATGATTTGATGTCGCGCCTGGGCAGCATACAGGGCATGCTTTCAGCGATCTTCTTCATGGTGAGCTGGCTGCGCATGTCAGTGTTTTCTGAAGATGCGTACGCATGCATGCAGGCGACACCCTGGTGCAGCAGGCGCGTGGCCAAGAGGACGGTCGGTCGTATGCGATTAAGTTCTTCCTGAACCGCGAGCGCTTTGCCACGGAGGCCGCCCTGCACGCTGCGTTCCGGCCATTCCTGCGCGGCACGCTCGCTCCCGGCCTCGCGGCTGCCGCCGCCGCCGCCGCCGATGCCGCACCTGGCACAGCGCCGCCACCGGGCGACTTTCTGCCGGCGGTGGATGCTGTGGTGGATGGGGAGGGCACCACGCTGGTGGACCCCCGCGGCCGGCCGCTGCCACCATGCATTGTGATGGATAAGGGGCTGTCTCTGCAGGACTGGATCGACACCACAACGCCGGACCTCTTCACAGCGCTCGCGGTGCGTTGCAAGCTTCGTGCTTTCTCAGACACAATTGTGCGCACTGCGTATATGCTGCGATTGAGCGGTACCGGGGATTCAGGCATCACTCATCAGTCCTGTGTGTGGCATCTTTATGTTTGTTAAACTGTTTTAGAAGAGTGTATGGCGTTTGGGTACGCAGCACTTGGGTTGACACGCGCGTGCTGTGCGCTGCCGTGCTGTGCGCTGCCGTGCTGTGCGCTGCCGTGCTGTGCGCTGCCGTGCTGTGCGCTGCCGTGCTGTGCGCTGCCGTGCTGTGCGCTGCCGTGCTGTGCGCTGCCGTGCTGTGTGCGCTGCCGTGCTGTGTGCGCTTCCGTGCTGTGTGCGCTGCCGTGCTGTGTGCGCTGCCGTGCTGTGCGCTGCCGTGCTGTGTGCGCTGCCGTGCTGTGTGCGCTGTCGTGCTGTGCGCTATCGTGCTGTGCGCTGCCGTGCGTGTTAACGTGCTGTGTGCTGCAGATGCTTTCCAGCGTGTCCAAGCGCCTCGCGGCCCTGCACGATGCCGGGTACGTGCACTGCGACCTCAAGCCGTCCAACATCATGCTTATGACCTCGGACAAGCGCTGGACAGTGGTCGGCTTCTCGCGCGCCGCGTGTGCTGGGGCGGAGGTGCCGCTACACCTTACCCTCGCCTACGCCGCACCAGAGTCGGTGCGCGCGTTTGCGAACGGCGAGGAAACCATGAGGTGCACCCCGGAGATGGACGCATGGGCGCTCGGTGTCATCGCTTTTGAGCTGCTCACCGGGGCACCTGCGTTTCGCATCGTTACAGACGGTCAGAGCAAGGTGTGTCACAACACACAGCACACAGCACGCAGCATGCAGCATGCAACACACAGCACACAGCATGCAGCACGTGACACACATCACACAGCATACATTGCACACCACACATTCCATAGCAAATGTAAGACCGGAAGACGCGGTGTGTGCTGTGTGGCATGTGCAGGCACAGCTGCAATCTGCTGCTGCGCTGGTGATTGTTCGTGTTGATGGTCGCCAGTGGTTGCTGCCATTGCTTGGGAGAGGCGACTTTTGGACGCCGGTCTCTGCAGGTGTCCATCGCCGTGCTGCGTGCTGTGTGGGTGCAGCTGAGCGCAATCTGTGGGCACAATCGCTCACCAAGGCATGAGCATGAAGAGGTCTGCACGTTTCTTGTGTGCTGACCAGTGTCTGCAGGTCACGTGCTGGGCCGCCACAGCTACACGCTGCGCCACAGCATGTGCATGCGCTGAGAGCGCCACTGGTGACACAGGAGCCGACACAGGAGCCCAACAGCCATAACCGCACACCACCACCATCACACACGGCAATGCCACATGCACTCCACCTAGGCACACCGAGCACCACCACCCGCCAGCACACAGCACACAGCACACAGCACACAGCACACAGCCATGGCAACACTGAGCCTGTGTGTGCGCACACAGCCCACCCGACACTGGTGGCCCTGAGCCCTCCGCCTACACCCGCGTCCCCACCTCGCCACAGTCGCCAAGTTCTCAGCATGCATGCTGCGTGCAACCTGCAGCACCTGCAATGCATGCAGGTGCTTGCTCAGCTCAAAGGCGACTCGCAGCTGCCGTGGGAGGGCAGCCGCAGCAGCAAGCACCTTCAGCGCCTCGGCATGCTGCAAGCCCCCGTGATGCGCCTGCTCGAGCGCATCCCAGCACACCGCGCCAGCGCGCGGCAGTTCCACACCGCCTGCAACAAGGCCTTTGCGGACGCTGCAGTCGTGGACGCATGATCGGCATGACGTTCGCTACGGATGCATGCCATGCTGTGGCGTGCGTGTTGCGTCTCGAAATGCGCACTGGACACGTGCTGCATGCTGTGCTGTGATGGCCGTTCGTAGACTGAAGTCTGGTCAAGTGCTGGAACCTTGTACACGCACATACCGTGGTAAATGCAAAAGCGTCACGTTACACTCCCCTCGTGAGGCCTCAGGTGGTCCTGATGTCAGGGCATGCCATGTCATGTTTCTGTGTGGCTGTGTCGAGATGCCGAACAAATTCCCTACCTTTGTTCATAGCTGGAGAGGGGCGTTGACATGGTTGGCGCCTTGGCATGGTATGGCTCAGGGGCTCAGGAGCGGCCCACCCTGGTACGTGCTTGAACCCTGCTGAACCATGCTCCAGCCCCAGAGCAGCTAACGATTCAGAGTGGAAATAACCTTATGCAAGTTGTGAGATGTGTTGCATGCATCGATTGATTCTATGCTGATGTAAACAACAGGGAGCGGAATTGGTGGCTGCAGAATGCAAGTTCCACAGGTTCTGGCACTTGTTGTTCCTGTTCGTTCAGACAGCCTGAAAACCTGCATCAAGCAGCTGATCCAGCAAACCTGTTGAGCCATAGCTATGCATCGCCAAGGCCATTTCCCTGGTCCGTGCCTACATGTTGCACGACAGCAGTTGATGGGTGTCTGTGTCGGGCCGCAGCTTCAAAGCTGATCTGGCTTTACAGTGCAGTTTACAGTGACCTGAAGTCACCTTGACAGCAGTGGCCCCAATGGCTCCCTGACCAAAAATTGAAGCGCCCCAACCTCCCCTCGGGCCCCACTGGTGGGCCAGCAGCAGTTGCAATGAAGTTGCAATGCGACAGTCATGAGCTTGTTCAGTGGAGATGCCGAGCCACAGTGTACACTGTAGCACCGCCGCCACCTTAGCGTGCACAATGGCCAGTGTATTGCTACCTCGGCCAGTACAACTAGTATTAGGAATATTGCTGCCTACCGGCCGTCAACCATCTTGTTGTGGAACGTTTTGCATGGGAGCTCACAGAACTCCTGAAGCGACGTCACGGCAGCACGGCAGCGTAGTCGACTACGTAGTATGCCGCCACAACCACCCCCTCAGACTAGCGTATATCTTTGGGGTTTGCAGCCTATTACTGACAGGCAAAAACGGACGGCCTGGATTGCTCTGGCCAGCGAATTGACGAGAAGTGCACGTGCACTGGCAGCCAAATTAGCTTGAGCTCGAGGCCAATCATCCGCATGTCAGGTGTCTTGAACATGTTTTGGCATGCACGGCATCGCGCCAAAGCTCATGGTCAAACAATTTCATGCAATGAAAATGTTGAAAGTCCAGCTCCGTGAGCGCAACGGCACGGCACGCTGCAATTGGAAACTGAAGGCTCGCTGTACCACTTGAAACTATATATTTTATACAAGGCTCGCTATACCGGACGAACTGAGGCAGTAGCCACTTTTGGGCCTGTTTAGCACGCCAGGCATACTCAGCTGATCAGGGAAGCATTTGGGATGTACGTGCGTCGTGGATCTGTTGACCGGTCGTGGTTTTGCTCCGTCGTGATCCAGTATCCCGGGATCCGAGATCCGCGAGATTCCCAGTATATCAAGCAAGCACGACAGTTGCGTACTTTGCTACATGAATAGCGTGTGAGAATGTGTCGAGGGAACTTTAGCGCAATACAGAAGCTGTTGTGTTTCTGTCTGTGTACGGCGCTTGGCCATGGTGATTGATTTTTGGTGCATTGCCATGAATCGAGCCTCTGTGCGCTTCCACCTTGTGGAGCATACATCTGTAACGTATCTCACTTCGCTACATTACCCGCGCTACATCGGCCAGCATGATGCGTTCATGCATGTACAAAGCCCTTGCAGCACAAGGTCGCGTCATGATTAGAAGCCAGCGCCGCCATGTTGCTCTGGTGACGATCGCATGCATTTGGGCCTCAAGCAAAACAAAAACTTTTGTTGATGCACGACAGGCTGACGGCGGAACGTTCATGGACGCGTGACAACGCACAGCAATTGCAGAGCTACGTGTCCTCACATTCCACAGTTTCGAGAGCAGAGAGGCGACATAAAAACTGCATCAGAGGCAATATTAATCGATTAATCGCACGCTATCCGCCTCCTTCAAGGCATGCGATATAGGCAGTACACTAGTACGACTGATAGTGTCTGCTCAAACCCAGAGCTGCAGGAAGATTCCGCTTGCAACTTGAAGTCGTCCTTTAGCGCAATACAGAAGCTGCTGTGTTTCTGTCTGTGTACGGCGCTTGGCCATGGTGATTGATTTTTGGTGCCATAAAACGTGCCTCTGTTACTTGAAGTCGTGCGCAACAAGTTTCTAACAGCTTTTCAACCAATCATCAGATTGTGCTGCAGTACGTCTCGTATACTCGCAACCAGGACCTCGAGCTCAAGCATTCCAGCTAGCGCTAGGCCCTGAAACAGTCTGCCTCGAATCCACAGGCACACGTTCTTGATTCAAGGTGTGTTCGTGTTCACTCAAGCTGGGGAGCGTACGCGACCGTGCCGACGTCGACGCATCTTGAAGCATAGCTTGTAACTGATCAGTTACATCATGATGACGACTGCGACAGAGGTTGTGAGCACTGGCATACGACAGCAGCTGCATGAACAGCCCTAGGCCTCGGACGCAGTCGGGATGTCCAGCACACGGACTGTGTACCATGCTGGCACTGCTCCATTGCATGGCACCGGTAGCGTCAAGGGAGGTGAAATGTGAACTCGCGGCCATGATCTTTGCGCGTTACACGGAAATGAACGCCATGATCTTTGCGCGTACGTGAGCTTGCAAGTGGGCTCTACAGCAGTGCATGCATTAATATATTGCTCACTCGTGAACATTCAGCGCACTCGCCATTGCAGCGCACGATACCACGTTGGTGATGGAGATGCATGTGATGCAGATGGCTGCGACTGGCAAGGGTTCAATGGCTCGTGTGCTGCCGGTGGCGGTGCTGCTGGCCGCTGCGCATGCTGGGACAGTCCGTGCCGACTCCGGTGCGCCCTTGCCCTGGAACTCTAGTGCACCGAGGTGTATTCAGGCCTAGGCTATAAATAGCAGCCTTCTGGAAGCAGCAATGCCAACCCATCGATGCCTTGTCGACTTCATATCGACGTGCATGCACAGCCAGTGCACGTGCTAGCTCCTGCATGCAGCTTTCGGACCCGCGGCCGGATCCTGCGCGCACGGGAGCTAGACACGGCGTGCCGTCTCTAGCTCCCGTACTCGTCTGGAAACTGTTGCTACATGTTGTGACCGTCTCGGCTGTGCATGTGTGCAGCCAGGCGTTGCTGGCCCAGTGGATTCATCATCTGCACACTATCCTTCCCCATGCATAGTCATGCACGTAAGCTCATGATCTGCGCTGCGGCGCGCTGTCAACGTTTGCAAGCTTCAGAGCACCATGCATACGGAGAATTCTGAATGGCGCGCCCCACCCCTGATCATGGCAATAAAACAACGCATTGTGCCATATGCATGCTGTCCCGATCGCTGCTGCGCGCCGGACCGTGTACTATAGTCACACATGCTATATCATCGAGGTAGCAGCGTCAGTGCCCATTCAGGGCACAGCTGTGCGGATGGGCGTAGAACCTGGTACGGTGCCGGAAGTCGGTGCAACGCGGTTGCAACGCGGTGCCGCTGTTTTCGCACAGCGCGGCGAGCCATCATGCTCAACTTTAAATGGTGCCGTCATCTTATCTTGAGCGTCAGTCATGCATACGGCCGAGTGTGCCCGTGGCCGTCCATATGTTGCACGGAGATGAACGCAAGAGCCCGGCAGCGAGGGCAACAGCAGGAAAGCAGACGACCAAAACCCCGCGAGCAGGCAGCAACAAGCAGCAACAGTCCCAGGCAAAAAGCCACAACGAACCGACACAACCGTCCATGTGTCATCGCGGTGCATCGGCCGACATGCTTCCGTATTCGTGTTACGTGGCAAGCAACGTCGGACAACCGCCACCGACCAAACAACAACCCCCAAAAGCCCCCCGAAAACACCCCAAACGTGCATCGACCGACCCTCAACACGGTATAAGCCGCGGCAGGCCTTGTTGCTTCTGCACCAGCCTGCTGCGAATCTTCCGGTGCATATATCTTCTACCTCTGCAACAGCACACATGCACTGCAGCAGACACTCACCCACCCAACACGACACGCTTGGACATCATGTCGACGATGCCGGAGGTCTGATCGGCGCCACGCCTCGCTCCTGCTGAAGGGAACTAATCCAGTTCATGAATTGGAAGAAAACCCGGGGCCTCCCTCCACCATGGAATTGCAATCCCAACACGAGTGCCGTGTCGCGTGCTAGCACATGCTCGGTGGCTGCACGAGCAGGGAGGCGCCTCAGCTCAGCTATGCCATCCCGGGCGGTTTTTCCCTTTGCCCCCCCGCCCCCCCCCCCCCCACCGCACCAACCGCTGATGCTTTTGTGCCACCTGCAGGGCCGCACCCAGAGTTTGTGGACAATGACTTCATCGGCGAGCAGGGCGTGCGCGCCACCTTTGCACCTGAGGACTTCACCATCGGCTTTGACGTCAACATCCCCAGCTCCGGTGGAACCGTGCAGCCGGTCAGCCTCGGCACGAACCCCGTGCTGGGCGCGCTGACCACCGGCTTCCAGCACGCCATCTACACCTTCGCCCCCTGTGGCGTCGTGTTTCCGCATGTGCATCCTCGCGGCGACGAAAACGTGTTTGTGCTTGAGGGCACCATTGACGCAGGCTTTGTGGACGAGGCCGGCACTCTCATCCGCGACCAAGCGATCGCCACCAACAGCGCCTTTGTCATCCCCCAGGGTGTGCCCCAGTCCAAACCCCCCTCCCCGCCCCCCCCTCTCCAGCGTACCGGTGGAGGGCCACGCTTCCATTCTGCTGTGTCCACTTGTCGCCATGACGTGCTCTGGGACAACCATATGCATGCGCTGGACCTGCATGATGTGTGCTGTGTATGCTGGCAAGGTTACCACAGCATCTGTGGCGCCGGGGTCGTGTCGTTGACGTGGTTGACATGTGCGACCATGTAATGAGCGATCATTGCCATGTAGTGTGCGATCATATGAATCACTCACCCCTGATTAGCCAGCAGCGTTGACCAGGTGTTGGAAGGCTGTTGTGGTGGTGGTGCAGGGTACGTTCATTACGTGGCCAACCCCACGTGCGAGCCGGCGGCGGCCCTGGTCACGCTGCCCTCCGCCGACGGTGGCATATACGGCGCTGTGACCGCTGTACTGAGCCTGCCGCCCAACATCCTGCGCGCCTCTGTACCTTCAGTCACTGAAGAGGCCCTCCTGCAGCTGCAAGCAGCCGCGATAACCTCCGGCGCAATATCAGTGGACCCCGCGTGCGAGGCACGCTGTTCCGGCGGCATGGGATCCAACGGCCAGTAGGGTGCTCCGCGGTGCATGCTGCGTGCTTTAAGCTCCGACAGTGTGAGCGGATTAGTGCCCAGGCGGAGGGTGAATGTTTCCAAACATGTACGCCAAGAAGCATAGATAAGGGTGGTAATTTGCTGCACATGTGGTGTGGTTGTTGACGTTGCTGAGCCCAGCCCGTTGGAAAATGGCCAGATGTGCCTGCTGGGTGACAGGGGAATGCTGCGTCCATGTCGCATGCTCTGACAGGGATAGGTGAGAGAGAGATCACGGGTACCAAACAGTTTCCATGGCATCTCATGCACTTGCTAAGATGATATCCAACTGCGGCAAGCTTACTGAGGCCTTTAAGCTGTGGCCTACACAGGCTATGTAACGACACATACCTGTCAAGCATACCTGCCAACTTGGGCAGTGCTAAACACATCTGTCAGGCGGGTGCGTTACACAGTGATAGATCTAGGCAATGTGTTCAGGGGTGTGTCTTGTGCTGAGCTGGCAATATCAAAAATGCCGAAGACATGCCATCATGATGCTATACTCTTCATGTTCCGCTCAACACGCGACCACTCCGCGTGCGCTTGCATGCTGGCGTGTGCCTGCTCGGGATATGCCTGCTTGCATCAAGCTGCGTGGATGGAAATCGGAGGTATCTGGCATTCTTGGCAACCGCTCTGAGTCCAACTCGCCAGCCTCTCTGCTAGGGTACCTAGCCTTGTTTGCAAGGTGCACAGTGCATCACCAGACCGAATCATTGATGGATGTTCCGCCAACCCACACAGCTCACATGTGCTCTGATTTCAGGGGGCGTGTATAGCAGATTGTGTCCTGTAGTGCAGGTAGTGCAATTCCTGCACATAGCTACGTACAGCGGCCATGAATCGAGCCTCTGTGTTCTTCCACCTTGTGGAGCATACATCTGTACCGTATCTCCACGTACAGCGGCCACGTGCAAGGTAGTGTAAGGTGAGACGTAGGGTTCAAAGCGGCAACAGTATATCATGTCGATGTCTACCGCACCATGCCCAGGCGTTGCAGATATGATCACACAGCTTTCCTATTCAATGTCAAAGCGCGGACCTTGCAGTAATACATCGAACAGATGAAACAGATGAAACAGATGAAACAAGGTCATGAGCGTGCATACTGCCATGCTGGCTGCTAAGAGGTAGAGGCAGCTACATACACACAGCAAAGGCGCCTTGATCTATCACAGTGTAACACACAGCAGTGGCGGGTGCTGCGGATCATGCTTCGGCATGACATGAATCTATCGTACCAAACGCAGTCGGCACTGTGCCGAACACTGTCGACACGGGGTACCGCGCTGAGGGCAAACCCAGACATGGCGCCACGGCCCCCTGCTCCAGCACTATTACTAAGGTCATTCTCGCAGCCCCTTCCTGCCGGTATCCATCTGCTGGACAAACCCCTCATCAGGCAATCATGAGCGCAGCATGATCACCATTCACATCAACACGCGTCTGGTCGTGCTGGCCCGCCCTGCCTTCCCTCGAGCTGCCGTGTGGGGAGTGATGCGGCGCTGCCAGTGCCCTTCGCGCTCCGCCCTCAGGCCCCTGCCGGGCGGCCGGAGGGGGAGGGCTGGTACACCTTGCACTGTGGGGGGCGTGAGCCCCTGGGCTCTTATGTGTGGGGGGCCCGTAATGGAATGCTCCAGTGGGGCCGGATGGAGTGGGGGTGCTGCTGTTGGGGGGTCGGTGGTGGCTGGTTTTGCTGGGGTGGGCAGTAGTGTGGTGGTGGTGGTTGCTGTGTGCGGTTGTGGCGCGGGTGCCGTGGTGGAGGGGTGCGGGAGTGCGCATGTGTGTGGGTGCGTGGGTGTGGTTGTGTCGGCTGTGTCGGTTCGTTGTGGCTTTTCACCTGGGGCAGTGCACATCACGTGCTGCCCCGATCGCAGCGGCCTCCGCAGCGCGGCGACCTCTTGGCATTCCTCACCACGCGAATGGCGCTGCTGGACGTGAAGGTGATGCACCCGCTTGCCAGGTCGCATGTGCGCGGTGCGTCACGTGAGGCTGGCGCGACCGCCGAGAAGGGCGCACGGCAAAAGCGCGACAAATATGGCGCCATCACAGGTGCCGCCCAGTTCATCCCGCTCGTGCATGAGACGTACGGCAGGGTTGGACGGGACGCGTACCGCTTCCTCCAGACGGTCGCGGAGGTTGCCGCGGGACACGGGGCGGTGTCAAAGCGTACTTTCCTTCTCAATGCCATGCGCGACCTGTCCACAACGTTGTGCCGCGCGCTGGCGCGACAAGCCCGCGCGGCCGCGCCCCTCCGTGCTAGACTGGTCGGACGGGCGCTGCTGCCGGGCCTTCCTGTCCCCACAGACGGCCTTCCGGCGCTGACAGGCCATCGCGCATAAGCTTGCGTCGCCCCCCCCCCCCCCCCCCCCTCGCCCATCCCGCCCCGAGAGCCCCCCCCCTCCACCCATTTCACCCTGCAGCCCCCCCACCCCCCCCCCCCCCCCCCCCGCACCCGACCCCTCCCTCTTCCCTCCCTCCCTCTTCCCTCCTCCCGGCGCACGTCCGCCGTTTCTCCTCTGCGCCCCTCCCCGGACACCGCTCGGGCTGCCGGGCTGGCTGAGGCTATTGCTCCTGGGACCGGTGCCTCGCGGCCTCGGACATCGCCGTAGCGCGCGCTGTCGCGCCCGTGCAGACTGCTAGTGTCGCGCTGACGACCGCTTGTGAGCCCGGCGAGTGCTGGCTGTGTGTTTGGTGTGCGCGTGGCCTGCGTGGTACTGCGTGGTGTGTGCGTGTCTGCTTTCGCGCTGGCGTTAGTTCGTTCGTTCTGGCATTTGCTCGTGCGGCGCGTGGCCTTGGTGCTTGCGGTGGCCGGTCTGTCTGTTTGTTTGTTGCCTGGTCTGTTGCCTCGGCGCTGCTGAGTCCTAGATCTATCACTGTGTAACACATCACGTGATTGCTTTTTGCTGGTGTCTACTTTCGGGGGGTTTTGGCCGTCTACTTTCCTTGTGTTGCCCTCGCTGCCGGGCTATTGCGTTCATCTCCGTGTAACACAGAAGGACGAGCGTAATACATCTGGCCATTGATACATGCGTCATCTCATCGAGGTGTTTTAAAAGCTTGTGGTCTTGTGACCATGTCTGAGCGCTTTCCTGAAACGATCGAACTGCTGATCGCGGACCGCGATTGACGACACAACGTCGGCAGCAGCCGCAGCTCATTTTGAATAACGCATATCGGTCCTATGCTCTTGCTTTGGGCGATTTGGGCCCCGCCCGCGTCGCCGGCGCGCCATCGCGAGGCCCGAAGGATGTTATGGCGAGTTCACGCGGTGCGATAGGCGGCGTGGGGCGGGTGTGCCCTGGACTTTTGCATGCATTGCCGCTTCGTTACGCGGGGTCGGGGGCCCTCCGCTTATCAGTGCCTCACGATTCGGCGCTGGGCAAATGCACGGTGCACGTGACCCGATGCCGTCATCATGTTGCGTCGCGCTGGATGCTTTTTGCGGGACCGTCATCCCGCCCGAGGAGACGCGATGCCTCGGCATCCAGATGTCATGTGGCCTTGTTCGCCGGGGCCCGGCGTGTTGCGCCGTTCTAAGGCGGGTAAAGTATACACATGGCCTGGGGCAGAGACAGGATCTGCGTTGAACTAATTGTTGCGTACTCCGCAGCTGCAAGCCGCGATCTTCAGCACGCCTGTACAGTTGTGTCGCCAATACCAGCGCGAGTGCAAAGCGATTTGCTGTAGAGCAAAATTAAAACATCTGTGTAGTAGTGATTAAGGTTCAATGCGATGATCGGTGAATATGGGCAGCGAGCCGGAGGAACCGCAGGCCAAGAAGTGATATGTCAACAACAGCAGTCGATGCGCATTCCTGCCTTGGCTCAAGTTGCTGCCGGTCGGCGTCACAGTGATACAAGTCTAGAGATCTCTTTCGGGGCAATGCTGGTACACTGACTGGCGTTGTGCGCTGTTTCAGGTGCGAGCGTCGTTGTTCGTTTTGTGATCAGCGTCGCCAGAAGATGCGCGGCCACCGTCATGACTTTGCGCCGATGTACATTCGATGAAGGTTCATCTATGATGCAGTTTTGTATACAGCAGGAGAAGCCATCGCTCCGGCTTGAGCGACGACGCTACTGTTCTGTCACACACTGCATGGCTTGGTCAACAGCCATTGCCGGCATTCAGTCACAAGCATGTATGCGCAGGAACTCCGGACCGGGTAATAGCCTGATTAGGACATGTGTACATGCCTACACAGACAGAACGCAAGCAGTACAGTTGTGTTAGATCAATAGCTGGGCACCGTTGCGGGGACAGCAGCGCGCTGCAGCGTTGCGCGTTTGAAGTGTGGCAGCCAGCTTAGCGTGCCGTCAAGGACACAAGGCGCTGTCCTGTATGGTCGAGAGCTTTCTACCTCTGCTACGCTAGCGTACGCATGCTCGGCACGCTGCGCTCGGCATCCGCTAGGCGGACACATACAGCACTGGTAGATTTTAATTTCTGGAATTAGCTGCTTCGCGAGAGTTGCGGCAGTTGGCGCGCGCTGTGACGCCTGCGCCTGCTTTGTACCAGCGGTACCGGCAGTCGCAGCGGCTTTGCTCCGCACACCTCCTCACCTCGCAGCGCTGCAGCGTAGACACTGTACATTAGGCATACTTATTTTTGCTCTCGGCCACGGGGCCTGGGCCTGGCCCTAGGCCTCGCACTTTCTGCGGGTGCGCGTGCACCAACCACTTCGCGCCAGCGTAGCGTAATCACGCCCGAAGGCCCCAGCCTCGCTCCCACAGCATAGCACTACAATGAACGAGGACCTGCATGTGCCTTGCCCCGCGTGCCCTCGCCGCTTCCGCGCCGCCGGCGATCTGCTTGCCCACTGCCGGGGCTGCCACCCGAAGTACAAGTTCACTGAGGACCAACAACGGGCATACAGCTGCTACCACTGCGAGGCATGCAAGCTGCCCTTCTCGAGATACAACGATCCGGAGGGCCACAGGCATGCAGCAAATTGTCGCGGCGTACCAGCGGACTCCCACGCCCCCACTCCCGCCCGCACCCGGTACAACGGCCGCACGTGCACGCCCACCAACACTGGCCGTGGCCGCTCGCGCTCACGACAGCGGACACCGCCGCACATGAGGGCGCCACTGACGCGGGCCCAGCCCTCACACGTCAATGATGACCTGGCGGGACGACACACAGCCAGTTCGCAACCGCCGCAGGGAGGCTCCGGTTTGGTGTGCCGAACGCCCACCCCTGCGGCTGCGGCGGGCGCCGGCTCGACTGCGCCTCGGCCGCAAAGCCAGCCACCCGCCCGCACCGATTTGACCAAATCGTGCTGTCTGACATCGGTAGATGAGCACCACAGACTTGACGGCGGGCTGGCTGGTGGCCAACAACCCCCAGGTGACGTCCCGTCACCACAGTCCCCCGGAGCCACACTGCATGATAGCGAGGTGCACGATCAACGCACAGAGCCGCGCAGCGCCCGGCCGTCCGCAGGCGTTGCCACCTCACGTGCAGTCGTGCATTCACCTCGCCGTGTGGCCCATGCGTGTGACAACGGGACAGCTACCGCAGCACCTACGCCAGTCGTGGCTGCACACGCAGGGACCAACCATGGGACGTCCCCGACCGACGCGCCTGCCCCCATTTGCCGCGCGCCGGCTCGCCGCCATGCCACTCCCCCCCGACCCTCCCAAGCGCCCCGCCTCCCCCCCAGCCAGCGCGCTGTCCTCCCGGACGTCTCCCGCACTGCCATTAGCGCTGGCCCACGGGTTGACTCCCACATGCGCGATCTGACGGAAGCAGACCTCGTCAGCGACACCCAGGTGGATCCAAAGCCAGCCTCAGACGCGCCGCCATCACTGGAGGCCCCCTACCCGGACGTGCGGATCCCTCAGGGTGTGCCGAACGAATGCAGATCCAGCTGGGCCGACGTTGTGGCCGCAGCGCTGGAACGTACCGCCGATGCGGCCGAGCGCGGTCACCGACCCAGTGTAGAGACAGAGCTCAGGCTCCTACTCCTGCTGCCCAGCCAGGCCCTCGGCAACACTGGCGCAAGCAGGGGACGCGCCAGGCGAGTCAATGCCCGCGTGCGCGAGATCCGGAAGCGGACCAGGGAGCAGATGTTGCTTGACACAGCTGAACATAGCGACCCCGGCCGCACTCGCACGGAAGTTGTGGCGGACATCGCAATGGCAGGGCGCATGCACCGACATGCATGCAACGGCAATGTTGGCCGCGCTGCGCGCTGCTTGGACAGCGGCCCCATCGTTCCCATCGACCACAACTCACTGCCACGCTTGCGAGCGCTGCACCCACCCGCGCCCCCTCCAAAGCGCGCAGCGCAGCCTACCCCAGCCGGCAGCCGCTCAGCGGAAGTCTCAGCGGCGCGGTTTGAGGCTATCCTGCGGAACCTGACACAGGGCTCAGCGGCCGGCCCCAGCGGGTGGACATACGAGCACGTCCGCAGCGCCGGGCTGTATAACGAGCGCACGGGCGAGGCCATGCGCCGCTTCGTCAACCTCCTGCTGTCGGGCACCATCCCCCACTCCGACCTGCTGCTCGCCAGCCGCCTGATCGCCATCGCCAAACCGAACGGCGGCGTTCGCCCGATCGCTATCGGAGAAGCATTCATGCGCCTCGCCGGTATCTGCGCGCTGGCGTGCGTCCCAGAAGCGCCGGGCCTGCTTGCCCCGCACCAGATTGGGGTCGGTGTTCGCGGCGGCCCTGAGATTCCGAGCCACGCGCTGGCCCCGGACTTCTCAGATGCGGAGACGGTCACAGTGCAGCTCGATCTCGAGAACGCGTTCAACCTGATTGACCGCGAGACCATCATTGCGGAGATTGACGCGCAACTCCCCGCCCTGGCCGCATTCGCACGCATGGCGTATGGATCGCCATCGCCGCTGCTGGCACGTCAGCAAGACGGGTCGAACGCGGTTTTGTGGAGTGCATCTGGCGTGAAGCAAGGCGACCCCATCGGCCCCCTCTACTTCGCCATCGCGTTCCGGCCCACGCTATTAGCGGCGCAAGAAGCGGCCCCTGACACGTTAGCCATCGCGTGCCACGATGACCTCACGGTGCAGGGTACGGTCGAGCAAGTGGTCGCCATGGGTCGAGTTGTGCAATCCCGTCACCAGTGCAACAAGCAGAAGACGCTCGTCCACTGCACCGATCCCGCCAAGGCCTCGCACGCAGCCGCCTGCCTAGGCGCCACGGTCGCCACTGACGGCATGGTCGCATGTGGCGCGCCACTGGGCACCCCTGCCTATGTGGAGGCGTATGTGCGCCGTAGATGCAAACGCACCGTCGAGCTCATGCAAAAGCTGGTAGGCCTCCCGCTGGCGGCCCAGACACGGTGGGCTGTCCTCTTCCAGTGCCTGCAACATCGCGAAGCACACCTGCTGCGCACTACCGACTGGGCCCATCTCGAACAGCCGCTCATGGGCGTCGAGAACGCCAGCGTACACGCCATGTGCCGCATCATCGAAACGCAACAGCTCACCGACCTACAGCGTGAGCAGGCCTTGCTCCCTCATAGACATGGCGGCATGGGTCTGCGACACTACACAGCCGACGTTGCTGACGCCGCGCGCCTCGCGTCGGCAGCAGTTGCGCACGCGGTGCTCGCGGACGGCATCGACGGCGGCAAGCCGTTCCGCGGCGACGCCGCGGTCCAGCACCAGGCCCGCCTCGCACGCTTGCGCAAGGCATGGCCGGCCGTGCAGGGAATCTCAGACAGCCCGACCCCAGCCGACGCCTGGGCGTCTGACGCTGGCTCGAAGCTGCGCATGACGCAGCTCCAGAGCGCGCTCAGCCGGGCGGAGGCCGACGCGCGCTGGACCGCCACGCGCGACTATCTCGAGACCCTGAAGCACGGTCCGAATCCCCAATCGGCGGAGACAGCGTGCGCTGATCTCGCTCGCCTCCTCAGCTGCTCTGGCTCGCTGGCCTCGGCGTTCCTCACTGCCTGCCCCGGCCCGGTGACGGGCCTGACCGACCATGAATTCCAGGTGGCCGTGCTGCTGCGGCTGGGTGAGCCGCTGCTACCCGTCCTGGAGTCGGATGAGGCCTGCCCCTGCGGCCGCGTGGCTGCGTCCGGTACACACAGTGTCATATGCGGACAGCTATGGGCAAGTTCAGTCCTAAAGCACGACCTCATCACCGTGGCTTGGAGGCGGGTGCTCATGCGCGCGTCGATCGCTTCATCGCTGGAGCCGCACGTTGGCAAGCTCCCCGGGGGCATACGCGTGCTCCCCCTCCGCGGCAGCCGGCAGTCGCCACCAGCCGCGCCGCCGGCGGACTTTACGCGCCCGCCGGCTGCGCCGTCTGCGAGTGCACCGGCCGCGCCGTGTCAGCAAGACCCGCCGCCGCCGCCGCCACCGCCGCAGTCACCGCCGCCGCCGCCGCCGCCACCGGACCCCCCAGCCGATGCCGCGCCGGTCCAGCCCCCATCCCATCTCTCGCAGGCCCTCCAGGCTTCGGACGTGCCCCACACCCCTCATGGCACCCAAGCCCCGGCTCCGGCCTCCCTTACCCTTACTGCCGCTACCGCCCCCCCCGCCGCGGCCCACGCCCCGACGCGCGACGCGCCCCTCGCCTCTGACCGAGAGGCAGCGCCCCCTGCCGCACCCCCGCTGCCCCGATCGCAGCGGCCTCCGCAGCGCGGCGACCTCTTGGCATTCCTCACCACGCGCATGGCGCTGCTGGACGTGAAGGTGATGCACCCGCTTGCCAGGTCGCATGTGCGCGGTGCGTCACGTGAGGCTGGCGCGACCGCCGAGAAGGGCGCACGGCAAAAGCGCGACAAATATGGCGCCATCACAGGTGCCGCCCAGTTCATCCCGCTCGTGCATGAGACGTATGGCAGGGTTGGACGGGACGCGTACCGCTTCCTCCAGACGGTCGCGGAGGTTGCCGCGGGACACGGGGCGGTGTCAAAGCGTACTTTCCTTCTCAATGCCATGCGCGACCTGTCCACAACGTTGTGCCGCGCGCTGGCACGCCAAGCCCGCGCGGCCGCGCCCCTCCGTGCTAGACTGGTCGGACGGGCGCTGCTGCCGGGCCTTCCTGTCCCCACAGACGGCCTGCCGGCGCTGACAGGCCATCGCGCATAAGCTTGCGTCGCCCCCCCCCCCCCCCCCCCCCTCGCCCATCCCGCCCCGAGAGCCCCCCCCCTCCACCCATTTCACCCTGCAGCCCCCCCACCCCCCCCCCCCCCCCCGCACCCGATCCCTCCCTCTTCCCTCCCTCCCTCTTCCCTCCTCCCAGCGCACGTCCGCCGTTTCTCCTCTGCGCCCCTCCCCGGACACCGCTCGGGCTGCCGAGCTGGCTGAGGCTACGGATCCTGGAACCGGTGCCTCGCGGCCTCGGACGTGGCCGTAGCGCACGCTGTCGCGCCCGTGCAGACTGCTAGTGTCGAGTCGATGACCGCTTGTGGACCCGGCGAGTGCTAGCTGTGTGTTTGGTGTGCGCATGGCCTGCGTCGTACTGCGTGGTGTGTGCGTGTCGGCTTTCGCGCTGGCGTTAGTTCGTTCTGGCATTTGCTCGTGCGGCGCGTGGCCTTGGTGCTTGCGGTGGCCGGTCTGTTTATCTGCATGTTGCCTGGTCTGTTGCCTCGGCGCTGCTGAGTCCTAGATCTATCACTGTGTAACACAAGGCGCTGTCCTCGCGTATGGTGTCATGTGTTGCGTTGTCACTTGATTTCTGTGCCTTTTCGATGTGGCACATGTCAAACTTGTATTTATTCAGGCACCTGGGATGGCGGGGGCCGGGGGGGCAATCAAATCAACTCAAATTTGCCTTCCCCCTATAGCTAGTTGTGTATTGGCCTGTACAGATAGGGCTGTAGGAACTGGCACCGTGCCCCATTCCGGAAGTCGGTACACAGCGGTGCTACTATTTTCGCACAGCGCGTCGATGCCATCATGCTCCACCGTTCAGCAGTGCCGTCATCTTATCTTGTGCGTCAGTCATGCATACGACCAAGTGTTCTGGTTGCCGCCCATACATGTGCCACAGTGTCATCTCGCGCCCGTGCAGACTGCTAGTGTCGCGTCGACGACCGCTTGTGGGCCCGGCGAGTGCTGGCTGTGTGTTTGGTGTGCGCGTGGCCTGCGTGGTACTGCGTGGTGTGTGCGTGTCTGCTTTCGCGATGGCGTTTGTTTGTTCTGGCATTTAAATTTGCTCGTGCGGCTCGTGGCCTTAGTGCTTGCGGCGTCCGGTCTGTCTGTTTGCTTGTTGCCTGGTTTGTTGCCTCGGCGCTGCTGAGTCCTAGATCTATCACTGTGTAACACAGTGTCATCTCGCTATCGGTGACTCTGCGGACATGTCGCGACATGCTTTCGGATCCATGCCACGTTGCAATCACCGTCGGACGACCGCGGGATAACTTGGCCACTGGCCGAACCTAGTCACGGTAAGCCGTGCCACAGTGTTGGTTCTGCAACAGTCTGCTGAGCATCATCTGGTGTATACATCTTCCACTTCTTGAACAGTCCAATGTAGCAGACACTCACCCACCCAAAACCACACACCCTAAAAATCCTAGATCTATCACTGTGTAACACATCCTAAACATCCATCAGGCCTCACTGCTGCCGTTCAAGTCCATGGATGGGACTAAAACCCCCCTCCACCAACAACAACACAAGTGCAGTATGCTAGCACATGCTCGGTGGGAGCACGCGCAGGGACTCGGAGGCTCCCCATCTTGGCTATGCCATATGCATCCCCTCTGTTACTACTCCCCCAGCCCCCACAACCCCTGACGGCAGCGTGCCACCTGCAGGGCCGCACCCCGAGTTTGTGAATAACGACTTTATTGGCGAGCAGGGCGTGTGCCACCTTTGCACCAGCTGCAGAGGATTTCACAATCGACTTTGACATCGACACCCCCGGCTCCGGTGGAACTGTGCAGCCGGTCAGCCTCGGCACGAACCCCATGCTGGGCGCGCTGACCACCGGCTTCAAGCAGGCCATCTTCAACTTCGCGCCGTGCAGCGTCATCTTCCCACACTCGCACCCTCGTGGCGACGAAAACATGATTGTGTTAGAGGGCACCATTGACACTGGCTTCATTGACGAGGCCGGCACTCTCATTCGCGACCAGGCGGTCCCTCCAACACCTCCTGTGTCATCCCCCAGGGTGTGTTCCAGTCCAGCCCCCCTCTCTCCGGCGCTGCACCTGCAGCAACACAAACCCACCCTCCATGGTGCTGTGGCCGCTTGTGGCCATGACGTGCTCTGGCACAGGCATGTACGTGGGTTGGTGCTGCGAGCTGCGTGCAGCGTACTGTGTAATGCATGCTATATATGCTGATAAGGTATCCGCGACATCTGTGGCGCCGCCTATACATATCGTGGCAGGCGCCGGAGTCCGTCGTGGTGACCATGTCCGCATACACCTCTAATCAACCGGCAGCGTGTACAAATCATTACACAGCCAACCCCACGTGCGAGCCGGTGGCGGCGTTCGTCACGCTGCATCTGCCGATAGTGGCTTGTACGGCGCGCTTCCCGCTGTGCTGGGCGCGCTTGCCGCTGTGCTGGGCGCGCTTCCCGCTGTGCTGGGCGCGCTTCCCGCTGTGCTGGGCGCGCTTACCGCTGTGCTGGGCCTGCCGCCCAACATCCTGCGCGCCTCTGTACCCTCTGTCACCGAAGAGGCCATCCTGCAGCTGCAAGTGGCCGCGGCCACCTCCAAGATCTCCGTGGACCCCGTATGCGAGGCACGCCGTGCGGGCGGTATGGGATCCAACGGCCAGTAGCGTGCTGTGCATGCTGCGTGCCCTGTGCTCCGACAGTGCCAGCGGAGCAGTGCCCGTGAGCCTCTCACTGGCGGAGGGTGAGATGTTCACGCCAAGGAGCGCAGATACGTGAGGCGCTTGCTGCACATGTGATGATTGATGTAGAATCTGCTTGTTCGAGGATCGCCAGATGTATTCTGCGGGCGACAGCTGGGGGATGCTGTGTCCGTAGCGCATGCTCTGACAGGAGCATTAAATCAGACGGAGGGTACGTGAACCGACCACTGCCCCTCGCTTCAGATGCACTTCTACAGATGCGACCCAACTGGAGCAAGCTCTTTGACGCTTGTCTTGTGATGTTAGTGTAACAACACATACATGTGAACCATACTTGCCGGCGAGCACGTCCCGCACCCGCCTGACAGGTAAGCGTGCTCGCCGGCAGGGGTGCGTCATGTGTTGCGCTGGCGATATCAAAGCACGCCGAGCACATGACGCGCTACACTCTTCATGCTCCGCTCGACATGCCGAGTGGCTGTGCTTGCTAGCGTCAAACGGCGTGCATGGGAATCTGAAGCGCCTGTTAGTCGTGGCACCCACTCAGATGGGGCCCTGTGCGAGTTTAACGCACCAGGCCATGAGCATAGGGCACACATTATAGGCCAAAGCATGCGTTAAGGGCACCTAGCCGTGTCTGCAAGCGGCAGGGTGCATCGCACCACGTTTCGGTTTTGGATGTTCCACCAACTCACAGAGCTCTCACATACCTGTGTTTTGAGGGGACTTCAATGAACAGCGGCCAAGCAAGATAGTGCAAGAAGACACGTGGTGCTCCAAGCTGCAACAGTATGTCATGTTGATGTGTCACGACGGTGCAGCTATGATCATACAGCTGTCTAATTCAACATCAAAGCGCGAATCTGCCATCGAATGATCACTTCCCGCTCCACACGCACAGATGAAATAAGGTCATGTCTGTGCACGCAGCCATGCTGGCTGCTTAGTGGTGTAAGCAACTTCTTACACACAGCAGCCTTGATCTATCACAGCATAACACGCAGCAGTGGCGGGTGCTGCGGATCATGCTTCAGCATGACATGCATCACTCGTACCAAATACAGTCGACACCTTCACGCAGAGGGACAAACTAGATGTATTTACGGCGCCGTGCCCCCCTACTCCTGCTCTACCACATTCGTGACATGCGTCACTCTCACAGTCCCTTCCTGCCAGAGAGACCCTCCATCACTGATGACTCGTGACAGTGATGAGTCATCAGGCGATCATGCGCGCCGCATCTCCACCGATCACATCAACACGCACCCATGCATGCTATGCAGCACACAGCGCTCGGACCCACTTGCCAGCAACCCCCGAGCCGCTATGCCTCCCCCCCATGCACACATGGCACCTGTGCTGTGCATGCTGTGCCTGCCCAGGTGCGCAACACACGTCAACCCCGCAGCAGCAACACAGTGGTGTGCATTGCAGACCACAGCGTGGCCCATGGCCGCATGGTACAGCACAGCGTGCCGCAGCTCAGCCACATGTCTCACGAACACCCGCTAGCCTCCCGTGTGAAACACCCACATGCGCACTCTCATCCGCCCAACGGGTCACCCCGCAGCCCGCCATGACCAGCCCACCATCTGCCTCCCCATCATGCCGCAGCACGCAGCGCGATTCCAAAGCCTATCCCAGGAGTGCTGGCACAGCCACACAGCACGCACTGCTACATCCGAGAGCCACGCCATTCGGCGTAAAAAACAACTTACCCTACAGGACGCTACTCCATCAATCGTCCGTGTCACATCACATCACCTCAGCCACCCGTTAGCCCTCCGCCACCCAGGCATACGTCATGTTGGAGCCGCCTGAAGCGGTGCTCAACACGAACCTACGTGACATCTGCACACGACGGCTCGCCAGTCACAAAACCAATTGAATGCATCTCCCAACCCCTACACCCTTGGAAGACAGCTTGACCTGCGGTCACTTAGCCGCACTCCCAGGCCACACAGCGCAGTGTGCACAGCACATCACACCCGCATGAATGCGTGACCCAGCATCACCACCAGCAAGGGCAGCACGCTGCGTCAGCTCTAGTGGCCGGAGGCGGTGGTCTGCCCTTCCACAACTCCCAGCGCCGCTCGCTTGGATGGTCCCACCTAGATGCCCTAAACGGTACCATGTTTCGTGTGTCGCTGCTCGCCTGGACGGTATCAGACGCTCCGCACCCGATCCCGCGGCAGACGCAGACAATCTGACCCCGTCCTACACGTAAAAGCAAGTACAGTCCAAGCCAGAAACCCGGCTTCTCGCACCCTCCCCACCTCCTTATACCAACCCTGGCTGTTTGTAGTCACAGCCTAAAGCACAGTCATGTCATGGAGCCGCCGACGCGTGCGGTGCACGGGCATGCTACATACATAGCCACAGATCCAGTCAAATTCACAGCATGGCATCTCTTCAGCTGCCCAACTGCACAGCAGCGTCACAGAGCTTGCACACCAGCTGTTCGTCACCTTTTCATCACCCGCGCCCTGACAGCAGTTTTGTGTCGAGGGCCAATACCTGCGCATCCATTCCGCATGCATGGCGTGCATGCTGCTCATCAATCCGATTCTATCTAGCGAACCACTAGTCCCCGTCCACCCCGCACTGCCACCAGGGTCACCGACAGCCCCCTGTTGCACAGCACGCATATGCTGCATGCATTGCACAAAGCGTACACCTTGTCGCACGCAGGTCCTGTCAGGACAAACGCCTGCGCGCAGACGCGGCACGCCGCCGCCCGCGTGTTGCGTGGCGTGCAGGCCGCAGCATGATGCAGCGGAAGGCAGCGGGGCCCTGGGGGTGGTCGCGTACGGCGGCCTACGCTTCTACGGTGGACACGCTAGCGAAGAGTTTGGTGCAGGCGTCGTGGAAGCGGCGCATGGAGATACGGCGGGCAGGGTCGCGCTGCAGCAGCTGCAGCACCGGCCCCTTGAACGCGCCGAGCAGGCGGTCCTGCTGCCGCTCCAGCTCCCCCTCCCACGGCAGCGGCTCGTCGCCCCTGAGCTGCGCCAGAACCTGCATGAATTCGCACTGGTGCATCCGGGTTGAGTTTCCGCCGAACTATACTCACATCTGTATGTGTGCCGTGTCCCGGCGCAGTTTGCGACTACTTAGATCCGGCTCGCACTCGGTTTGATTTGATGGTGATAAGTGCAGCATCACGCAGAGCGCGGACTCACAAGTGCAAAGTGAGCATGTCAAAGAACACTTCTGCGCACAGCCACATCAAAGCATGTGCAGCACCACAGTTTGTAAATCAAGCACGACCCCTAGGGATGAGGCGGGACGGCCAGCAGAAGCGAACACAAACAGTGGAGAGAACAAACGGAAGAGAGCACAATGTCCAGCACAATGTCGAGCACAATGTTGAGCACAATGTCGAGCACAATGTCGAGCACAATGTCGAGCACAATGTCGAGCACAATGTCGAGCACAATCCGGGGGCCGTGCGGAGAGAACAAATGGAAGAGATCACAACCGCCGGACATGGCGCACTTTTCTGCGGCCGTCGGTGAGCATCCGGAACGCGGGCAAGCCCGTCAGCAGCTCAAACGCCACGATGCCAAGGGACCAAGCATCCAGCGCTGGGCACGCCCGGACGGTCTTCTGCCGACCCTCATACGCATGCACAACCTCTGGCGCGGCATACGCGAGCGTGAAGTGCAGCGGTGCGAGCACCCCAATGCGGGCCGCGCAACCAAAGTCGATGACGGTCCAGCGGTTCTCGCGCGGCAGCCACATGACGTTGGCGGGCTTGAGGTCGCGGTGTACGTAGCCGGCGTCATGCATGTCCGCCAGCCGCTTCGACAGATTTGAAACCACCTGCAAGCCGAACACGTGATGCCACCTCCGCATGCCGACCCACATCACTCTGTGGATGCAAATAACATGCGCGATCTACATAGGTACTATCTCACACACGTACCAACCTCATTTGGCCAACTCGTTTGGGGCCACTGAAGGCCTGGCCAAAACCGCCGTTGATAGAAATCAGGAGCTGATTCACTGTAACTTCAGGGGAAGCGCTGCTGCACTTGTCGGCCCCACTTCGCGGCTGGGTCCCGGTTGGCTGGAGATGACTATGGCCTAGTCGGCTACGGCGAGTAAGTACATGTAAATTTACATGGCAGAGCGAAAGGCGCACCGCAAGCGCTGTGAACATGTCTGGGGACGCGCGCTCGCTCCAGTCCTGCAGTGACTCCCCCTTCTCCATCACAATGCATGGCGGCAGCGGCCGCCCCCGACTGTCCACCAGCTCCGCCCCGCCGTCACACACCACCTCAACCTGCGGCAGGAACCGCCCGTGCTGTGCACGCTGTGCGCTCACGGTGTCCACCGGCACCGACACCGCCACGTCGTCACTGTCCGCCGCGCCGCAGTCGGCCCCAGCCGGTAGGCTCTGGGCGGAGCTCAGGCCGGCGCCACCGGCAGAGCGCGTGCGGTGGCCGAGCAGCGGGGTTGCGGAGCACGCAGCATACAGCGCGGTCTCAGCATCAAACGCCGCGGCCTCCAGGAAGAACTTGATGGCGTAGGGCCACCCGTCGGCGCCGCCTTCAGCAAACTGTATCAATGCCTGGCCTGCACAGCGCGCTGCGGCT
This sequence comes from Ulva mutabilis, assembly GCA_900538255.1. Classification (NCBI taxonomy): domain Eukaryota; kingdom Viridiplantae; phylum Chlorophyta; class Ulvophyceae; order Ulvales; family Ulvaceae; genus Ulva; species Ulva mutabilis. Next base: position 107,025 of record UNSF01000127.1, read on the forward strand.
GTCACCCACATACCATTCGCAGTAAACATGAGAGATCGTGTGGTGTGGTAAACGAAAAGATTGAGCCGTACATCACACGCGCGGTGCCTTTTGAGCAAGTGAAGCCGCTGGCGGCTGATGGGTCGATGCATGTGTTGTTCGCATAGAACCATGCGCACGCGCGAGGGCATGGCACACCAACCCATCCACAGCAAATGCTGGCATGGGCTCATTCAGGCGTGTTCAGGCACTGCTTTGGATGAATGAATAGGCACGGGGCATGATCCGGGGAGCACAGCATGCGGAGCACAGCATGCGGACGCAACCGGCTCTGGAGTCACTGTGGTCATCCAGCATGGTGGGAACCTGCCCAAAGGTTCCCAGCCTGCCTGTAGATTCGCACCCGGACGGCGAACTGCATGCATGCATGGCAATGGAATGACGCGTGTGTGCAGGCACAGGACAGCATGGCTTGCACAACCGATTTGTGGTAGAAGCGGACACATCACCACACCTCAGCATGGCCAGCATGCGGCTGTGGTGGCCGCACAGCCTCAGCATGGCCACCTCAGCATGGCCAGCGGTCACGAGCACCGCATCCGCCTCGGACTGGCCCGCGTGTGCGTGATCGCAGATCGAATTCGATCTTGAGAAAAACAGCTCGGCATATATCGTGTTCATATTATTCACATGCCGATTATAATGTTGCATGCCATGTCCCTAACTGGAAGCCAATGAGCTGAGACATGTTTCAGGAGGACCCGTGCGAGGCGCACGCTGGCGGGGGACTCTGTAGAAAGCATACGCGACATGTGCATCAGATGTTCCTGGTGTCCATGCGAACACCACACGCTGCCGTTGCAGCCATGTACAAGCTATGGCCATTTACAAGCCACAGGGGCGAGTGTCAAGCACGATGACAGCAGACCGGACTAGATGTGAGAAACATTACAGAGGTACGCTGCACGAAGTGGTAGAACAAACCGAGGCAAGCCAGCATGGCGTTGCATCGGACACATCAACCATGGCGGTTTTTCACATCAACAGGGGGGCACATAACAGAGCGTACCTCCGAGGCGACGCGCGTCGCGGCCCAGCATGCGGAACCGCCCCAGGAACAGATCATCCGAGCCGAAAGAGTCCAGCTGCCGGCCGAGCCGCCGCATGTGCTCCCCCACACACGCAGCCGCGACGTCCATGCCGCTGACGTCCATTGGCGGTGCACGCGGTGGCTGCGGCGCCTCAGCCCCCGGGCCTTCATGTATGGACGCGTGTTCGGCCATGGAAGCGTCTTCGTCCAGCGAACAACCTCCGGAGCCGCGAAGCACGCGCGACAGGCCCCCCTGCCGGAGGCTGCGACTCAACCCGTGCCACTGCGCCGCGATGCCCAGTGACGTGCCGGGCCCCCCGCTGCGGGCCGTGTCCCACGCCTGCAGCGTGACAGACCCCGTGCCACGGCTGTCTGCACACTGAAACACCGCCTGAGGCCCTGCCCAGGTCGCCGTCTGGTCCCGCGGCCAGGTCGCATGCATGTCGAACTCATCATCGTGCGCGCGTTCAGGGTTGTGCACCGTCTCGTCAGTTGCAGAGCACGCGCTGCCAGACTGCGAAACGGCCTCCATGCCGGCCGCACACGGCAGGCAGTGCCGCTGTGCGTGCTGTGGCTGTTCCGGGCCGCTCGCAATGTGGCCGTTTTGGCGCACTGGATGTTCGCCGTGGCTGACGACACCCTCCCACGCACCCGCGAGACTGCGCTTGCGCTGCAGCTGCGCCTGCGCATGCGCATCTTCAGCAGACGCGCTAACCGCGTGCTGGGCTGTGCATGCACGCTGCGGGGGCGCCAAGCCCCTCGAGGCCAGATGCTGCATCTCTACAAGCACGCCTGTCGCATCATGCTGAGTGTGCTGTGAATCAGGCGCCTCCACAAGCCCCAGCAGACCCATGACAGTGTCGGGCGCACGCATGGCGATGGTGGTTTCGGAACTGCCAGCGCGCAGCAGCGCTGCGGGTGATGCCCAGCTGTCCATACTGCCCATCACATGCGTCAGGTCCGGCCGGCCCCCTGTATCGCCGCTCGTGCAGCACCCGTCCGAAATGTGTGGCGTACGCGGCACACTCCCACTGCCACCCAGAAGACCCCCACCCAACCCTAGCACCTCACTATCAAGGTGCTCCTGTGCTAGGCGGACAGAGTCCAGCTCTGCCGAGGCGGGCAGGCTGTTTCGTTGGCATGCAGCGGCTCGGTGCATCCCCGGGGATCCCCCGGACAGGGTTTTGTGCATGCCAGCCGGCGAGGTCCAGTAGATATTGTCGCCACTCAGGGTTCCCCCTGGCGAAGCGCACAAACTGCCGGCGACCGCACCCCCGGCCGGGGTCGCCAACGGCACAGCATACATGCCGTCGCTGCCCGCGCTGTGGCTCGCCGGTTCTGTTGACGCGCTGCGTGCTGCGGAAGGCAGAGAGTGCTGCCCCTGCAGCGTGGCGGCTGTGGCGCGGCTGCTCCATGGGAGGAGCTTCAGGGGCGGCAGCTTTGCGGGGGCGTCTGGGTAGTGCTCTGTGGCTAAGGGGCTGTCACAGAGGTTGGTGGACGCCGCGTTGGCCTGGGCTGTGAAGCCCGGCAGCACGTGGGAGGTGTTTCCCTGCACGCACAACGCACCATGCATGTGCCACACAGGCACAACGGCAGACCTGTCAAGAGCAGCTCGCGGTAGTACACATGGTGGTTTGCAATGTCGGCAGCCAGCAGCCCTACAGCATGTTGCAGCGGCATCAATCCGAGTCAGCACTAGCAGCTTGCTCCAGTGTACGGCAAGCTTGTACGGCACAGCCGAGGATCGTGTTTGCAAGTGTCCATCTGAAACCGCTGGTACTGAGCTCTCAGACGCTACTAATGTCTGGGTAGACAGGCAACCGGCGGGCCTACAACGGCAAACTTATGAGCACAACGGCAAACCTGAGCACAAGTCACCAGACGAACGTGGCAGCATGCACAGCACATGGCAGCATGCACATGGCGCTCCAGTGCTGGCCTTCAGAACTCGTGACTGAGTCGTCGAGCGGACACATGTGTGCACATCGCGCTGAGGTCACACCGTGACCCTGGATCCGAACATCTACGACCGAGAACCACGACCGCCATGCACGGGCAATTGCCAACACCATGCATGGCGTCTAGCCATGACCACTGTTGTGCACTTTCGGCCGCTATCCGGCGGAGTCTCCAGACAGCGCCCGGCCTCATGCAACGCAGTGCGCAACCGCTGCAGGGGAGCCACAGAAGCATGACTTGTGAAAACAAAGGATGGAACGTGACCACACAGCCGCAGCAGGCACACCGTGAGGATCAGGATCTGTGTCGTCTCGGGCACTTCCACCTTCCGGCTCTGCACGATGGAAAGCTCGCTCCGGCCGCTACTGCTCGGGTTGCCCGCGCTTCGGCTGCGGGAAGCCCCAGCCGCCTTTGCCGCATCGGCCTCTCGCGCGCGCCGCTTGCGCCCCCACCGCAGCCGCGCCCACACCCCCACCACCACCACGAGCAGCGCAGCCGCGGCAACCGCGGCCGGGAGCCCCACCCCCAGGGGGCTCTGGCGCTCGACACGCGGTGGCTCCATGCCGGCTGGAGGAGCGGCGGCCACGGGCTTAAAATCGGCCCAGAGCCGCGGCTGCTGTGGCGGTGGCCGTACAGGCACCGGTGGGATGTTGGACTCAAAGTCAGGCCATCCCGCAGGAGGAGGAGGGAGCTCCCCCAGAGTCTGCACGCGGACGAGCGGCTCTGCGTGCTGCGTGCCGTGTGCTGCGTGCTGCACGCCTCCGGTTTCATGCAACCGGGAGCGGCAAGGAAGCAACAGTGAGCAAGGACCCAACAGGGTGCGCGCAGCGTGATGCATGTACCCAGAAAATGAAAACTGTACAATACATGGCTGAAGAAACGCTCGAAAACTGTACGTGGAGTGATCGAGAACGGCGGAGCGGGCGCGCACCTCCCGGGTCAACGCAAACCATGGCGACTGCTCCGATACAAGCCTTTGATACCGCGCCGTCATGTTGAACCTGTGATCCAGGAATGGAAGGCCGTCATTGCTCGGCGCCGGACCGTCCGCAGCGAAAAAGTCGCTGCCAGCGTGTGCCGCGCCGCGCGCCAGCAGCGCAGCATGCGCAGCGCGCGCCTCCTCTGGGCAGCCCGGCATGAGGTCGGCCTGCCGGATGTAGACGCAGTCGCTCATCTCCGCCTCTTCGATCTCGTACTCGGCCCCAAACGGCCCCCGCTCCTCCGGAGGCACGTACTGTAACTCCACATCAAACTCGTAATCGTCCGACGGCAGGTACATCACTTCGCCAAACTCTGATGGGATGTCTGTGTAATCGCTGATGCCAGTAGCAACCACGTTGCCATGGCGAAATGGCAGCTTGACCCCGGCGAAGCGGGAGCCTTCAAAGCGCACGACCCCGCCGATCGACACGTCGACGACCGGCGCGTGAAGCCAGAAGTTCCGGAAGACGGTATTGACGACGTTGACCATGCCGCGCTCGGCCGCCACGATCGGCGAGTCCACCCCCTCCCAGTCCGTGAAGATGCAGTCTGCAGGCCACTCACCCGTGAGGATGCTGTATGCAGGCACGATACGACGGCCGCTCACTGCTCAGACGCTGGCCACATGAGGCCCTTCTTCGGGGAAAGTACTATTTTTCAGGGACATGAGGTGCTGATCAGGAATATGAGCTGCTTATCAGCGCGATTGGGTCTCTCACTGACGCAACACGGGCACGAGTACGGCGCCACACTCCGAAATGCACGCTGCTATCACGGATACAGAGCATCAGATGTGCTGTGCAGACACCGCCACGCGCAGAGTAGCTGTTCTCACCCACCCACTTGTTCCGGTTCCTACCAGAAGCGCGGTCACAGAGTCGGCTGCCGAGCAGACACGCCGACGCGGCCGGCAAGGACACCAACAGTTGTGCCAGGCAGCGCGCAACATGCATGCGCATGCGCAGCGGGGACCTCAGCAAACAGCACGCAGCATACAGCCCGCTGTGGGGTCGCAAGCACCTTCGATGTAGACCTGCAGTTCCTCGTGGCCAGTGGTCACGCCCTGGACGCTGCGGCCGAGCTCTGCCTGGAAGGTGACGTTGGTGATGAACGTTTTGCTATCCTTCAGGCCCCCAAATACCCCGTGCTCCCTGTCCGGCGCCAGGCCGGCGCGGATGAATGCGGCCTCTGCCTGCCAGACGGAGCGCTGCAGCTTCAGGTACACGTTGTCCACCCACACGGCGCCCTGAGTGACGGTGAGCATCGTGTCTGGCAGCAACAGCATGCACTGCCGCGGCTTCAGGGGCAGCAGCCCCTCTGGCGAGATGGACAGCGCCGCGGCGGCGTCCGGCGAGCTGCAGTTGCCCTGCAGCTAAGCCAAAGCATTCAGCAATCCTGGGTTGGGTCAGACGGAGGTGAGTGCCGCAATACGGCGGAAGCCCGTCACGGTGGTGCAACTCGGTCAGGGGCTGGTCGGGAGGCGGAGAGTATGGCACTAGTTAGCGGAGAGTATGGCACTAGTTCAACAGGTTTCCTCACGAGGCGCCAATGCCATGTTTGATCGCACTGCCTGAGTGTTGCACCACTGCCTGTTGCATGTTGTTTACATGCGCGTACACGCGACCCTGCTATGGCACGTGAGCATATAATTGCTTATGTGGCTTTAAGAGAGATGGCTACCAGCTGCGTGGATTGGGTGCTGGCTGGTTTGGCTGCATCTGGGCACGCGCCTGATTCATCGGCTCCGGTTCTGGGGCTCAGGCTTTGCACCAGCAGAGCCACTCTTGCCATGCAAGCTGTGTGTAGACACAAAAAATCATGGTTGGAGTACCACGATGCATGCAGATGTGCTGCAGCCGGGTTGCACAGTTACTGAACGGTTCAGTAATCGCCAGTGCTGGCCTTCACATGTCATGGACAGGGCACGGGCACGTGAGCAATAGACATACGAGTGTGTCGTTCATGAGTGTGTCGCAATGTCTCCTTTGTCTCGTTCATAGGAGTGTGTCACAATGTATGACTTGTGGTTGCCCCGGAGACATCACATGTGCCAACACGAGCCTGAACCAAGGCTGGTGCAACAACACCCTTTCATCTGCGACGGGATGCATACATAGCAATGGTTTGGACTGCTTCAGCAAGCTCAGTTTGCGGGATTCTGTCTTTCGCCTCTTCTACATTGACGAGATTGTGGGCATACTCAGCTGCATCAGTAGCAACATACAGCATCACATCAAGCAGGCAGCCGAGCGCACCCGCATCGACCGCAATGCCGTGGCATATAGTAGAGATGAGTTGGTTGGGTGGCCTGGGATGTCGATCTTCACGTCAAAAATATGAGTGTCGGCCCTAACAATGCCTGTCAGGTCCAGGTGGGACTGAATCACCACGTCCCTGGCTTCGTTGACAAGCAGCGCATCCTGCAGCTCTTCAGCAGTGTTCACTACTGTTATGTTTGCGGGTGCTATTCTCAGTTTAATAATGTCCATGGACGGAACGCTTGCTGCTGCTGGAGACTGACTGTGGGCGCCCGCAGAATCATTCGAGGCATTGGCCAGACCGCGACCGGGCAATGAGTCATTTCCCAGCTCCTGCATGTCATTTGCACATCTGTGCTTGTTTGAAGATGGCACTTGCCCAGGCGCGAGCGGTAAGAATCGCGTCGCGCGACAGGCTCGTTCAACGCCACACTGTACACACCGATTTGGCACTCATGTACATTCAAAAAATGCAATAATGGAATGCTGCAGGGGCGTTGCTTGACGCGAGCCCTGTCTTACCGCGCACAACGCCGCTGACCAGTGTTCCGTCGCGCCACACATTCGCACACTGCGACACAAGGCATCACTGCAGGCATGCCATTGGATCATGACATCTGGCTGTCAGGTATTTATGACTCGCACCAGATTGATAGTGGACCGCGGATGCCCCGGCTGGGCGGCACATTTCTGAAGTACTGATGTCGCCACACCCAGCGTTATGACAAAATTCCTGCGGAATGCGCCAATATGCCGGCCATCATTCATGGAAGGCTGCCTGTGAAGTGCAGCGCGGTACACGTCCAAAGACTTCGTCGGTTCCAATCCTGAGCAACGGCAGCGGACGTCTAAGTCGCCAGACAGCACAGAAATATTCCACTCAGTCGAAAGCCACACGCTTCTTGCTCAAGGTCGCATTATGCAGTTCAGACGTGCTACCCCGTTTCAGCGCTGCATACAACGCCCAGGCATGTACTAGCCCCGAGGCTGGCATGTTCGAGTCAAAACACATGTACACTGGGTGAAAATCACATGCTTCAGTCCCCGCCTGCCACGTTGATTGTGGAGTGTTTGGGCGCTGGTTTTTGTGGTTGCTTGCGCCCCGCTGCCGTGATCGTGCGAATTCACTTGCGCACATGGGATACGGCAAACTTGCGCGAGAGCGCTTAAAGCGGTTCAGCAGATTCTGTAGCATGCTTACATGATAGCTTCGATGAGCCGCGCGAACGACTCGCGGCACGGCCTCATCTGCAGCTCCGGACGGGCGTACGCTTGCTCGTGAACGAGAGTGCACCTTTAAAAATTTGCCAATATTTATGCAGCTAACTTCGCCTCCGAAGTCAAAGCTCCGCCAGGATCATTGCAAGGCTCGGTCCACGTGGCGAACGGTGCCCCTCATTGGCCTCAAGCACTCCAGGCAACAAGCAATTCACATCGGTGCAGGAAATGTCTCGGCTCCCGCCAAAATCACGCGTCTTGACCGCATGGTCGTCAAAGCCGAGTTCCCGCATGCATGCCGGCCGCACAGCCACGCGTAACCATGCGTTGTAAGGGACAGCTGAATGCATGACATGCATGTATGCCATGTACTGGCATTCCGCGGGGTCCCGCGTGGCCATGTATGAAGATCCAGGTCCAAGGTCGAGCTTCTGTGCACGAGCGCAAGCCTGTTCGTGAGGAACGGCACTTGAGCTATTGAACGGGTCGCCTCGCAAGGAACGCCAATCCACTCCTACTAGTACACACCTGTATACGCCTTATACGCCACCGCCCGTCATGATGTCGAATCGCACGTGCGCACGCGCAGCTGCGCATGTACATATGCATGCACCCGCAGCTGCTCACAGTCTAGGGTGCGTCCGGGGTCTGGCTACAGATCTATCAGATACGGCTGATCCGCCTGCCAGATGTGTATCACCGGATAGCCATGCTTTGCACTGTGATAGATCAAGGCCGCGAGGCTCTCAGCTCAGGAGCCGCTGCGCCAAAGGAATAAGGCAGGGAACAGAACAATCAGACCAAACCAACCATTGCAAACAACACAGCTGCCATCCACACCATCATGATACGCACCCATCCGGAATAGAAACAGCAGCGCACACACTGCGCACTGAGGGAGCGCGGCACCGCGCAGTCTATGTACATGCCGCGCACAGGCACCAGGTGTTGCGGACCACGGCGCCCAGCCGGCTGGGAACCGCGGCGCCGGCGCCAAGACAACTACAGCAGGCCGGATGCACGCGGAAACGACACGGGTCATATGCCGTCACGCAGGTCGGGGCCTTGCGTAGCCCGATACTAATGTACACGTAGTTCCAGCCCACCTGCAGCTAATCACTGGCACCGAGCGCTGGGATCTGGGCGGCGGCTGGGGACAAGCCGGGGCGAGAGCCCTCGAGTTGTTGAGCTCCCTCAGGGGGAGGGGGGGGGGATTTTGTGGAGGGGGGTGGTGTTTGGGGGCATGTGAGACGGGCAGGGTGCGGTACGTGCAGGGGAAATGCGGGAGAAATGACATGCAGGGCGGCCTGTCTGGGATGGCACGTCACTGGGGACATCCAGGCCTTTAATGTGTTACACAGTGATAGATCTAGGACTCAGCAGCGCCGAGGCAACAGACCAGGCAACAAGCAAACAGACAGACCAGCTACCGCAAGCACCAAGGCAGCAAGGCAGCGCCGCACGAACAAATGCCAGAACAAACTAACCCCAGCCCCGGCCTTTAATGTGTGATCCAGTGCTGGGGGCCTTACCGTACTGACGTCATGCTGACGTCATGCTGGACTGGGCGCCCGAAATGCCTTGGCATGCTGGAGGAAATGCCTCGAGCGTGTTATCAACAATTCCATTGCTCCGGGATGGCACGTCAGTGTGGGCAGCCAGGCCCGGCAGAAGCACGCGCCCCGTAGGCATGTGCAGCCCCAGTGGCGCAGAGCTCAAGGCCTAGGGAAGCCAGCATCACAAAGAAAGGCACAAGCAGCGCAACGTTAACCACGGCGCACCTACCACGTGCACGCTGCGCGCCGCGAACCGCCAATACACTGACAATTGTAAACTGCCAGTACATATACACTGCAGTGTACTAGCTGTCGTGACAGCAACGGCTCTGCCCTGAACTGGCAGCACAGTGACAACCAAGGCTGCCCCGTGGTGCAGCAGTAAGTGATCCCTTTACAAACACACCTAGCTACACAAGTGCGTCGAGCCTGATGGTGGGTAGTTGTGCACGGTGTCACATGGCTGGGAGCATGTATGTGGAGTACAATGCATGGCATTGGCAGTGGTGGTGGTGGTGGTGGTGGTGGTGGTGTGTGTTACACAGTGATAAATCTAGGACCCAGCATTGCCGAGGCACAGAGCAGTCAACAGGCAAACAGACAAAGCATCACAAGTCCCAAGGCCGCTCAGACACGGTGTGTGCCACTACCAGTGGTAGTGGTGGCGGTGTGTGGTTGTGGCATTCAGTGTGGTTGACAGATTTTGCTTGCTGTGGCATCAGCTTGCCCGCCCCGGGTCGTCGCCAGCCCATGCATGCGTGCAAGTATGCACAAGTACCTCGTATGCTCTGTGCACGCTTGCTGCATATCTTACTGCTCTTTTTCAGTATTTCCCTGACTGATGGCGTTTTGTGGTGCTGGCCCCTGCTGCTGCCCCAGACAACACGAAACCACACACCCTCTACACGCACCCTTATGCTGCTTGCTGTGCTGCACATGTAGATCTAGATGTACATGTAAATCCGAATGTACATGTAGATCGACTTTCCTTTGTGGGTCCCTGTAGGAGCGGCCTCTTGATCCATGTGGTCCTTTTTGGTTGGGTGACACCGTGTGACATGAATGAATTGAGATGCATGAATGTGTGTCAGGGTTTGGACACTCTGCATTCATTACCAGAGTCTCATGCCACCTTCTTAATACCTGTTGCAACTTCCCAAAACAAGAATCCAAAAATGGATATCCCATATCTCAAGATACACCATAGTGCACTGCATCTCTTGGATTGGTGTACCGTAGCAGTGCTGCTCCTGCTGCTCAGCCATTGCTCTAGTGATACAGACCTTTTGCATTCTGTTGTGGAGGACGGAGGGCAGTCCAGGAGGCATCCAGATTGTACAAAATCTTGTGCAATGTACACTGTGCATTGCACAATGCACGTCCCATCATAATTTTGTACCTCACTATACATGACAGCATGCACATGGAAGGATATCCCAAACCTTCTGTTCTGTATCCCATGGCCAGGAGCATGCAGCCTGCAGCTGCATGCAGCTCCTGTTCTTTCACAACCTAATCCACTGCCTTGTTCGAACAACCGCATGCGGTTGTGCCCTTCGAAATCGGCCCCGGAGACCGTTATAACGCATTAGCGGCATGCCACAACCAGGGCGTACGTCGCCGAAAAAGCGAATAATGTCCCTGAAAACGTGTCCCGCGGGGGGCTCCGTGTGGCATGGCCTTGAGATGCAACGACGGAAGGTGCAGCCCAGATGTCCGGATGTCCAGTGATCTGGATGCATGTGGCCTCTCGTTCCGTGACGTTGATCGAAGTCACGCGTAGTCACGCGGCAGTCCGACAAGTCGCGGATGCCGCGCGTGTGTGACAGAGTACATTGAACAATTTGCTTCATTTATGTGAAAGCAGTGGGGATTATTTGCCTAGTTTGACACTTTGACTGGCTTTTGTAGGTGCACGCAGGCCTGCAGGCCTGCAGCTGCTCTCTTGGTCAGTTGCAAAACGGATCCCAACATGATCATGCCGTCGATGTCGGCTGCCAGTGGGCTGGCTTTGTATATTGAGCAATGTCCAGCACTGATGATTGACGAAGATGAAGCTTGTGACATCCTAAACAAGGATAGAAGATAATTGACAACCATTCTTGCTGAGGGGGGCGGATATGGCAGAATTTGCAGTGTACACAGGCGACATCGAACGGCCGCAGTTTGTGGCTCGATAAGGCGATAGTGTTGGAGCATCAGCTGAAGCCACCTCGCTATAGCCGCACAATCGAACCGCAGGAACTGGTATTTCCTTGAATGGCAAACGTGTTTCGAGGCGCTGCTTTACTATGAGATGAACTATTTGGTGAGGCCATGGTGAGTGCGCATATGTGCATGTACAGAGCCATCAAATCAGGCGGCCCAGACTGCACCAGGTGGCTGCGCCAGGTCGCGATCGGAGCCAACTGCAGCTGCACTTCATAGTCAAGCTTGGTTCAACACAAAACTGCTCGATTCACTGACTGACATGGCAAGTAATCATGGTATGATCAGTGTGGGTCCAGTAGTTGAGCAAGATTCCTTCCCCCAGTGCAGATTCTGCTCACCATTGCTGCAGTGCTGCAGTGTGCATGCTAGTACTTGTGAGCATGAGCAGCTGGAGAATTAAAATAAAATAAAATTATGAAATAAAATGTTGAACGATTAAACGAGGCATATCATGACGATCGATATCGATTGCAATCTGCATGTGATTGAGACCGTAATCATATCTCAGGATCTGCTGGACTTATAACTTATGAGCCGCTGGACGTATGAGCGAGGATAATAGCAAGCAAGCAAGCAATTGAAGCCCAGCTGGCTTGAAGTCCAGCAAGCAGCAAGCAGCGTGATTTAATCTGCAAGAGCCCACAAGCCACATGCACGGTCCACTGTGACACTTGCACACCAGTGCAGGCTTCTCGGACACTTCGGCACATGCTGGGGCTAGGGGCCACGGCCGCCGCGCGTGGCCTGGGGCTAGGGGCCACGGCCGCCGCGCGTGGCCTGGGGCTAGGGGCCACGGCCGCCGCACATGGCCGCGGCTTTGCATGACGGTGGGTCGTTGCTGTGTCCATCCGGGTTGCTGTTGTTGGCTTGGCGCTGGCCGGGCGCGGTGGTCCCCAACACGTGGTACCTGTGGCCTGTGTGTGGCGTGTACAAAGACTGCGCGGTATTGCACTCGCTTCGTGCGTGGTGTGTTACACGGAGATGAACGCAACAGCCCGGCAGCGAGGGCAACAGCAGGAAAGCAGACGACCAAAACTCCGCTTCGTGCGTGGTGTGTGGTTACAGAGTGCCGTTACGCGGTAGTCACACCAGTAGCACATCTGACGCAATACCAGACAACGCTGTGTGTATTATGTGCTAGGCATGCTAGTAGCACATTCAACGCACTGCCCACGTTGTGTGGTTGTGTACATAGTGTCGGTAGCACATCCCACGCACCACCCCACAACTCAGCAACTGGGCGGACTCTGCCCACCACGGCTGCCTTTCTAGACACACCAGCTACGATCTGCAGGCCCATCCTAAAGAACAGCGCGTTGCCTCTGCACGAACCTATACACTAACTTCTCTTTTCACATTGGTGATGTACTGCGCCCTGTCCTGCATACACAATATTAGCCAGATACTTCAAACAATGCACCCTTGCTCAACCTACCGAATGTCTCATGCGACAACGCAACAAAGTCGTACGCATGCGGATCATAGCGACAATAAGCAGTCGCCCTGTGCCTATCGCGCACCGCCGCCGCAGCGCCATCCCCACGGGCTGCCGCTCTGCGATACGTCTGCGCCACAGTGTCAATCACAGACACATCCGCAATGCGGAGTTCACCGCTGGGCGGAACATACAAGATATCCCCAATTTTGTCCGCCTCCGGCACCACACATGAGGCCACAGGTGCTTGCGGTGGCCGGTCTGTCTGTTTGTTTGTTGCCTGGTCTGTTGCCTCGGCGCTGCTGAGTCCTAGATCTATCACTGTGTAACACATGAGGCCACCTCAGCATCACCCAGCTCCTCTGCCTGTGCATCTTCCCCGCGCCGCGGCTCACCCTGCCCTTCCTGGCCCGAATCCCTGTGTTCAGCTCCCTCTGATGCATTGTCGCCCACATCTGTGTCCCTGCCCGCAGCCAGCTGGCCCGGCCGCTTCACCGATGCCGCCCCTTTCGTCAGCCCTGCCTGCATCCCGCCTCCTGCCATTCGCCCAAACCCCACGCCGAGCAAGGCTGCTCTGCGCGTGCGTATCATTCCCGGCAAGTTCCTGTGCATGCTGCGTCAGGAAAAACCTAGTGTTGGGGACCTTGGTGCTGGAAAAGCTCGCCCGCGACCCCGCCCCGTGCCATCTCTCTTTGTGGCAGAATGTGCACTGTGAGCCTACGATGTTCGCCCGCAGCAACATGCAACGTCACAGCCTGCACTGAGGTGAAGCTTCGCACACAGCTCAATGCTCGTGCGGCGCGTGGCCTTGGTGCTTGTGGTGGCCGGTCCGTCTGTTTGCTTGTTGCCTGGTCTGTTGCCTCGGCGCTGCTGAGTCCTAGATCCATCACTGTGTAACACACAGCTCAATCAATGGCCTAGGTATCAATGCCAACTCACAGCAGTATGCAAACAAAGTCCAAGAAACACGTACCTGCCATTCAGCCAGTCGAACACAACGACTGGTGAACAGCATATAGGACAATAGGTACCTATAGATAGGTATTCTAACTGAACTGGCAGTTGTCCTATATGCTGTTCTATAGGTACATAGGTCAGCAAGTTCGCTGTCACATATAGGACTGACTGCCAGAGGTCATTGACAGCGAGCAGTGCGCCATACCATCGCTGGGCGATGGCGTGGGTGACTGTTGGCTGGATGGTGGGCAGCACGATCGCAATCGTGTCACTGCTGGGGTCGAGCGCTCTGTCTGGCTCAGGCCAGAGCCGGAGGCTGTCGTGTAGCTGCTGCCACAGCTGCGACAGCCTCGCACCGCTTGGGCCGCTGAACGGCCGGAAACATGGGGGCCCATCTTCCCCAAATGTCAGCTCATCACACAGGGCCGCCGCCGCGATGATGACGGCAGTGCCGACCTCCGGCGCCATTCTGAGCAGGCCAACAGCCCCAAGCCTGCTTGGTAGCACCATCCGATCAGCTGCCCCCTCCCCGGGCCCCGGCTGCAGTCGCATGAGTCCCCGCTGCCGCTAAACGCAGCTGCCTCTGTCACCTTCATGTGCTCGGAGATGATCTCCCACTCCAGCACTCGTGCGAAGTACATCATGCGCCGCTGCAATTACATCGTGAGCACAAGAAACTAGTCCTGCGTTAGGAGGGGGAGGGACATGAGCGTGTCGATGAGCTTGCAAACCTTGTCAGCGATCTGCTGCACATGCGCTGACTGGAACTGCGGCGTGCCGATAGGGGTGCCGGTCATGACAACACCTAGGCCTGCCTCTGCATGCACGATCCCAAGCTCCTCTGCAACGGCGGCTGCTACTGCCGAGTCCGCAGAGTACGCGACGCACTTGGGGAGCTGTGGGTGAAGGCCGGATGGGGCGGCGGCTGCGACGAGGGTTCCAAAGGCTTGCATGGCGCTGGCTGGGCTGCCGCGGATCATGCAGTCGTTGTGAAATGCGACCAGGCTGGCCTGTTCTTGTCGAAGAGCTGCTGCTACTCTTGCTGCATTTCCTGGAGTGCCGGCTGCAGCGTGAACCCAAACAGCTGGCCGCTGACGGGGCCGCCTTGCCTTACCCCGCACTGTGACTCAATCGGAGCCGCATACGTACCCGCAGGGACACCGTGGACATGCAGTTCAGAAGGGAGCCTGTAGACACACTGTGCATAGCGCAGCATTGCGGGTGCCCGCTCCTGCACGGCAGGAAGCAGGGCGGCACGGCGGACGCTGTTGAACGCATTCGCTTAATCCAGCTGGATCACGACATGTACAGACGCGGGGTCTGCAGCAACGTGGACTGCATGGCTGACGCTCTGGGCGGCCCCCCGGACTCCCACGCCCACCATTTGGGTGCGCGCTGCGTTGGACGCCAACCACACGGTGCGGACGTGCTCGTTCGTCCACCCGGAGAGCCCGGCCGTGGAGCCTTTGGGGAGGTGCCGCAGAATTTGGTGCATGGGGTCCTCATTGACGGTTGGTGCAGGTGCTGTTGGCTGGAGCTCGGATGCGATGGGATCTTCGCCGTGCAGCCGCTGCAGTTCTGCAAGCACGTCTGGAGAGAACTCTGCCACTCGCAGTGCCTCCAGACGGGCGGCTCCCTTCTTGACGCTGCCATGTTGCAGCGCCGGGTGGACAGAGTCTGCAAGGTTCTGCTGCTGATCGCGGCAAGTTCCTGCTCGCTGGCTGGCGCGGTCGGGGACATGAAGCTCACCGCCCTCCTGCAGGACCTCCAGGCGTTTGCGCAGCCCCTGGGATGCGTGCGCAGCCCCTGCGCAGAAGGCAGCCTGGGGCCAGGGGCCACGTGTACAGTCGCCAAGCATGGCGGCAGGCCGGTCACAGGGCCCATGCCCTGGCGTCTCCTGTGTCCGTCCCACCTGCTGAGGTTGGCTTGGCGCCAGCTGGGCGCCGTGGTCCCTAGCAGCTGGTGCCTGTGCATAGCGTATGCATGGACGGCGTGTTAGCGCTCACTTTGTGTGTGTGTGACTCAGCAGCGCCCATGCAACAGAGCAGTCATCAGGCAAACAGACACACCACATTCGCTTTGTGTGGTGGTTTATGTGCGTGCGTGCGCCCTGCTGTATCTATTGGCTGTATCTATTGGCGATTGGTGTGGATCATGTTGGAACAGACGGTGGCTGGCTGCTGGTTTGGATTTTTTGTTTGTTGTTTGTTGTTTTGTTTCCTGTTTTTTCCTTAGGCGCTGCTGAGGCCTTGATCTATCACACAGTGCTAGACTAGGCCTAGATCTATCACTGTGTAACACACAGTGCAACACACCCGCACACCAGACTGTGCACCATGGGTCTCTGGATCTCCTGTTATCCATGTATCTAAAACAGGTCACTGAGTGTTGCATGCCAGTTGTTGGGAACAATATGCACAACGTGATGCAGCAATACCCTACAAAGCTGTGGTGTGTGTTGCAGCTGCAGGGGGGAGTGAGCAACTGGAAGTTGTTTGTTCACATATGTGCATTAGCAATGCATAACTGCAATCGCGTGCTTCCCGTAGCTGTGTACACATTCACTCAGACAAACTTATGTCACTGCTGCATGCTGACCATGGGTCTGAAGCTACGTAACTGCCAGTTGTTTACACTGACTTTCCAGGCAATGACATGCAGAGTGTGCGAGTGATCTCCATGTAGCAAACTGCCTGTAAGCGGCAACCGGCAGGCGCAACTGATTCAGTCACAAATGGGGCAGAGCCACAAGCGGTGGTCAGAGCCACGAGTCGTGACTGAAGCACTTCCGTGTCAACCGGCGCCGAGGTAATTATGAACCGCAACATTGCACACGATGGCACTGCCATGTGCTCCGTGCGTGGGCCAGAAAAAAGGTTTCCAGTTACACGTCACCGACTCAGCAGCCTGAATCACAAGATTCCCTCACAGGCTTTGGGTGCCGATCTGAGGCTGTTCGTGGCTGGGCGCATCGATGCGCGTCACTGCTTGCACTGGCGATGATTCCTCAGCTTGAGCTGAAAGCTGCCATGGCCACGACCGGGACCGTGTATCCGAAGCATTCATCTGATCATCTGATCAGCGATGCAGATGATTCAACTGGTTCAGTTTACGTGTACAGATTGCGGCAACGTGTGATTCGAATTCGCTGTGCGTCTTTGCATGCGGTTCGCACTCCGCAGCAACAAGGTACAGGTCGACGTCTGCTCAAGGCTGTGCATGCTGATTCGCCCTATCAGCAGCTGCAACGCTGGCTGCAGCGCTAGCAGTGCCGCCGAGGGAGCGGCATCGATATCAACACTGGGGCACATCCGCGTTCACTGGAGGGCTTGAAGCGAGAGGACTAGTCCTGCTGGCTTGCAAGCAATCGGTCGTGCTGCAGCGGGGCATGATGAAAGGTACACGACCACCAAATGCCACGAATGTAGTGACAACTGACTGATTTAGAAGTGGGCGCAAGTGTTGAGTTGTTGTTCGTTTGACGCGTTTGCTCTGTCTGGAGCAAGGTTCGTGGGACTCCAAGGGGGGGGGGGGGGGGGCATGACGTTACTGCGCATGCCAAATCGCGCGTCCGCAGAACGCACGACGAATTGCAGAATACTTCGCGGCACCAGCATTGCCAATATGTGGATGGTCAGCTACGACTTACGTTACCATGACGCATGAAATTGAAAATGTTATGTGTTCACGCCACTCTTCTTCGACAGGCAGGTCGACTCGGACTTCGGACCTCCGGAGCGCAGTGTTCGATCTGCCGAACTCGCGCGAGCTGTAGACCACTCAAAAGACCTCATGAGTGATTGTTCATGAGATATCATGAACATCAGGGTCACCTCAGGTTGATGATGAGAGGTGAACCAGGCCAAGTGTACTATAGCTATCAGTGAGCTAACATTCAGGTTCCAAGCAATGGCATGTCAAGCATGTCACACCCTGCCGTTCTGACAACCATGTGCGTCAACCATTGCATGCTGTCTATTAGGTGCTCCACAAATGCACACCTTGTTTGTTCTGGATGTTTTGTATCCTCCCTTTCCCCTCCGCACTGCTGCCAGCAGTCAGGCCTTCAAGTTCATCTATCGCAGTGTAAAACATGTATACCTAACCGGGGCGCGTGGATGCGGCGGGCCAGCCGGCTCGGAGGCGTATGATCATGGGCTGGCGTCCGCCCACTGCTACGTGTGGCTCCTCCTGGCAACAGGGACCCTGGCTGGTCAGGCCTGCGAGCTTAGCAATGCAGAGATCAGGGCGGCCATAAATTCATAGGCACGCAGGCACCAACGCCTTCGACGGCTCCACGGCCCCTTGGTGGCCACTTCATGTAACGCCTGCAAGATCTGCCCCAGGGCGGCCCGGCTTCTCGCAATCCCCTATAGCACGTGGACTCTGACTCCCAGGTACATTCTGACCTGCGTGGTGATAGGCCTTGGGAGCACAGGTACATTGACCACTTGCTGCTGAGCTGTTGTGTGTTGGTGGGACCGGTCTGGCTGCGCTTGTCGTCTGCTAGGCTTTCCAACAGGGCCCAGATCCCCCAGACTCCGAGCTCGCCGCTGCGGTGTGCCCCATGCGCTGCCTTCTTGACCCTTTCGCTGCCCTGCCGGCCTATGTAACCGACACGTGCACTGCCCGCGCCCTGTGAACCTGTCTGGTGGCTGTGTTTACGATGGGGGTGGCTGCACGGGTCTCTGCCCTCTGCGTGCCTAAGCTTGTGGCTGTTGGTGCGGGGTGGCTGTCACAATATTGATGTGATTAATCACATAGACTGATAGTATTTGATTCTGAATACTGTAGTGCTTGGTGCTGAGGTTGTACCTCGCCTTGCTGAGATGCGTATTGTTGCGCCCGGCTGGGGCCAGGTAAAACCTATGGCTGTTGGGGTGCCGCTGCCGCGGCAGGTATGGTCCCGAGGGCGCCATGCAATTGACTCCACCATCTCCAGGCTGGTGTGGTCTGATTCCATGCGATTTCTGTGTGATTTGCGTATTTAACCCGTGCTGGCTGCGTGCGTTTTGGCCAAGCTTCAATTTTTTGCCATACAGTGTGTACTGTAGGAAGGTATTGTGAGGCTAGAACCCTGTAGAGCTGACGATGGCTGGTCCTTTTGCTCCTCTTGCGAGGCATCCTGGCATGGATAGATCTACTGCACTTACCCCATGCACAATGATACCTTCTGCAGCTTCTGCCATTTCACCATCAGGCTTCTGGCACAAACGCGAATTTGCACACATTCAATGGGGCCAAGGTCAATGGAGAACAAGAGCAGATGTGGTAGGAACGCGGGCCACTGGCACCAGTGAAGTGTATTATGGAGTTTGGTGTATTTTGCTTGGCGACAGAATATCACATGCGCTTCTTGTAAAACCATGAAACGTGATGTGTCGAGGGCGCAGGGTGTCCGTGGAATGGGCACCGTTGTGACATCCCAGAGTGGCCGCTACGACGGGCCGTGGGCACGGTTTTCCGTGCTCGTCCCCCCCCGTCTTCCCACGGGTGACCAAGGGCAGCAGCGGGGTAGGCGATGCAGCGCCACGAGCGCCCTTCATGCCTCGCCCAAACGCCGCTTTCTGGGCCGCAGTCGGGAGGCTAGTACGCCCCGCCCTGAGGGGGGCGTGCCACCCCGCGCTCTTATGTGCGGGGCTGGTTGCGGTGGTGGCGCTGCTGTTGAGAGGATGGTGGTAGCCGTGCCTGCTTGGGGCGGTCGGCGGTGCGGGGTGTGGCCAGTCGCTGTGTGCGGCTTTGGCGTTGTTGACGCGTGGGTGGGGTGCAGTGGAGTGCGCGTGTGTGGCTGCGCGGGTGTGGTTGTGTCAGTTGTGCCGGTTCGTTGTGGCACTTTTCGCCTGGGACTGTTGCTGAGTGTTGCTGCCTGCTTGCGGGATTTTGGTCGTCTGCTTTGCTGCTGTTGCCCTTGCTGCCAGCTCTTGCGTTTCAGAGTATTGCTGTGGCCGCAGCTAGCAGCGCTACAGCTGTCACACTGCCTGTTCTGGCTAGCAATATTCGTTCGTCCTGCTGACGCATTGCACGTCACTTGCGTCAGCTCTGCAAGGCGCTGGACGTTCGCAACGCCATACACATTGGCGTCCATGTCCTGATCGCATGACAGTGGAAACTCTCAGATGCGCGTGCACCGTACATTGCGTTCACACAGGCGTGAGATGCAGCATGATGCAGGCAAGGCGCAACTTGATGTGCCAACATGTTGGGTTGAAGCAATTCCATGTAGCTCTCGGAGACGACTCGCAATCGTGTCACGACATATCCGCTCGCCTCTGAGCATGATGCTGTACCTCTCATGCTTACTGGCGTTCCTCACGAAACCGAGCTCAGCGTGCGCAGCACACGGCATGGAAGTGCGCGGCACCCATGCATCTGGTGCGGCTGGGCGTGTGCCTCCGCACAGCGCACAGCAGCCTCGCACATGGGTGTGGCGTATGCATGCTTCCAAAGCAGGGCCTTCTCAAGCTCCTTCAGTCGGCCGTCTATCAGTGGGGCCGCTGGGGGCGTGCACAGGGCATGATGCAGAAGAGGCCGGAGTAGCGTTGTCGTACAAGTACTTCACAGACTCACATTTTGAGGTGACAGGGCCGGTGACCGAAGGCGCCTCGGCCGTAGCAAAGGCGATCAGCTCTCTTTCGCCTGGCCTGCTGGAGATTCGGCAGCACGCTAAAAGCATCTACAGCAAGAGGCCACGTGGCACTGAGGACGGAGTGGGCGCACGCAAACTGCTGCATGGGAACCTCAAGCCCCGGCAGTACAGCAAATGCTCACGGTAAGAATCAACCCCGTTAAATGCTACTTGGCTTGATTCTCAGAGCAGATCACGCGTCTCTGTCCTCATAGTAGACACACAGCGAGCAATGCATCGCTCTATCTCGGTGAGTCCAATCGCTTGATTTGGCCCCTGGCGCCAGGGACCCATAAATCATGATGGCTGAAGCTACATCCGCTACAACGCTGCACAAGAGGTGTACTCATGCCTTACACGTAATATGACTGCAGTTAACGTTTAAGTATAGGGGCGTTTGGGGCACCATGATGTGCCTTGGTGTGCAGTGTGAACATTCACAGCTGTCCCGTGCGTGCAGCCAATTGCAAGCTGTTCTGGCCGTATTGTGAACAATTGTAATCAGGCAGCTATGGGCGGCTTCAGCTTGCGGTGCCTGCCGCCATGAGGTTTAAACAGCATGTGCAGGTGCTACCTCGTGTTGTGCAGCACTACGCTGTGCACGGGCCACTGCAAGTTCCGCAAGCGGCTGTACAACTGCCAGAGCCGCGTCGGGGGACGATCGGGCGAGAGCATGCTCGGCGAGACCCAGGGCCTGCCTGACGGCACCACTGCTGGCAGCCTCGACAGCGGCTCAGGCACCGCCAGCGACAGCAGCAGCCCTGCCAGTTCTGATGACAGCAGTCGTCCACGCGGCCAGGAGGTCTTCGAGAATTTGCTGCCGAGCTCCACGGCAGCGCCACGGCAGCGTGGCTTCTCGAGCTCCGCCGGCACAACGGCCGCAGACAATAGTGGGACCGGGCAGAGTCAGTTTGAAAGGCAGCTCGATAGCAGCGGAGAGGACCGTTCTGGCGCGGTCGTTGACGGGGATGTCGTGGTGGGGGCAGGCGGTGTGACTGAATATGAGTTGATTGAAAATGACTATGAATATGACTACATGTAGCAGGCCGCGCACGCGGCCGTGCGCATGCATACTCGACATCAGTGTTACACGGAGATGAACGCAATAGCCCGGCAGCGAGGGCAAGGAAAGTAGACGGCCAAAACCTCCGAAAGCAGACACCAGCAAAAAGCAATCACTGTCCCAGGCGAAATGCCACAACGAACCGACACAACCACACCCACGCACCCACACGCATGCGCACTCCCGCACCCCTCCACTGCGGCACCCGCTCCACTACGGCACCCGCGCCACAACCGCACACAGCAACCACCACCACCGCACTACTGCCCACCCCAGCAAAACCAGCCACCACCGACCCCCCAACAGCAGCATTCCCACTCCATCCGGCCCCACTGGAGCATTCCATCACGGGCCCCCCGCACATGAGAGCCCGGGGGCGCACGCCCCCCACAGTGCAAGGCGTACCAGCCCTCCCCCTCCGGCCGCCCGGCAGGGGCCTGAGGGTGGGGCGCGAAGGGCACTGGCGGCGCCGCATCACCCCCCCCACTGTGGCTCGCGGGAAGGCAGGGCGGGCCAGCACGACCAGACGCGGGGCCGGCCTGCACTGCTGCAACCGCGACACCCGGTCCAGCAAGGCGGCCAGCGGCCGCCTATAGGACGTCCGACGGGACATCGTGGCCAGGCACCACCGCCCGGCCCGCCAGCCGCATACGCAGCAGAGCCGCAGCGAGGACCTGGCGCGTCACACCACGGCACAGCGTAGTGGAGAGTTCGCACATGGCATTCTGCAAGAACGCTCGCCTGGACACGGCCCCCGAAGCCGCAGCGAAGTCAGCGATCTTATTTGGGAAGGCGAACGCACCCGTGCCCACACGGCCAAACGTCTCATGCGACAGGGACACAAAGCGTCACGCGCCAGTGCCGGAGCGGCCGTACTTGTCTCGCTACCGGTCGTCCATCAGATGGGCGGCAGCGCCTGGCGTGTTGGCCGCGGCGACGACCCGGTAGGGAGCCACCGGACAGGTCACGCACACATCGGCCACAATGGTATCGCAGGGCAACATCACAAGCAGATCACCCCGTTCCGGGTCGCGCTGCGATCGGGGGGGTAGCGGCCGGGCGCAAGCCGCGGCCGCGCGGCCCCGGCGACATCAGTGTAGGCCGAAGACGTGTCTTCGCAAAATAACCCATCTTGAAGACGCGACTTTCAGAAAATCGTTTGGAGACGGTGCTGACGGTGACATGGCCACCTGCGGTCAGCACCGCTAGCCACGGGCATTGACGCGCGCTAGCCACGGGTCCGCGTGCAGACCTCTGTGCACAACAACAACACATTGCTCAGCAAGCACAAACACATTATACATTAGCTTGCATTCCTGCGAGCGCAACTGGTCTGCCTACGACCATGTCGTGAGCCGAAAGCGCAACAAGCTACATGCTGATCGTGCAGAGAACTGGGTCTATGTGTTTCAGAGTTTGTGCACAGTTTGCCGTTATCAGAATTATGTACCGTAATCAGAATTATATGGACCTGAATCAGAAGTAGGTGGCTGAAAATCGTGCTGAACATGCTGGAGATAGTGATGGGATCGATGAGTCGTGTGATAGTGTTACACAGTGATAGATCTAGGACTCGAGGCAGCAGACCAGGCAACAAGCAAACAGACAGACCGGCCACCGCAAGCACCAAGGCCACGCCGCACGAGCAAATGCCAGAACGAACTAACGCCAGCGCAAAAGCAGACACGCACACACCACGCAGTACCACGCAGGCCACGCGCACACCAAACACACAGTCAGCACTCGCCGGGCCCACAAGCGGTCGTCGACGCGACACTAGCAGTCTGCACGGGCGCGACAGCGCGTCTGATAGTGAGCATGATTCCGAGCAGGACATGAGAGATGCTGACACTGCCTGAGATGTGATAATATGTGCACTAAAATGCAATTTCTACTCTGTGTGTTGCTAGCTGGTGCAGCAGCTGTGTCATGGAGCCTGCTGTTCGGAACACCCCCGTAGCCAAAAGTTTGCAATGGTCTTCAGGCAAGTGACCGTATTTGAATACCGACTTCGCACAACACCGTCTGCAGACGAAAAGACGAATTATGGTCATGCGACGGCGGTGTTGAGTAAACACTGGTGCCCGGAGGCACGTGGAGCCCAGAGGCTCCACCCCTTGAGGGAGCTTCGCTACTGCCTAGAACCGCTGAGAGAGAGGCCATGCGCCCGATCCGATGGGGAGTCACAGGAAGATCGCTCCAGCAGCCCAAACGCGGAGAAGGCTTGCGGAGCACTTGGAATCCTCCGAAACATCTATACCTGCACATCAGAAAGGACCCGGGCGAGCGGGATGTTAGCTGAAAGCTGCGAAGCACTAGCAATGAACACCCACTCTACGTAGCTGAAAGCTGCGAAGCACTAGCAATGAACACCCACTCTACGTGGAGAGCTGCTGCTCGCACCAGCCTAAACACATCGAACTTCTGCACAGCATACGGTCCGCAGCAGTGTTGCAGACCCCTGTAGACAGCAAAGGCCAGAGTCCTTCGGTACACCGTCGCCACTCCCACCATAGGTGCGATTTCATTCCACATAATCCACCTTGGTCAACACTGCTCGACATGTCGAGATATGCAGCTCCAGAACGAGTTTGCGTGATTGTGTCCGACATCATGCATGATACCCCGATGTGACCTGCAGAGGTCCTGGCTCTGCTATGCGATCAAACTGTAAATTGTGGCAGGCGAGCCACTTTCCAATGAGTAAGTTACACATGCAGCTCAATCTTCAGAGTGTTGCGCGACGAGGGTATCAATGATTACCTCAGCGGCGCTGACTGAGGGCAGCAAGCACGTGCCGACCTGGGCATCATAACCGCAAGCAGCACGACCGCTGCCATCCTGTGTCTCGCCGGCAGTGAGGCGCGCTAAATATCACAGTCGCACTTGTGTAGCATGTGATCCCACAATGACAAACACCCGCCGCCAGCACCCGCATGAATCATGCATATGTAGCTCAACAGCTGCGCAATGCGGTGAGCGACAAGCAAGCATTCAATAGGCTGCAGCGCTACCGCACTGGCAATGCAGCAAGCCTGGTTAGATTATTTTTTTTGAGAACATGTATTAACCGGACTGCGTGGTTTGGATGTATAGCAATGGCTTGTGCATGGCAATTGAACATAATTACTGTCAAAATAACTCGTATTCAATGGAAAACCAGGCACCTGCACGCCCGATATAATTCATGTATTTATATAGAGCAGGGGGCGCACCAGGCGAGTCAATGCCCGCGTGCGTGAGATCCGGAAGCGGACCAGGGAGCAGATGCTGCTAAAAACCGCTGAACAAGGCGACCCCGGTTGCACTCGCACAGAAGTTGTGGTGGATACCGCAATGGCCAGGCGCATGCACCGATATGCATGCAATGCAATGTTGGCCGCGCTTCACGCTGCTTGGACAGCAACCATATCGTTCCCATCGACCAGAACTCACTGCAACGCCTGCGAGCGCTGCTCCCCCCCCGCGTCCCCTCCAGAGCGCACAGCGCAGCCTACCCCAGACGGCAGCTGCTCAGCAGAAGTCTCAGCGGCGCGGCTTGATGCCATCCCGCAGAGCCTGACACACGGCTCAGCGGCCGGCCCCAGCACGTGAACATACGAGCACATCCGCAGCGCCGGGGTGTATAACGGGCGCACGGGCGAGGCCATACGATGCTTCGTCAACGTCCTGCTGTTAGGCACCATCTCCCACTCCGACCTGCTGCTCGCCAGCCGCCTGATTGCCATCGCCAAACCGAACGGCGGAGTTTGCCCGGTCGCTATCGGCGAAGTGTTCATGCGCCTCGCCGGTATATGCGCGCTGACGTGCGTCCCAGAAGCGCCGGGCCTGCTTGCCCCGCACCAAATCGGGGTCTTTGTCCGCGGCGGCCCTGAGATTCCGAGCCACGCGCTTGCCCCAGACTTGTCAGATGCGGAGACGGTCACAGTGCGGCTCGATCTCAAGAACGCGTTCATTCTGATTGACCGCGAGACCATCATCCACTAGGACGATGCTGCCAGTCGGAAAATGACGTACTCCGAGGACACAGGCGGCAAAAAGCACCAAGGACGTCATCGTGACTCGAGAGGGACGTCATCTAGCGATCACAAAAACCCGTCCTCGGGAGACAAGGGCGCCAAGATGACGTAACTGGCTGGTGGCCGGCTGGGTATGACGTCCCCATGCCATCATGCGCACGGCTGGGGTACATCCGGATGACCCACAGGTGGGACATCTTGATGACGTCACTGCCACCGCCACTGAGACGGCTTACATGCCGATGACGTCCCGGGTTGTGCGCGTAGATGGTGACGTAACCCGGACGTCATCGCTGACGACCTGCTCGGGTGAGCAGGAGATGCCCTGGCCAGAGCACATATAGGACGTTCAAGTAGACTCTGTGTGGGAGGAATTACCACTACTGGCCGTGGAATGTTGCGATTGTGGCACATCACAACAGAGACCTCGAAACAACGGAAGGCTACGATTTTGACATGGATTGGATAGCCAATGATGGGGTTGCAATACGACAATATGGACGTGAGGTCAACCTCATGGAATGGTCCATATGCTCCATATGCTCACATGGTCCACACACGACGTTGCCAGCAGGCGAGGTGGAACATTGTATGTCTGTTATGCACTGCATGTGTACGCGAGGGCGACATGAAGCACTTGTAGCGAAAAGGCAGGTGCCCATGCCACCTTCACCATAGGCCTATTCGGACACCCACCTCTCCGGTAACCGCTGCACCAGGCGCGAGTGTCCCCCTTTTTGGGTAGACATACCTAACATCCGACGTCGAGGAATCTATCAGGGATACCTATTGCAGCAGAGCACACTTGATCGTGCAGTAGCGGCAACGTGTGCATTCTGTCCACACGCACCTAGCATGCTACAAGGCATCAGGAGCAAAGCGCTGCTACACAAACACAGAAGATGTTTTATATGGGAAAGTGAGTAACTCGGCCGCTACTTGGAGGGCGGGGTTGCATCGCAGTCGACGATCTCGAAGTTGTGGCAACAACCGGAGCGCACGGCCCGCAGACGTTTGGCTTGATTCACTGGACCTGCCTAACGTCGTACGAAAGACTCAAAGCATAATGATAGGCCGATCGTGGAGCCCACCAGCCGCTCGTTGGACAGGCGGCATCCTGGTAGCTACCAACACGCAAACACGCGCGCCGGACACACATCGAGCTTGCTAGGAGGCAGTACTAGCGTAGCACTGCTACCTAAACACAACATATGTTCTTAGAAGGGAGGTGAGTCACCTGCCCGCTAGTTGGATGGCGGGGTTGCAATGCAGCAACCGACGATCTCGAAGGAGTGGCAACAACCGGAGCACCCGGCCAGCAGACGTCCGGCTTGACGCACTGGACCAGCCTAACGTCGTACACGAAAGTATAAGCTGAAAGATAGGCTGGTGCGGAGCCGGCCTGTCGCTCGCAGGCTCGGCGGGATCCTGGTAGCTGCCATCGAGCAAACACGTGTGCCGAGGCCTAACACGCAGTGACGAATCGTGATATCAATTGCCAATACCTAAAATAAGATATGGTAAGGTTGGATCCACGTAAGATATCAGACATGGTACCAGTCGTGGTGATTGAGTGGGCAGCGCCCTGCTGTCGTCGTCGTGCGCGACAGGGGGAAATGTCAACGTAGACAGGATTTTTTCATGGACTTGCATCACTGTCTGTACTCGTCATGCAGGCAGCTGCATATTCATCCGTGTACGTTGTAGCGATTCGAACGACGTGTACGCGTGCAAGCCGTTGTCGCGACGATCCGGTGGGAACTCGTCACCACCATCGATCGGTAACTGCTGCCCTAGACAGTCAACCCGGTGTACATGTGCCCATTCCTGGAGGATATTTACAGATTAAAATTGCATCATCATGTGCCGCATTGCGCTCGATGCCTGCTTCTCCTATTGCTTCACTTTATCCAGCGACCCTGCTGCCAGCCAATGGAGCGCCCTATGCGCAACAGGTCTATGAACCCCTAAAGGGAGATAGAATACGGTTCGAGTTGGACTGAGGCAGATTTTCCGCGCGAGTTGGATCGTGGGCGAGATTGGCACCGCGTAAATCCCACCGTAGTGGCGCGGTGGCCAATTCCCTTTGCGAGGCCGGCCCATGGCCCGATTCCCGTCTACGCAACGGAGAGGACCTATCGCTGGACCCACCTGCTTGCGCTTGCCCAGGAAGTCCGGGATGACATAGAGCGGGTGACTTCACTCCACGGCGAGCCATGCCCGCCTGTGTTTGAAGCCATGCCAACGGGATCACCACTCAACCTGTACTTCCTGCTGTATGGGTCGTCCCATGGGGGGGGTCCTCGGAAAGCTGATGCGTATGCGCTTTGGGCCTACCGAAAAGTGCCTGCGTTCATTGACCTGTGTCTCAGGGAGATGAGTCGTTGGCACGGGGCTTCCTCGCACGAGTTCGAGGTAGTGGCTCTCCGTACAGCAATTTCGTACCCGACGAGTCGCGAGGCGTTCCACATGAGGCTGGTGTTCAAGCATCGGCACCACATGTTCGCAAGTATGGCGGACGTGAGGTCAAGGGCCACCGCTATCATCGGACAGGCCTACAAGGAGATGAGCGACAAACATTGGCCAAATCTCCTGCAACAGGCCGCGTATACCCACAACGACACTCCTTCCTGACCAGTTCGCATACGGGTCAACTTCCCAAGGTCCGTGCTTGCCACCTTGCCGGCATGTGAAACGGCGTTGCCACACTAGCCGCTGGGGCACACTTTCCCGATCCTGTCCTGTCATGAGCCATACTGTGCGCTCAAGAGTCTAGTAACACATATATACAACGTCCTACAGTCCAGAAGAAATACAACCCCTTGGGTTGGGCGCTTTTCTGGTTCTTGACATGGTTTCGGTGAGATGGTTAGAGCATCAGCTGCAGTGCTCCCTCATGATCAGGACGTCGCGGTTTCGAATCTACGCAATTCACCGCGGACTTGCTATCAGTCAGTTCCCCGTCACGCCACTTGAGCGAGGGGGTGTGTCATGAGCCATACTGTGCGCTCAAGAGTCTAGTGACACATATATACAACGTCCTACAGTCCAGAAGTAATACAACCCCTTGGGTTGGGCGCTTTTCTGGTTCTTGACATGTCCAATTGCAGGCACTGTGGCATGCAGGGACCTGCTCCTGCCGGATCGCCGCCTGATGCCCAACCTAAACTTTGACAGGAACTTCAGCCGAATCAGGCTTGATCCCTGCCACCCCACCATAGAGCCTGACCAGCGGTGGATGTGGAAGGTCTTTCTGTCATCGCCAGCCACCCCAGCGGTGAATGAGAGGGGATGTCGCACTGTCGATGTAGTGCCATTCCGGACTCAGGGCATATGCCTGGACGACCCAGAGACAGCCTGCTGCACGTGTTTCCTAGGGCCGGCGGAACCTAGGCTCTTGTGCATGACAGTTTGGTGGTACTGCCGTCCGGCAAGATGCATACCTGTAACTGTCAATTCGTGCGTGTGTTCAGCTGTCATGACTGTGGTCTCGAGGAGATATACATGCACATGGAATAATTATCATTTCGCATGCACGCTGTACCTGCTTTGATTCGTGCAAGCGTTGCACTAATAGCATGTACCGCATACGGTATAGTGAGGGCATATGCAGCAGGAGGGTTGTATTAACCGCCATGATATCATCGGAACCGCGCTTAATCATCCGTCCTCCCACACTCCCAGGACCTCATCACGTGCCCCCATCCGCGCCACTACCTTTATCCGC
This sequence comes from Ulva mutabilis, assembly GCA_900538255.1. Taxonomy (NCBI): domain Eukaryota; kingdom Viridiplantae; phylum Chlorophyta; class Ulvophyceae; order Ulvales; family Ulvaceae; genus Ulva; species Ulva mutabilis. The sequence continues at coordinate 136,103 of UNSF01000127.1, forward strand.
GTATTCATCTGTCTGTCGGCACCGCCACTTCTCCTCCCGCCCCCCCGCTGACCAACCTCTTCAGCGGGCCCCTCGCCGTCGGGCGGTGGCGAACCAAGATCTAGTGCCGCAGCGGCCCCCCCCAGGCCCCTCCTCACCCGCATCAGTACCCTCATCGGCCACCTCGCCGTCGGCCGTTGGCTCAGCACCGTCTTGTGCCGCATCCGCAGCCCCTCCCGGCCCCTCCAAGCTCGCATCACCGTCTTCGTATGCCATGCCCCCCTCGGCCTGCGGGTCGCCACCGTCTTGTGCCGCATCAGCAGCCCCCCCATTGTCCTCCTCACCCGCTTCAGTCTCCTCAGCGGCCACCTCGCCGTCGGTCTGTGGCTCACCACCGTCCTGTGCCACATCAGCAGCCCCCCCAGGCCCCTCCTGGCCCGCATCACCCTCTTCATCGGCCATGCCCCCCTGGGCTTGCGGGTCACCACTGTCTTGTGCCGCATCAGCAGCCCCCCCATTGCCCTCCTCACCCGCTTCAGTCTCCTCAGCGGCCACCTCGCCGTCGGTCGGTGGCTCACCACCGTCTTGTGCCGCATCAGCAGCCCCCCCAATCCCCTCCTCACCCGCTTCAGCCTCTTCACCGCTGACCTCGCCGTCGGCTAGCGGCTCACCACGCTCTTGTGCCGCAGCGTGGCCCCCGCCATTCCCAGGATCAACGTCGCCGGCGTGTTCCAGGCCGCCTCGGCTTCGTCCTGCAGCTCATCAGCGTAGTCTGCCACGGTAGGCGCCCCTTTGACCGCATCCCGATGCACTCGACGTCTGCTCCTGTCGCTTACATGAGCCCCGGTGCCCCTCAAGTCCTCTCCGGTTGATGCACCCTGGCGTTCCCGCCTTTGCCTCGGCGAGGGCGCGGCCGGTGGTCCGTTCTTCCTATGCCTCTTCGTAGATTTGGGCGTGAACTCATCTTCTTCAGGTGAGGCAGCTGCCTCTTGAGGGCCGGGCGGAATGCGGTCACGGCCGCCTTGCCTGCGGGACGACCCGCTGCCTTCATCCGTCTTGGATGTGATTTGGGGGGCCCAATCTTGAGTGGGCAGGGGCAGATCCTCCCATGCTGCCCTCAACTCATCTCGTGTCAGGGTTTTCCCTCCAACCCTTTGCGCTGCCTCACACATCTGGTCAAACCAGAAATCCCGGTGTTCGGGCAGTGCGGCAGCGTGCGCCGTGAATAGTGCAACTACTGAGTCCACTCCACTCTGTGCCCTTGCAAAGTCTTCCTCCTCCGTCAATTGCGTGTCCGGCGGGATCGGCCGGGATCGCTTAACAGACACTGTTATCCGTTCGTCGGGCGCAGTGATGTCCACCCACGCTGTGCCAATTTCGGTGCGTCCTGCATAAACAAGCACTGCGACTGACCAGGTGTACAGGTGGTCCTATGACCTTTGCGGGCATGCAAAGTGATAATCAGCAGAGTGATGATGGTGTGGCCCATTTGCATGTCCTATTTGACGTACGGCAGTAGGATGGCTCTGCGCAGCGTGAATCCTACGTCGTTCCCGGGTGGATGGGGTCGGTCGCGCACCTGCTGCATTACCTTCTGTATTGATCCTCTTCTGAGTGCCACCCGTTCCCCTGCCCTTACGGGTAGGATTTCTTCTGGGAGTCCTGTCGCATTCCTTTGTCGTCCTCTGTGGCCGTTTTCGTACTGGCGCCTTGGGGGATTTCTCCCCTTCTCCCCTGCCCTCGCCTTCGGAGCCATCCTCTCCGGTAGACATAGGATGTCTAGTCTGTGGTGGTGGCGGAGGCGCACGCAGTTGCGCTGAGCCTAAATCCGCCCCGTCCACCATCTGCATCATGGTAGGGTTCCGCTCGTCAAGCAGCCGTTGAATGCACTTTCTCGCAAGGTCGCGAACCTCCCTGGACGATGCAAGTGGTGCAGTCTTCAACTGCTCTGCGTACCATGCCGCAGCAGGTCCTCCAGCCGTGCCCTTATTCTCCTGGAACCACTCCATTGCGGTGAACGCCCACTGCCACCACTGTTCCGGAATGCATGAACATGCAATCTTGATGGCCTTGGTCTTCGGCGCGGCAATGCCGCATTGCGGGAAGAAAAGGTTTCCTGCAGAGCACCAGTTGGGTTGCAAACTTGGGTTGACGTTGTGGGCAGTACAAAAGAACAAGTGTGGCATTGGTCAAGACTCAGTGTGTCACAAAGGCTCACCTTGAACAGCGATAAGCGATGCCATAGTGGCACCGGCCCAGCACTCCCAGATGCCCTCCCACTCGGGTGTCACTCGTTCTATCTCCGGTCTCCCAGCCATGGTATCGTTGATGGCGTCAGCGAACGCCAGCTGGAGCCGTGCGAATCCGCGCATATTCGCCTCTACTTTTAACCTCCGGAGGTCAACGGACTCCCATTCTTGGACGAGAGCACCGACAAGGCGCTCTAGATCGGCCAAGATTACCGGCACCTGCAGGGATGTCTGGCCTTAGTTGTGTCTCACCCGCACGGCAGGTGCGCCCACTCCCTGTGGCGCACCGATGGGCAGTGCTGTATGTTGTAATGGCAACCTTCCAGACAGGCAGGACACAGTGTCAGACGGCAGGACAGCGCCTGAAGGCCGGATAGTACCTGACCCATGGGCCAACGCTTCGCAGCATATGCACACGCTACGCCGCCGATCTGTTGTGTCGCTGCACAGTACTGTCCCATGACTTGCACCTACTGTACACTCATGCCAGCGGGTAAATACCAGTAGGTGAAAAGCAGCTCCCGACTGCAGCTTGTCTGTGTTCAGTATGTATAAAGTATCAGGTTATCGCACAACCGGTCGTCGCACCGTCATCCCAGTGATGTGAGGAGCGCATCTAAGCATCATATGTAGTGTTCGGGCGGATGCCATGATCTGCAGGAACCGGGGCGCTGGGTACAGCTGGTATGCCGTGCTGGCGGGATTACTGGCTTTGGTGCCCTTTCTGATGAGCTGCATCGACTGTGAAGAACCGTCTGTGCCGGACAGCATGAAGCGCATCAGGCTGCGCATGTCTGAGTTCTGAGCATCTTCTGGTTGCATCGTGGCTGGGAGGAGGAAGTAGTGCACAAGTGTTGCACCTGCCGGGGCCCAGTCCGTGGACTGGGCGCCAGGACAGGGCGAGTTCAAGCACTCGTACGTGGGAGGGGCTCCTGGCCGACCCGGTGCGGTGGTTCTGGGATACTCGTTGCACATGGCGTGCACCACCAGCCGTAGGAGCTCCACTTGGTTTTTGGCAGGATACTCTGTGCACACAGGCTTAGTTCACCGTGTGTGGAGTCGGTGTTGACCACACGGACGTTCGAGTTCATAATAGACACTAACACAATCCGGATGTCGTACCTCGTGGGGTATCCACCGCGCCAGCTGCCTCAATTGTGCTGCACTCGCGCACTAATCTATCTCTGTGTATGGGACCGCCACCATGGCCCGCGTCTGCAGTCTGACTCCGGGGATTGCTGGGACCGGCCCCACTATCACTTCTTGGGGACGAGATGTCATCAATCCTAGTAGCAGGGGGCTGCTCCCGGCCGGTAATTTGCACCTGCTCATTCGAACCTAACGGCACTCAGTGTGGACCATCAGTACTGGGATGCCGCACACGACTATTCCATGCCAGTGACCTCGCCAAGAGCACCGCACTCAGCAGGAGAGAGCTTCGATGTGATTGATATTAATTAAACTAATATTGTGTGTGGTGCGCACTGGTGCGCTACATCGGAGCTTGGGAGTGCAGCGATATATTCGCTCGCAGATAGAGGCGCGGCGAAAGTCACATCAGCGGGCTCGATATCATACCGTTATAGACTTGTTGCCCCCGGTGAATGATGTGAGCTTCATTAGCCCTGCTTCCTTGTTGTCCGAGCCATCCTGGGGGCAACTTTCGCCGGGTGTGCGCTGCCACGCCGGTTCCAGCGCCTGGAAATGCACCATCCATGCCGAAAACAGTATCATCGTCCAGTACGTGTTGATTCGGACCGTGTTCCCTAGCGTCACGCCTGCTGTGTGTATCTGCATGGTGCTCTCTCTAATGATGCGTTGAAACGTGCCCTGCTGGTGAATCCGCTCCACCAGCTCTTTGGAGAACTCGGCCCTATCTTTCAACATAACATCGGCTACAACTGATTTGCCGTCGGACTCGGCAAGCTTGTCGTATTCGGACATGGTGATTATACGGTTTTGCGTGTCGACCGTGCTGTACTACTGGCCGCAAAAGTCGGTGCACGTTGAAGCGGCTATTACCCGTCAGGCGACCTATTGCAGCCCTCGTATCGCGTGTCAGTTCATTCTCGTTCCGGTGGGACACCACGAGTGGTAGCTTCGGGAAATGCGGTGCACGTATGCATGGGCGACACGTCAAGGTGTATCTATGTTTTCCTCTGTGGCTGGGGGGGGGGGGGGGGGGGGAGGGGTGGGTCTAATGCCGCAAGCGTGCCAGCTACGAGGACCTCGTCTCGCTTGCCATGCATTGGTGCAAGCTGGGGATAAGATGCGGTACGCCGATTCAAACACCAGATTGATCATATGTCTGACATATTGGGGGGACAGTTGGGCATGTCCGATCCGCACATGTAAACATACATACAAAGGTGTGGTGGTAGCATCGGCAACGGCTGGCACCCACATCGCTCGGTTGCAATACAAGGGGCACCCGGTATGTGTACAGTGGTGGTCTTGCCACGTTCCTGCAGACGCATTTTACAAGGGGTCTGATGTCCCCGTTTGCACCCCGTGCGACTCTGGAGGTGCGGAATCACATGAGGTCACCTACCGCTTGCGACACCACCCTACCGCTTGCGGCATCACTGAGCCGCGGTCTTGCTGTCGGAACTCAACTTCTCCACCGCTGTTTGGCTTCCCTGGCCTTGCTTGCTTCGTGCATGCGTTGCCCCCTTCGCCCGCGCCTTGCTGCGGGGACCCGGTGCTTCAGATGTGGTCCTACCACTCTGTTCTTTGGCCTGTCTTCGGAGTGCCGCTTTCACCCGCTGGCGACTCGGGCTCCGTGCCGCTGCCGCTGTGGATACTGTGGTCCTCTGCTGCCGCTTGCGTCCCGACGACCTGGCCGCCTTCGAGTCGGCCCATTCGCGTAGTCTGCCACCGCTCTCCGCCATACAGATCCATCTACTCCGCTTTATGAGCTCCCTGTACGGTGTGATCCTGTTGGTGTGACTGTTTTTATGAGATGATGTAGCCAGCCTCATGACAAGCCGCTGCGCCAGCAGTGGCTAATGCCAGGCCGCTTACCAACGGGTGTCGAATGCATGCATGCACTGAGGTCCGGGCGGTGTCGTACCGCGCCTTTGCAGGGTGCCCCCTCAGGCCCGGAGGCAAGTCTTGCGCAGCTTCATCTTCCTCTAGGGAGCTCCCCGCTCCGTTAACCCTGAGAGGATCCCCGCCCTGCTCTTGCCACAGGCGGCAAAACGAGACCCGGTGGATGGCCCTCCACGCCTTCGCATCGCTCGCGGTGAACCACACGCTCACGGGGAATAGCCCATTTGGGGCCCACAGCTCGTTGTACCGAGGAGGGCCTCGCACTCGTGTTGCCGCGCGTTCTGCCGGGGAGCGGGCATCGGGTAGACCAGTTGACGGCCTGGGGACATTGATGTCCGGCACATCAAACTCATGGTTCCAGATGAGCCCGGCCCCACATCGCTCAAGGATGTGCTCCAGATTCAGAATCGTGTACATGCCACACGAAACGTTGTCCGGCTGCTGCGGGCACTTATTCTCCGAGACCTGCAAGTCCATCTGTTAGCGGACCTAACAGTGCCACGGAGTCAAGCTGAGGACCCAGCCTCCACGAGGATGCGGCAGTGTACATGAGGTATGCTGCGGGAGTACACAGTCATGCCTGTGAGATGGTCAATAGCACAACTCGATCAAGTATTGTCATGGGGCGCATCTCACCGCACAGCCCTTCACTGCCTGTTTGACCTCGCCGGTGTCTACCCCACACGGGCATGCCAGTGTCTTGATCCTCTCGGACGTCAACGCGTCCGTATCGTGCGTCTTGTATCCCAGGCTGTCCACATGCAGAATGATGGTGTACTCGCCGGCACGGGCCATTGCGTCCCGGACCTGCCGATCCCCTTGGAGCCATTGGTGAAGGCGTTCTGCAAAGACGACACTAATGAAGGTTGCACCAGCCCACCCACACAAACATCAGCTCTCTCACGCGCAGGTCTACGTAGTGGTAAGTACACCACTGGGCGGTCATACCTGGGTGGAAAACCATCATCAGACTCCAGTGCGCATTCTTGTTCACCGTGTGAATGACAGCAAGCCGTTCGTCTATCCCACTGGCAAGAAGATTTACCTTCTGGCACCACCGCTGAATTGGTCGTGCGCTGCCCTCTTTGTTGATAGTACGATTGCATGTCGCATGGGTCGGCCCATGTTCCCTAGTACGATTGCATGTCGCATGGGTCGGCCAAGATCCACTTTCCCCCCCCCCCACGCCCGCGCTAGCGCTGGTGATGCCATGAACTCCATCGCCGTGTTGCTCACCCACTCGCCGGGGCGGAGACTGAACACGCACTTCGGCGAGAATTTCCATGGCGGGCCTTGCCACACGCCTCGGTACAGCGGTAATGAGACGATCTGCTGCACACAAATGGAACTGTTCCTCGCAGAACTGATGGCCGGCTGCTATAGGAGCATATGTGCATGCAGTACAGGACCTGTACAACCAGAATAGCACATGTTTGCTATTAGGACGTACCCCCATCGGGTCCAGCCGCTGTCCTTGGCTGTCTTTGTCGCTGCCCTCATCGTCGTCGACAAGAATGACCCCGGTACGCTTCTGCTTGGCAGCCTTCTTCGGGGGCTGCCACTGCCTTCTTCGGGGCTGCCACCACCCCTTCGGTTTGCCTGAAGCGGGAAGTTTCCCCCGCGGACTCCTCACTGGCAGCCCAGAGCGGCCGGCTGCCGCTTCCTTGGGAGATGATGACGGACCGAGGCTTGTGGCGTGTCCGCATGCAGCCCCCTCCCCCGAAGTCCCCTTGGTCTCGACCGCGGGAGGTGGTGGTGCTGTGGCCAGACCTGGCCCGGCGTGCGGAGGGGCGATGACCGGCTGCAGTGGTGGGCGGACGTCCGCTCGGGCAGCCGCCGATGCAGCCTGCCGGTGCCCCCACCGAAAGCGTGGTGCGGCTTGCCTTGCTATACCCCTCGCAGGCACGGATGTGCCTTGTTTGCACAGCCAGGCGTCGTTGGCCGTGCCAGGTGCAGTAGTTGACTTGTTTATTCTGGGCGGTGCTTGTGATTGCGCCGGAAGCCCGCCAGATGCCAGATCTGAACCAGCAGGGCGGTCTGCGAGTGGTGTCTCAGCCGTAGGCATGGGCCGTGGGGCAGCGCCAGGTATCAAATGGGCCGGGCCCATTGCCAGCGGAAACGCGTGCCCGTGTACATGCAACTCGGCGGATGGGAGACGTGGGGGTGAGTGGTGGGATGGGCCCTGCAGGTGGGATGTGTCTTGGGCCCTCTGCAATCGCGAGGCCCATCCTATGCTGGCACTGGGCCCGGCATGACTGGCTGCAGTCTGCAGCTGTCGCATGGACGCCAAGGTCCCTCGTGATATGACGCCGTGGAAAGCTAGCCGCTCTTGTATCGCTGGCAGACTGTACTTGCTTCCCAGCGACTCGTTTGGGCATGCTGTATGCTTCTGGCGGGCCGCGTCTAAGATTCTGATCCGGAAGTCCCAGTACGCAAGCTGAGTTTTGCTGTTGTTTGGCCTTGCCATCGCTAACAGTAGCATGTCCCGTTGACTTCTGTATCTCTCCTCGGTTCCAGTTGCGCTGAAGTAATCTTCCGGGTGTATGAGAGCGTCCATGTCGCTGGGCTTGCCTACTAGTGGCCCCATCGGATCGCTAACTACCGAGGCACCTCGTTGAATCTAATATCTAAGGTAATTATTGTAGTGAGTGCTTTGCTTGGGGAGGCGTTGCACGCGCTCCAACTCGACACGAAACATATCAATCGACATGGTGAAGTGTTATGGATACAGTAGTACAACAAATCAGGCAAACCGATGGAATCTGTATGCCACAGCACGCTCCAAGTTCATGTTGCGTGCAGCGAGGGGCTTATATCACCGTGCACACCAGTGCACCGCAGTGGTAGCACACCACATGTAGCCACGGCGTCCACACCTAGGTTGCCCCATGGCCACCTGGTTGGGGAGGGTCCTTGCGTGGGGCACCTCATTTTAACTTGCAGAGTTGGACAACGTTTATAGACCGTTCAGCGTCTCCAGCTGACGAGTCGGGAAAAAACGGTAATGGCCGCGTTGTATTGGATATCAGGCCTCCCGGCTGCCATGGGACTCTGTCATGTTCGTCGTATGGTGTCCACCGGTGCCGTCCATTGGATGCCTCCAGGACGCCTCCTCGTTAATCGGGAGCAAGGCACGCACATGCTTCCGGAGGTGGACCTTGGATTTTTCTGCAGCCTGGCCCGCCACAGTCAGACCTAGTGATGCACAAACGGCTGGGCGCCGTTCAGCAACATCCAGATCTGTATGACTGGGCCAGCCTCGAGCGGCAAAATCCTCATGCTCTGCACATGTGAGGTATGGCAAGCCACCCAGTTCACGACGCGGACCAGTGGGTACAGGCAGTACCTCCTTCCACTCTTCTGTGGACAGGTCTTTGCCAGCCCTCAACATTGCTGGAGGGATGAAGGACCCCGCTGGTGCAGGCGCTGCAGGCCCTACGGCAGGTCCGGCAGCAGGCCCGGCGGCAGGGGCGGCACCAGGCCCGGCGGCCGGAGCAGCGGCAGCCCCGGCGGGCGGAGCGGCAGCAGCCCCGGCGGAAGGAGCGGCAGCAGGCCCGGCTGCCGGTGGTTGCAGTTGCTGAGGCTGTTGTCCCGCAGACGCACGTATGCGTTTCCGCCGGCCCGCTCTGGCGTCAGCAATGGCTTCGGAAAGCAGGGGCAGAACTTTGTGGCCAAGCTCTAGGACCATGCGGTCGCATGCCCGCCGCATGAGGAGATCGTTGACAAAGATGCGCTCTACGCCGGCCGTGCCCCTGTACTTGATCAGCCCCTTGAAGAACTGCATGAGACGTTCGATCCAGTACTCTAGGAAGAAGAAGGATGGGCCGCATGCTCTCACTTGATCGGGCACGTGAACAGCCGCCAGGTGCAGCTTGAAGGTGGTCAGCACCTGCCCGCCAAAGATCTGCAGCAGATCACCATCTGTCGATGCAGACGAACTTGCGCACCGCAGATGCACCGCCCGCCTATCAGCGCAGCACAACGACAACCTGCTGCACACCGTAGGACAAAGCAGGGCGGCTGATTGAGTGGAAATGCACCTCCTGGGCTCGCTACCCGTACGATAACAAGTGCTTCTGTGCCTCCAGGATCCTTTCCCAAGTGTGCTGCCCCTTCATGAAGCGCATGAAGTACAGACACCCCTGCTGCAAGTCCCCCCACAGCCCTTCAAAGACGGCACGCAGGCGTGAATGCTCTCGGGTGTTCTGCCATGGCAGATCTTGTAGGATGTACGTGCTCCAGGTCTCCACAAACGTCATCAAGTTCTCCATTAGGTAGTTGCCGCGATGCCTGCACATGGCGGGCTACTGCCTCTGACAATGTCCGGAGGGTGTAGGGGGGGGAGGGGGGGGGGCAAGCAGAAGGATGTAGGACCAGCAAGCAAAAGGATGTAGGACCAGCGAGCGGGCAGGAGCACACTTGTAGTAAGAGAGTTTGTGGAACATTTGCCGCCCCCACAATCCCAGCTCCAGGCACTCGGCGCGCGCGCGATTCTGACGGGTAGAACAGGCAGCGATTCCACTATACGGCGGACGTGTAGGGGTGTCCACCTGCACAAGAGAAAGGTGCAATGCAATGTCAGTTAGGATGGCCGCATCCGGGCATTGGGTGACATCCCTTACAGAAAGACGCCGCATGGGCGCATCAGGTCGGCCGGTGCACCAAGAGGACCGGTGTGGGGAGCATGGAGGGCACAAATGCGTGGCGAACTTGGGACATGATCTCTGCAGCTGTCTCAGCTGTGTTTGTGATCTCTGCGCCAGACCACTTCAGAACGCAATCATCGCACCAAGTGCCCTCTGCAGTGACAGTGGTTTCCTCAGTGTACCCCTTGCGAACATCATGGACATTTCGTGTCCATGGTCATGTAACCAGGGGGCATGCGCGGCTTGGCGGGAAAGCCACCCTGTGTTGCGCCGTCTTGTGGTGGGAGCGTGCATCCTCTCGAGTCACAGGGAACCGCTTGAACAATGTCGCGGAAGCACAGCCACCTGCACCCAGCTTAACTGTGGCTTCGCAAAGACAGAGCGGCGTATGGACGACAAGCAAGGGCACTACCCTTAACTGCGAGATGTCACACCGGACTGTGTTTGCTTCCTTCACTGTGACGCCTCGGATGGCGCAACGCAGGCAAGCTGCCTTGGCCCCATGGCCAACAGAGTTGGCGATCTTCTCCAAGATGGGTATGTCGCCCTCCGCCCAGCCACACACGGGCCACAGCTTCATCGTCCTCTTGCCCAACTCGGGTCGATCTGGGTCATTCCAGATCTCCACAGTTATTGGAGTCGTACCATCCCTGCCTGCAGAAGCGGGTTGCTGCACATACAACTGGTCTACAGTGCGGAACAGGTGCTGGCCAACACAGTGTGGTACACAATGAGATGTGTAGGACCCAGCAGCGCCGAGGCACAGAGCACTAGGTACGCAAACAGACAAAGCAGCTCAATACCCTGGCCAACCGAGCGTGACACAGTCGGCGGTAGGGGGACGCCATACCGGGATCGTGTGCGAGGAAGAAGTCTGCCAGCGAAGAGAAGATGCTGTCAAGGCTCGTGGGCTCGGTTGGCCCCTCCACAACGCCGAGCGGAGCCCAGCTATCGTGCTTGGCAGTCATCTCGGGGTGGAGATCCTGGAGCCGCATGCCCCAGATCAGCGCGCCGTGTTGCTTGTTTACGAACAGCTGACCTCCATCAGCCCCTACACCAAGCATCACCGTATCAAGAGATGGTCACACGCAGTAGGAGGTAATAAAGGGGACCGATGGCGGAGCAACCATACGATAGACTGCGGCATGGCGGGAGCACACCTAGGCTCACTAGCACAGCGAACTCGTCGGCGTCCGGGGACGTCTGGTCAAACTTGTTACGGCACCGCTCATTCAATTCCTTGCCAGCAGGCGAGCCCCAGAAGGACTTTGGGTCCTTACAAGATTCCTCCCGGTGACGTAACATCGTAGGCAGCATGTGCGGCTGCCGCACAAGGTCCACAAAGGTACCCTCGTTCCCGAAGAAGAATGCAATGCGTTTGGGGGTGACATGCCCTCCCGGGCCACGCTTGAATCGAGGGTTGCAACAGCCTGGTCGCTGGCAAACATCGTCAGCGTGTGCTCCATGACTGTCTGACGGGATGTCTGGGAAGATATGCCAACAAGAGTCGCACACGTGACTCTCGCAGTCATGGCTGTCTTCTGCGGCCAGTGCACATTGGAGCATGTGGCAGGAACGGGGAAATAGATTTTCCGGTGGCAATAGCAAGGAATGCACCATCTGGCAGAGCGAGTCCATAGCTGCATTTGGGATGCGATGCTGTTAAGCCAGCCTGGTCAACCACTCCGCCACCTCGCGCACCTTGACATCATGGTCATCCGTGATGGGTTCTGCGAGGCTGTAGTGGAGATAAGCCCCGGTATCTCGTCTGAGCACCTTGACAGGCTCGTCATCCTCAGGAGGGGGAAGCATAGGGGGATGCAGAGGGGGGTGGAGGGCTTCGTCGTCTACTGGGTCCTCTTCCCAGTCCTCGTCATCGCCCTCCTCGGCGTCAAACCACACCTCCTCGTAATTGTCCTGTAGGGGGTCGAACCCATCATAGATGGGGTCGGCTTCAACTGCGGGTACAGCCGCAGGCACGAGATGCGCCCGCATACAAGATTCGGTCGGGCAGCCAATAACTCGTTGCACTGTGTAGAGAGGTGCCGCACGCCGGAGGCTGGATGTTGATCAGAGCGAGCCCAAGCCCAACAATCAGCCAGGCGCCATGAGCTCGCCCGTACCAAGCTCTAATGTCCAGGCTCGTGAAAGTACTCGATCATCAGGACACGGGGCTTTTTTTACCACCGATTTCAACCCGCCCGCTCAGGTAAGACTTGACTGACTTTTCATTGATTTTGACAGTGCTGTGCAAACCCGGCAGCGTGGCTCAAAACTTGCCTTGCTTATCGGCACAACCAGCACAATATCTCCAACATCTTCTGTCCTGACAGAGTCAGGTGTGGTGCAGCGCACGGTCGAGCGTGGCAAAGACCTTCAAGAGCGGGTTAACATGCTACAAGGATTGCTGAAACACCAAACTCCAACAACTGTAGGCGCCACTGCGCCGATGTGGGACCTGCTAGCAACTGCTGAGGTAGGATCCACCTCGCTAGATGCATGAACTGCGCGAGTTTGTGTTGATGAGCGTTCATGGGCGACGTTGACATGTTGGAGCCCATAGTATATGCTGTTTCACATGGGATCCCTGCCTTGACCAACCAATTCCACCCACCTGAAAAACCTTGCAGGCAGAGTTGGCTGCACTGCAGAAGCAGATCGACGCAGCGTTGGAGGACGCCATGCCTTACATCCCACAAGATCGGCATGGCTGGCGGCCATGGTAGCAGCATGATGAATGGGCTGCCAGAATGGAGTCTGGACATGCATAGAGGAGCATGCGGGGATGTAGGGAGCTGAGATGTAGTGAGCTGGTGTGTCTCAGTGACACGAGCGCAGTTGCCAGGGAGCCCTGCAGAAGGCGCCAGCAGTGTGGTTTTGCGATCCGAGGAGGACGTCCTCGGTGACGCGGGTGGGGGACTCGAGTCCGAGGAGGACGTCCTCCTACAGACGCCATCGGGATGTGATCTTGGTGGCAGGCGGACCTGCGTCTCCGACGAGGACGCCATGATGACGCTTAGGTGACCCATATTTTATACCCACCATGCCATCATGACGCCCGTGCCTCGCCATAGTGACGTCATCATGTAACATGTAATCTTATCATTGACGTCACTTCGACGACATACTCCTGTCATCCGTGCGTCATCCAGCCGTCCGCATAATATCGTCGGGTCATCGGAGCATCCGCCTGGCATCATCCATGTGTCCTCATCCTGTCCTGATACCGTACTCGTTAGTTTGAGTACGCCACGCCACTATCCCGATGACGTCCCTCCGCCGTCATCCGACCGTCACTTTCGTGCCATCCGCACATCCTTCGTGTACGTCCTCCTCCGGCTGGCAGCATCATTATAGTGTGCCATCCTGGCAGCTGAGGGGGAAGATGACAAGGCAGTTGCGGACCTCAGCAAGCACTTTGAAGTGAAAGGCCTGGGCGAGCTGAGCTACTTTCTAGGGCAGGAGGTGGCAGAAGTGAAGGGCCAGGGGGTGATGCTGAGTCAGGGGCAGTACGCCAAGCGCATGCTGGAGAAGGCAGGCATGTGGGACTGCAAGCCCAAGGCGACGCCGATGGAGGAAAGACACAGACTGCAGAAGACGTTTGGCTCGCCACTGAAGGATGATGACCAGCGGAAGGCGGGCTACTCGGAGCCGGTGGGTGCACTGCTGTACCTCTCCACTCACACACGGCCAGATCTCGCATATCCTGTGGGGGTGCTGAGTCGATGCATGTCGAGCCCCACAGATGTGCATTTCGCGGCAATGAAACGTGTGCTTAGATACGTGCGAGGGACCTGGGACTGGGGGCTGATGTACCAGTACAGTCCTCCAATCGGAGAGCAGGGGGTGCGGGCATACGCTGAGGCGGACTTCAAGGAGCTGGGCATGCCACGAGAGGCGGTGATGCGGCTCTACTCAGATGCAGACCTGGCAGGAGCGCTTGATGGTCGGAAGAGCACTTCAGGGATGCTGATGACGATGAACGGAGGGCCGATTCTGTGGGCATCCAAGCTGCAGACGGTCGTGGCGACGTCTACAAGTGTAGCGAAGTACATCTCAGCAGCAATGGCTGTGAAGGAAGCACTGTGGGTGAGGAAGCTGCTGAGTGATGTCTACGGTAAGGTTCAGTGCATGCCATTGTACCGTGACAACCAGAGTGTGCTTCAGCTGATGAAGCAGAGGACTGCTGGAGTAGCTGGCAGGTCCAAGCACATTGATGTGCAGTACCATTTCATTAGGAACAGGTACTTGCGTGGTGAGGTGTCGGTGGAATTTGTGTCGACTGAGGAGCAGAAGGCTGACATGCTGACAAAGGCATTGTCCGGGCCTATGCTGACCAATGCGATTGCTGGATATTTGAAGCCACCACCAAGCGACAGTGCTTGAGGGGGTGTGTGGCAGATCTAGGCTTTAGGCAACTTTGTGCAAGCTAGTTGTTGGTGTGGCCGCAGGTGCAGTACAGCAATGCATGCATGAGACTGCGGGAGTAGGACGTTGATGCATAGATTTGCATGGTGATCAGCGAGTTCGCTGTCACATATAGGTCTGACTGCCAGTTCACCAGTCGTTGTGTTTGACTGGCTGAATGGCAGGTACGTGTTTCTTTGACTTTGTTTGCATACTGCTGTGAGTTGGCATTGATACCTAGGACATTGATTGAGCTGTGTGCGAAGTGCAGGCTGTGACGTTGCATGTTGCTGCGGGCGAACATCGTAGACTCACAGTGCACATTCTGCCACAGGTGAGATCCATACAACTTAAGTAGTGTACAATATGTGAAGCTGTAACAGTCATGTTTGACTGGCTGAATGGCAGGCTGTGACGTTGCATGTTGCTGCGGACGAACATCGTAGACTCACAGTGCACATTCTGCCACAACGGCGTCATATCACGAGGGACCTTGGCGTCCCTGCGATAGCTGCAGACTGCAGCCAGTCATGCCGGGCCCAGTGCCAGCATAGGATGGGCCTCGCGATTGCATAGGGCCCAAGACACATCCCAGCTGCAGGGCCCATCCCACCACTCACCCCCACGTCTCCCATCCGCCGAGTTGCATGTACACGGGCATGCGTTTCCGCGGGCAATGGGCCCGGCCCATTTGATACCTGGCGCTGACCCACGGCCCATGCCTACGGCTGAGACACCACTCGCAGACCGCCCTGCTGGTTCAGAATTGGCATCTGGCGGGCTTCCGGCGCAATCACAGGCACCGCTCAGAATAAACAAGTCAACTACTGCACCTGGCACGGCCAACGACGCCTGGCTGCGCAAACAAGGCTCATCCGTGCCTGCGAGGGGTATAGCAAGGCAAGCCGCACCACGCTTTCGGTGGGGGCACCGGCAGGCTGCATCGGCGGCTGCCCGAGCGGACGTCCGCCCACCACTGCAGCCGGTCATCGCCCCTCCGCACGCCGGGCCAGGTCTGGCCACAGCACCACCACCTCCCGCGGTCGAGACCAAGGGGACTTCGGGGGAGGGGGCTGCATGCGGACACGCCACAAGCCTCGGTCCGTCATCATCTCCCAAGGAAGCGGCAGCCGGCCGCTCTGGGCTGCCAGTGAGGAGTCCGCGGGGGAAACTTCCTGCTTCAGGCAAACCGAAGAAGGTGGTGGCAGCCCCAAAGAAGGCGGTGGCAGCCCCGAAGAAGGCTGCCAAGCAAAAGCGTACCGGGGTCATTCTTGTCGACGACGATGAGGGCAGCGACGAAGACAGCCAAGGACAGCGGCTGGACCCGATGGGGGTACGTCCTAATAGCAAACATGTGCTATTCTGGTTGTACAGGTCCTGTACTGCATGCACATATGCTCCTATAGCAGCCGGCTATCAGTTCTGCGAGGAACAGTTCCATTTGTGTGCAGCAGATCGTCTCATTCCCGCTGTACCGAGGCGTGTGGCAAGGCCCGCCATGGAAATTCTCGCCGAAGTGCGTGTTCAGTCTCCGCCCCGGTGAGTCGGTGAGTAACACGGCGATGGAGTTCATGGCATCACCAGCGCTAGCGCGGGCGTGGGGGGGGGAAAAGTGGATCTTGGCCGACCCATGCGACATGCAATCGTACTGGGATTCTCTCAACAAAGAGGGCAACGCACGACCAATTCAGCGGTGGTGCCGGAAGGTAAATCTTTTTGCCAGTGGGATAGACGAACGGCTTGCTGTCATTCACACGGTGAACAAGAATGCGCACTGGAGTCTGATGATGGTTTTCCACCCAGGTATGACCGCCCAGTGGTGTACTTACCACTACGTAGACCTGCGCGTGAGAGAGCTGATGTTTGTGTGGGTGGGCTGGTGCAACCTTCATTAGTGTCGTCTTTGCAGAACGCCTTCACCGATGGCTCCAAGGGGATCGGCAGGTCCGGGACGCAATGGCCCGTGCCGGCGAGTACACCATCATTCTGCATGTGGACAGCCTGGGATACAAGACGCACACACACACACACACACACACACACAAGACTGTTTCTGCAGGTCCCATCACATGGTGAAGGGCGTTTTGGGTGTCCCATCTGTAGAGACCTACACCATCGACATGTGCAGCACTGGTAGCTGTCCACATGTCTATGGCCTGCCACTGCCGGTCCACGAGAGGAAGCGTCACATGGGCCAAAGATGTCCCATTTGTGGTGCTCATCGGTACGAGAAGCGCAACCGGCAGCTGAAGGCGGTCCGACGGTGTGTCCACTCAATCAAGTTTGATGCAATTGATCCGGCGGCATTATTCAAACATGACGTAACGGCTTTATTGCGCACTAGGGTCCCTGACCCATGCAGATCTGCATGAATCCCTGTTATGTTAACCCCCGGTTGTCATGCATTGGGCGATGTGGCTCCTGTTTAATATCCGTACCGTTCTGTTTTTGGTGCAGCGCTTTCATTCTGCCATTGGCAGATGTCATCAATCACCTCTTCGGTGAACCGATTTTTGCGAGGTATGCCGGCACCCGGACTGTGGCAATGCTCCAGTGCGAGGTGTACGGCCGTCTTGACCGGGCACATGGCGGCGCCCTCACAGCATTGTCAGAGCCTGAGCCGGAGGACGCGCTGATGGGGGATGGCGGGGCTTCTGGCTCAGCCGACCTAGGCCCCGTCTCTCCTGCTGCGGCGCACGCCGATGGAGTCGTTGCTACTCCATCCGGTGACCGCGGTGTCGCCTCGCCAGCTGCAGCCACAATAGACCAGCCTCCCCCCAGTGCAGGGCCTGCCCCTGACCAGGTGCCCGATACCCCTGATACAGACCCTACTGCAGACTTCCTCGCTGATGCTGACCCAAGAGACGAGGTCATGACAGCGTACGGTACAGACATGGTCCTCTTATTTGGGCTGTTCGTGGATGGCGTGCAGTTGCATCAGCATGGCAGGTCCACAACCACTGTGTTCTGCCTCAAGTGCCTGGACCTGCCAGGGTTCCTGGCAAACACCGACCTGGCCACATATACCCTTGCGTTCGTCGAAGGTCCCAAAGAGCCCACCTGCATGACAACATTGCTGATGGCCATTCTGAGGCAGTTCAAGATTTTCGAACCCACAGGCGTTGAGACTGCCGATGGTGCGTTGCACATCACTGTTCATACGTATACGCTGCGGTGCTCCAGAGTTGGGTCATCGGGCCCGGATAGATAGAACAAATATTATTTTCTCTATCTAATATTTACAATTATACCCCCAAGAATCCATGCTTATAACCCAACCCTGGTGTGCATACTGTGAATATGCCTGTATTGAGTTGAATCTGCAGCTCAATCATTAGCTTTCGCGTTTGCATGCGCAGGGAATATCACTGTGACAGGGGCGCCGGTTACGGTCCATGATTTCTATCGCAATGTCATGCGGCGGGTCTTCCCAGTGCTGGTATTTGCATACGCTGACACTCCTGCAAGACGAGGCTGGGCCCTCACTTGTGGAGCATCCGGGCACAGCGGGTGCAACAAGTGTGGGATCCGGGGAGTCAGGCTGCTGTGGGATGGGACGCCGTTGTCGACAATTCGATTTCTGGGCTACCGAGGGCCGACTGCAGCACTCAAGCTTTGCCCCAAGCCAGGCGAGCCGGGCTCACAGGTGGAGATGGATACTGTTCTTGCATGTTGTTGACTGACACTTGCATGTTATATCCTGTCAACGCAGCGGCCGATCTCCCTGACATGCAGTTTCTGCCGTCCACACGTTCGCCCGCCTAGCCTGTATTCGATTTACAGGAATGGTTAGTTCAGCAAGCCAGCTTCGTCAGGAAGTCTCGTCGAGGAGTCACCTCATTCGAAGACACCACCCTGAAGTCCATTGAGATAACGGACGACATGCATCGTCATCGCAGCGAGCTGGCCGAGCAGGAGACCGCCAGGGGGCTCATTTCGAATCCCCTGCCTGCAGGGGCGGCTGATGGTGGCCGGCATGGTGCCGACCCCAACTCCAAGACCGAGAGGATACTGTCCTGGGGTATGTCATGCTCAGCCCAAGACAATTGCTCATGCAACAGGGGTCTGCGGCAGCTGCGCGCAGCCATCCAGGGTCTGCGCATGCAGGGGGGGGGGTCTGCGGCAGCTGCGCGCAGCCATCCATGGTCTGCGCATGCAGGGGGGGGGGGGGGGGTCTGCGGCAGCTGCGCGCAGCCATCCAGGGTCTGCGCCTGCAGGGGGGGGGTCTGCGGCAGCTGCGCGCAGCCATCCAGGGTCTGCGCATGCAGGGGGGGGGGTCTGCGGCAGCTGCGCGCAGCCATCCAGGGTCTGCGCATGCAGGGGGGGGGGTCTCGCTCAGCTGCGCGCATCCCTCCTGTGTCTGCGCATGCAGGGGGTGGGTCTGCGGCAGCTGCGCGCAGCCATCTTGTGTGATGCTAGTACTGGTCTCAAGTCGATGGTGCTTGTGTTCACGTAATGCAATGGCGGTTGGTTGCAGAATGTGAACAGAAGTACAAGACGCGGCATGACAAAGTCAATGAGGCGCACAAGGATGTTGGCTGCAGGGGCATCAACGCGTTCCAGGCATCTGGCCTGAAGTCGTACGAGTGTGTTCCGATTACTCAGCACCATTGGCTTAAGCGGTTCGATTGTGGTGTATGGCCTGACTTCAGTGATTATCTTCCGCAGGTGCGGTCGGGCACATCAGGTGTCGCGGCACAGCAGGTGTCTACTATGACACCGCATTGCTTTGCAGGTTTCAGTCTACATTCGTTGAGCCCATGTCCCATACGATCCTGTATGGGATTGTCAAGGCGTTCATTGACCTTATTTGCGACAGTGGCAATGGAGTGTTTGTGAATGGCAGGCCATGGCATCTTTCAACCGACAAAGACGGCCTGATGGCCCGCATGAACAACATCTTGAAGCGCATCCATCTCACCAGTGCGTACAATCGGGGCGTCCGACTGCTATCGGGACCATCAGACACGTGTGTCCGAGCAAATCCCTACGATGCCTGATACTCCCCATGTCTAGACATGCTGTGCCTCTCTCTCACGTACCTGCTTCCTTGCAGGGAACTTGCTGTGTCTAGATGGTACTTCGAAGAAGTTGCGACATTTCTGGAGGTGTCCGGGGCGATTGCCTTCTGGACGTGCAAGGATGACCCTCGCATGCCACCTCGGATGGTGGAGATGTGGGAGCACATCCGAACATTTGCCATGTATTTTATGTACTACAGTCCTGGCCAACACACATACTTGCAGATCCGTACAGCGCAGAACCACCTATTCATGTTTGCCGAATTTGCTGAGGAGTACTTGCAGGGTAAGATGTGCACCCTACTGTTGCACAGGGCACTGGTGCATATTCCTGAGATGATCCTCAGAGCTGGCCCCGGCGCATTCCTGAGAGAGGACTTTGGCGAGCGCGGCATTCGGGAAACGAAGCACAAGATCACCCATCACGCCTGCAGCAACATGGCACAGGCTTCAGCGCAATGTTGTGTGCTGGAGATGTGCCTGCGCCGACACAAGAGGAAGTACAACGACTTTGACGCCCCGAGGAGGAAGCTGAAGCTCAAGAAGAGGCGGAGGAAGACTGATCAGGGAGGCTCTGATGGTGTACAGCTGCACGAGTTGAAGGAATCGTACACTGGAGAAGAGGACGATGAGGTGCGGTATCCGCATGACCATGATACTGCATGACTGCAGTCAACTCTGAATGCTGAGTCCCTCCTTGGAATGTACAGCGAGTGTGTTGACAGTAAATCCTGTTTTGTCTCGGGCATATTTTCTACCTTTGTCGCTGCAGGGATACCACGAACTCGTGTGCATGCAGTTGAGCAAACTCGTCGAGTCGCTGGACAGCATGGAAGCTAGAGTCAAGAATGGCGCCCACCAGGTGGAGGGGGAGCTGGGTATTGCTGGGCGATTGCTGCGGCAGCACGTCTTGGGGGTTGCGAATGGGGCAGAATTCAAGGGGGCTGCTGAGGCCTTATGCGCAGACTCAGCCTCCATTCAGCGCGGAGCTTCCATCATCCGCACTGAGACTGGTTCAGGGGCTCACGGACGGACACGGTGTGACCACTTTGCTTATGTCCCGTTCCTGTCTGGCAGGACACAGAATCCGTGCGTGATGCACGTTGAACAGATTCTGCTTGTCAGGCAGGCAGGGATGGGCTGGCAGAATGATGAGGCCAGGATTGCGGTAGGCATCTTGTATGACAGGCTGCCAGTGCATCGGGGTGCAGGGCTGCAGTCTGCATACAATGATGATCCAGCACAGGGTGCCTGTGTGGTCCCCAGTGCACTGTTTTTGAGTGCAAGTGACAGGAAACGTGGGTATAAATGGGCTGTGCATCTCAGCCAAGTTCATTGCAGTTGCTCCTGCATTTATGGTGTCACTGGGGACACATTCCTGACTAGCCATAAGATGGGATTCCATGGGAGGAAGGATTTGCAGTACGTAGATGATTGAGCGTTTGCAGATTTTCTGTTGCAGTTTCCATAGCGAGATACAGTCTGCAGGGGTAGAGTGTGTACGTGTAAATATAAGTGCACGTACAGACAGCTGAGGCTCCAGCAGCAACGAATAGTTCCTGCGACGTTCTCGTGATACTGCATTGAAGTTTTGGTGCTGTTTTAGCTCCGCTACAGAGCTGCATCACATTGCATGCACTAGTCAAATTTTAATTTAGCGCAAACCAGAACTTGTTCTCGTGCCATTCAGTATCAACTGACTCGCTCACAAAAATTCATTACATTCATGCCATGCGAAATAAAGACTGCCTGCGTTCTGCTTTTGGAGAGACGGGAAGGACAGAGTAAAAAAAATGCGTTTCTGGTGTTGTCTGTTTCCCCCTGCAGCCACCTGCCACAATACACCTGCGCCCTGCATAAACAACGATGTCGGCCGTTGTGCTTAACCTGGCCAGTCAATCGACACCGCTAATTTTTCCCATTGTCGATTCGCGAAACGTACGTCACCACTAGAGCTATGCGTGTCCGAGACCTCCACTCTCTTCTTGTTAGCACGCCTGGAGGGCCATTCACCGTAGCCGTCCGCAAAAGAGAGGGCATTTCCATAGCAGATCATTTGAATAACATTGCTAAAACCTTCGTCCACAAACTGTTGCAGCGCCGGGCGTGTGATTGCTACAGCGTTTATGGCAGTACCACCATTAGAGAAGAATCCGCTGATCAAATTTTCGCCGAAGTATTCGGCATCCCGTATGAACAAGGCGAAGATTGGGCATTCGCGCTGGACAATCATACGGGCTGTTTCGGTGTAGTGTTGCCGGACACCTCGGCTGTCAACACCGCCAGCCCCGGTGCCGGTATGCGCTCCGCGACTACAGTTTCAGGGACGCCCAGGCGGACCAGGGATGAGGTACGGTTGTCAATGCTGACATTTCAGCTATCCCGGTGCCAAATGCGTGGTGTGAAAGCTGTCGGTGTCGCTGCCTGTAGACTGCAACTTGAATACTGGCTATCCGCGAACTATATGGTACCATCCAGTGGCCTTGAATGTAGGCAGAGTTGTAGTTTTAGCCTACTTTGCAGGCTGAAAATCTCATGCTCGCACGGCTACACCGTTGTTGCCCATACATAACTAGGCCAGGTTTTCTGTACCTGGCCACATGCTTGCCTGCAACAACTATTTTAGCAGAACCAGGATTGACAGTAGGTTCAATGACATCGGCAAATGTCAGGAGCAGCCTGAAAGCTAAACGAGCCTGGAGCAATACCACCAGGCCTGTTGGCCATACAACGGTAACGTCCGCGGCTGTTAGTACTGGTCAACTTGCCTGAGCCTATTATACTCAATGAAAAAAGTTTCTGATTAGTGCCAGGCGCATCTCATCGGTGTGCTGACGAAGATGTGTTGCAGGACATGGCAGGCCTATGTTCACTGCAGCATGGGTACAGCCTTAGGAATGGGCTAACAGAGATTGTCGGACTGTGCAAAGATTACGTGGTTGCAGTCGCTGACAAGGAGGGCTCCACCGCCCAGGGCAGCAGCATTGTCAAAGCCCTGGATGCAATCGGTAAGCTAGGGAACCGCAATGCCAGGAATAAAAGCCAGCCTACCATGCAGGCTTGGGTTATGTCTTGGGCAAAAAGTAAGGATGCAGCTGGTGAGCTCGAGGTAATCCTCAGAGACGACCGATGGGCGTTGACTGGTGATGATATCACCAGGTTCCTAGCAGAGCTGAGGCCTGTGCTGCAGCGCCTTGCGGATCCCTCAAGGCATCACCAGGCTCTCAACTTCCGCAAGGATGTCCATACAGCCATGGTACTCCTATCTTCCGATTCACACTTCCCCCAGGTGTGCCTGCCCTGAGTGCATGCTCAGCCCTGAGTGCTCACCTACGGTTGCAATGACCAGTATTGGTCCACAGTCTGACGCACGTTGTATCTGCTGTCTAGCTATGCACGTACTTGCAGGGCATGCGGGCACTGCTGCTTGCTTGGGCAGCTGAACAAGTAGATAACATGCCAGCTCCCCTGCCACCGACAAGCAGGTCTTTCGACCGATGTAGCAGCAGCGACTGCTGAACCTGGTGATGCTACAGCAGGACCAGCTGGTGCCTCTGATGCGGCTGACGCAGCTGCAGCAGCTGAAGCAGCAGACGGTGCCCCAGCAGCAGGCCCAGCTGAGGCCGCAGCTGATGCACAAGGGGTGAGTGCATGGCCTCTGGCATGGGTACGGCTGGAGAGCCGGCAGCTGCCTCGCCTTTTCAGATTGTTATACCGGATGAGCTACCCAACACATGGGCCGGTGCAGCTCAGCGGGGGGCTCAGCTATGTAGCCCCCCACCAACAGACTTCTTGAAGACTGCCTTTGCAGCCATTGGGTACGACCACTTGAGTGGATTTTCCAACTTTGAGCGGTACCATGAATTTATGTTGTGGCGAGTGCCAGTGCAGAGTTTGACCAGACTGAGGACCAGGTTGGCAGTTCATCCCGGGTGCCGGTTGGGAAGCTGCACAGGGATTTCATCACTGTCGTCAGATTCTCATGCTCCGATGCATCTTGGCCTTTGTGGTGTTTCACCTCCTGCTGATATTAATCAAACGTTCCAATACTGCCTATGTTCATGCAATCCTGCAGGTGAGGTGCCTGCAGGAACATTGCTTCAGAGAGACTGGGATCAGGGATCCACGTGAAACTCAGCCAGTTTTTTGAAAATATTGCCAGTGTCGTCCCACAGCCACCAAGAAATTTAGTACATTCTGAAGAAGCGTCGGATACTCCAGCTGACGATGCAGACGAGCAGCCAGTGTTTGATGAAGCAGCCGATGAACAGACGGATGCAGTGGCAGATGCGGGAGGCCTAACTAAACGACAGAAGAGAGCTGCAACACGTGCAGCAAACAGCCAAGAGCAGCGACCGAAGAAGGGCAAGCAGCTATCGGATGCGTCCGGATCTACTCAGGTGTGGTCGCCCTTCATCGCAGCTCGGCGCTTATCTAAGGTAGTGTTGGACCATCAGGCCTACGAGCATGAAACGTATTTGATAGCAGTGCATGACAGGATGCGCTCGTGCAGGACAATCAACCGTCTAATCGTACGAATGCTGCGAGAGGGAAGCGCACAACAGCGAGGCGTCCTGCCAACAGGTGAGTGCCTTCGCGGTAATATGCTAGTACTGAAATACCAGCACGTGATATTGTTAATGTTCCGGACTTGGGAGTCCTGACCACCAGGCAAACTGTTTGAGTTGTGCTTGCAGGCGTAGGAAGAGCCCAAGCCCGTCCGAGGACACGGAGTCAGAGTCAGATCAGTAGTACATTTGCATCCAAGTTGGGTGCATTGATAAATAGAGTGGCCTTCAGCGCATTATGAGCATAGGATACTGCTGTGGCAGTGGCAGTGGCCACTGGCGAGTGGCCAGTGGTGGCAGCTGGGTAGCTACCAGTAGCCAGTGATGGTGATGAAGCACCACTGTAACAGCACTGAATACACGGTGCAGTAAATACTACCGGCAATGTAGCATTGCTGCTATACCACATGCTGCCCATGCGACCTGCCTACCTGACTTGACCACCTGGTTTTTTAGTTGCCCACCCCGCCTTGCCCACGCGCATGCACCTGCAGTTTGGTACAGTGGCAAGTAGGGCGCGTGGGCAAGGCAAGGTGGGCAGCTCAGGCGCAGCACCGCGCGCACGATAAACAGGCGCAAACAGGCTAAAAACAAAGCAAGGCTATCACATTGAGCCGTATGTAGCTAAGGGGATCGCGCCAGGCGTGTGCGGCATGACCGGGCAACATATAAGGCGCTAAACAAGTCAGGTGGTGGTGTGCAGCCACGGCTAAGACATCCAGCCTCACGCCGATGAACGACACACAGTGGGGAAATGCCAACCGTATCGTATATTATGTGGTACTTGCGGAGGAAACCGGTATCACAGCTGCACGCACCACTGGGGGCACGCAATAGACTTGCCGTTGATGAGGGCAAGTCTTGAGCGCGCAATCTGCAAACCGCACATTAGCGTCCGTTACAGGCGCCGATACACTATATAATTATTATATAACGCTGTGATGCAGTGCAATCACCCGCCAGTTGACGCTCGCGCGTGTCCGAGGCAGGAGTCGT
>UNSF01000127.1:161473-239911 GCA_900538255.1 Ulva mutabilis
ACCGCCAGCGGCAGCGATCGCAAGTGATTTCCGCATCAATCAGACCCCAGTTCCACTCGTAGTTGTTTAACTTTGTTATGGACCCATCCAATGATGCTGAAGCCGACTGATATACGTCCTGACAGGACGTATCACTTGCAGCGCTGACCGACCCAAGCCCAAGCTGTCAGATCACCGCGCTGCCAAAATCATGCCGTGATGGCCGTAGACAGTTCCATATTTAGGTTGAAGTGTTCCTGTGCCAAGTGGTCCTGGTACATGGATGTTGAACCGCTTCGAAGGATCCTGAGATCGTTCGCGCAGACCAGCTAGGCCAAGCGCTCCAACCGATGGACATCGATCCACACGCCAACCTGCCATGCAGAGTAGCACGTAATTATCAATGTATAGCTGCAGTAGCAAGCATTTGCACTGCGACGACGGCACTGATACTATTCCAGCACATGCCGCTGCTAGACAGGCACAACTCGGCGCCTTCTAGACAAGCGCACAACCCGCGCACAACGTCCGCGAAGGCTGCATACAAGTCACATACACCTGTACTAATGCTATCATGCCTCAGCGCCCCAAATGCTGCTTGTTTCATGATTTCCCAGGACCTGTTCAAGCTGCCCACCTGGCCTGCCCACCCTGGGTGGGCAATTCCGCGGTAGGCCCTGTGCGATCTACAGCGTGAGCAGGCCTTGCTCCCTCATAGACATGGCGGCATGGGTCTGCGACACTACACAGCCGACGTTGCTGACGCCGCGCGCCTTGCGTCGGCAGCAGTTGCGCACGCGGTGCTCGTGGACGGCATCGACGGCGGCAAGCCGTTCCGCGGCGGTGCCGCGGTCCAGCACCAGGCCAGCCTCGCACGCTTGCGGAAGGCATGGCCGGCCGTGCAGGTTATCTCAGACAGCCCGACCCCAGCCGTCGCCTGGGCGTCTGACGCTGGCTCGAAGCTGCGCATGACGCAGCTCCAGAGCGCGCTCAGCCGGGCGAATGCCGAAGCGAGCTGGACCGCCACGCGCGACCATCTCGTGACCCTGAAGCACGGTCCGAATTTCAAACCGGCGGAGACAGCGTGCGCTGATCTCGCTCGCCTCCTCAGCTGCTCTGGCTCGCTGGCCTCGGCGTTCCTCACTGCCTGCCCCGGTTCGGGGACGGGCCTGACCGACCATGACTTCCAGGTGGCTGTGCTGCTGCGGCTGGGTGAGCCGCTGCTACCCGTCCTGGCCTCGGATGAGGCCGGCCCCTGCGGCCGCGTGGCTGCGTCCGGTACGCACAATGTCATATGCGGACAGCTATGGGCGACTTCAGTCCTAAAGCACGACCTCATCACCGTGGCTTGGAGGCGCGTGGTCATGCGCGCGTCGCTCGCTTCATCGCTTGAGCCGCACGTTGGCAAGCTCCCCGGAGGCATACGCGTGCTCCCCCTCCGCGGCAGCCGGCAGTCGCCACCAGCCGCGCCGCCGGAGGACTTCACGCGCCCGCCGGCTGCGCCGTCTGCGAGTGCACCGGCCGCACCGTGTCAGCAAGGCCCGCCGCCACCGCCGCCACCGCCGCCACCGCCGCCACCGTCGCCACCGCCGCCACCGCCGCCGCCGCCGTCATCGGACCCCCAGCCGATGCTGCGCCGGTCCAACCCCCACCCCATCTCCCGCAGGCCCCCCAGGCTTCGGACGTGCCCCACACCCCTCATGGCACCCACACCCCGGCTCCGGCCTCCCTTCCCCTTACTGCCGCTACCGCCCCCCCCGCCGCGGCCCACGCCCCGACGCGCGACGCGCCCCCGCCCCTGAACGAGAGGCAGCGCCCCCTCCCGCACCCCCGCTGCCCCAATCGCAGCGGCCTCCGCAGCGCGGCGACCTCTTGGCATTCCTCACCATGCGCATGGCGCTGCTGGACGTGAAGGTGATGCACCCGCTTGCCAGGTCGCATGTGCGCGGTGCGTCACGTGAGGCTGGCGCGACCGCCGAGAAGGGCGATCGGCAAAAGCGCGACAAATACGGCGCCATCACAGGTGCCGCCCAGTTCATCCCGCTCGTACATGAGACGTACGGCAGGGTTGGACGGGACGCGTACCGCTTCCTCTAGACGGTCGCGGAGGTAGCCGCGGGGCACGGCGCGGTGTCAAAGCGTACATTCCTGCTCAATGCCATGCGCGACCTGTCCACAACATTGTGCCGCGCGCTGACTCGCCAAGCCCGCGCGGCCGCGCCCCGCCGTGCTAGACTGGTCGGACGGGCGCTGCTGCCGGGGCTTCCTGTCCCCACAGACGGCCTGCCGGTGCTGACAGGCCATCGCGCATAGGCTTGCGTCGCGCCCCCCCCCCCCCCCCCCCTTCCGCCCATCTTGCCCCGCGCCCCCCCCCTCTACCCATTTCGCCCTGCAGTCCCCCCCCCCCCCCCCGGCACCCGTTCCTCCTCCTCCCTCCCTCTTCCCTCCTCCCAGCGCACGTCCGCCGTTTCACCTCTGCCCCCCTCCCCGGACACCGCTCGTGCTGCCGGGCTGGCTGTGGCTACGGCTCCTGGGACCGGTGCCTTGCGGCCTCGGACATGGCCGTAGCGCGCGCTGGCGCGCCCGTGCAGACTGCTAGTGTAGAGTCGACGACCGCTTGTGGGCCCTGCGAGTGCTGACTGTGTGTTTGGTGTGCGCGTGGCCTGCGTGGTACTGCGTGGTGTGTGCGTGTCTGCTTTCGCGCTGGCGTTAGTTCGTTCTGGCATTTGCTCGTGCGGCGTGGCCTTGGTGCCTGCGGTGGCCGGTCTGTCTATTTGTTTGTTGCCTGGTCTGTTGCCTCGGCGCTGCTGAGTCCTAGATCTATCACTGTGTAACACAGTCTTGTGTGTGCGACAAGAGTCTTCCAGTTGTCACTTGACTGGACGCTCCACAGGGCTAAGGCAGATCTAGAGGCTTTAAATCTGAATGCAGCTCTGCATGCAATCATGAGTCCCCTGCTCCTTCTTGTTGCCCTCGCTGCAGGGCTGTAGATCTGTTGAACACAACAGGTGCATACATGCATGCTTGTGGATGAATATCATGGCCACGATGCATGATGATCAGACACTGTGACTGGCAGACAGCATGGCCGGCACCAACAATCACGCCGTCGGTCTCATCCGCGGCAGCTTGGCTACTAGTAGTGTACGATTTGCATCTAGATGCGCGACCGATGGCTGCGATTTTCTTCCAGCTGCAGGTGTCTCAGCCAGACCATTGGCCGCTCAGCCTGAGCTCAGCCTGGGTGGCTTCCATGGATTGCAACCTAGGTGGCTTCCATGGATTGCAGTCCATGAGGGCTCGGCCACTGTGGTGGGTCGCGATCGACTAACCTCATGCGAAGTTCACGCCGTATCGATAGCATGATGCATATTCAGAAGCGCAGGCGCCTCCTCGCGCATTACTAGCCACGCGTACGGCGCGCGCCTCGACATCTCAGCAAGGCCAGCTGGCGTGCACCTGGCGAGGGTGACTGAGGACACAACGAGACGCATGGGTGTGGTTGTGTCGTTTGCGCCGGTTCGTTGTGGCTTTTCGCCTGAGACAGTTGCTGCTTGTTGCTTTCTGCTTGCGGGGGTTTCGGTCGTCTGCTTTCCTGCTGTACATGTTGCCCTCGCTGCCGGGCTCTTGCGTTCATCTCCTTGTAACACAGCGAGATGTGCGGCATGTGTACTATCAATGAGGTAGAAGATACACTGGATGCGCGGCATGTGGGCACCGCAAATTACATCGATTCCGGCAGCTCCTGATCCACCGTTGTGTCGGCTATGCATGTGTTGGCCTGATCATTCATAAACAGTTTTGTGTACATGCAGCCTCGCAAGCAATTCCCCAGCGCTCGTAAGTACGTATACTCGCACGCCGAAGTCGCCGAGACGAAGCTTACACCTGAGTGATGATTACTCCATACACAATCAGGAGGTGTGCTGATGCTCAGCTCATTATCTGCGTCTGGCTTGATCAGGAATTGCAACGACCACGCCTATAGCTAGTGCCCCAAAGCCGTCGTTGAGGCTCCCTACGACACACCGTTCTTGCAGAATGCCATGTGCGAACTCTCCACCACTCTGTGCCGTGGTGTGACGCGCCAGGTCCTCGCTGCGGCTCCGCTGCGTATGCGGCTGGCGGGCAGGGCGGTGGTGCCTGGCCACGATGTCCCGTCGGACGTGCTATAGGCGGCCGCTGGCCGCCTTGCTGGACCGGGTGCCGCGGCTGCAGCAGCGCAGGCCGGCCCCGCGTCTGGTCGTGTTGGCCCGCCGAACCTTCCCGCGAGCCACCGTGGGGGGCGTGATGCGGCGCCGCTAGTGCCCTTCGCGCCCCGCCCTGAGGCCCCTGTCGGGCGGCCGGAGGGGGAGGGCTGGTACGCCTTGCGCTGTGGGGGGCGTGCGCCCCCGGGCTCTCATGTGCGGGGGGCCCGTGATGGAATGCTCCAGTGGGGCAGGATGGAGTGGGGGTGCTGCTGTAGGGGGGTCGGTGGTGGCTGGTTTTGCTGGGGTGGGCAGTAGTGCGGTGGTGGTTGTTGCTGTGCGCGGTTGTGGCGCGGGTGCCGTAGTGGAGGGGTGCGGGAGTGCGCGTGCGTGTGGGTGCGTGGGTGTGGTTGTGTCGGCTGTGTCGGTTCGTTGTGGCTTTTTCGCCTGGGAGAGTGATTGCTTTTTGCTGGTGTCTACTTTCGGGGGTTTTGGCCGTCTACTTTCCTTCCGTTGCCCTCGCTGCCGGGCTATTGCGTTCATCTCCGTGTAACAACACGACACACCGCTCCTAACGCAACGCTCCTGCAATTACTGTTGGTTCTTCCTCTCTACGTCAACATGGCGCGCCACCAGGCCTTCCTTCTTGTTTATCTTATGACCGTTGCGAGATGGCATGCTGGTGCGATTTCTGGCATGCGCGGGTATCGATTGAGGTTGGATCGATATCGATATCTGACCTCGCCCTTGCCGTGTTTGACCAGCCCGACATCCGCGTACCGAAGTTGAGTCGCAACACCCAGGTCCCTATACTGTCCAGTACAGAAGGATGCCATTCGCTGCCACTTGCAAGTGGGCTCTCACGAGCGTTGTTCAACAGGTTCAGAGAAGTGCGAGTGTGCAACACGTGTACACCTAAAGCTGAGATATTACGTTAGCTGTCTTCTCACGAGTACCGGTGTTTCCACTGCAGCCTGTGATGGATCCCGGCACTATGTTTGCAGTGTAATTATACTGCTGAGCAGGTGGACATGGTTGCCATCGTCCGCCACGCAAGTGTCGCGGCAGAGCGCCCTTGACGCCACTCCTCGCTCGCACTGCGCGCGCATGCGGCAGAGCTCCTTAGCTATATGTGCTTGCTAGCGTCCGGTAACGTGTTGAAGTATGAGCCCAGAAACTTAATTTGGTTTCAAGGTCATATTGAGATGAAGTTGAGGCTTTTGCCACATACGTGGGCATTTTTCCATTGACCAGTAGCTAGATCCTGATAGCCAGGTCCTGCAGAGTATCTACCTGCGGTCTATCATCGGTCTACCACGATGTTCATGCGTACATAGCATTTGCTCCAAACTTGCCAGGCATCGCACAGCGTATGCTGCGATGGTCTGCACTTGCCTGTCAAGGAATGCAGAGATGTGTTGTGTTACACAGTGATAGATCTAGGACTCAGCAGCGTCGAGGCAACAGACCAGGCAACAAGCAGACGTCTGCTTGTTGTACAGACCGGCCGCCGCAAGCACTAAGGCCACGCGGCGCACGAGCAAATGCCAGAACAAACAAACGCCAGAGATGTGTTGTGTGAAGTTGACAATCATGATGACAACTTGACATGCCTGGGAATGTTGCTGCTTGTTGCTGCCTGCTTACGGGGTTTTGTTCGTCTGCTTGCCTGCTGTTGCCCTCCCTGCCGGGCTCTTGCGTTGGTCTCCGTGTATTAACTTGACATGCAGCACAGTCAAAGGGGCCAGTCCAACATTTCGTAGTGTGCCGCATCTCAGGCCTAGGGCTGTCATTACGTGTCCGAGCTGCAGCCTAGGGCTGCTGCGGCGCACAACAGTTAGATCAGATCTGCTAGCAGTTGCGCCCCACAAGCCTGCAAAGCTATGCTCGTACATGTGACCATCTTGGTCACATGTGAGCAACTCGCAAAGCACACGGATACGCTCTGAGACATGCATGCGCGTGTCTGGGGGGTTTCCGCCGGTTGCTTTACGCCTGCCGCTCCTGGTTCCTGGTTTGCTGGAGATGTCAATGGCCTGATCGGTTGCGGCAAGTGACTCAATTTGCATTTACACTCACTTGTGATCCTGAGATGATCTGGCACATCCTCAGGGTCTAGATCTGCAGGGCTGCAGCTGGCGCCCTCGCTCCAGCAGCACCAGGCTCCCCTGTCGGCGGCAGCGGACACGTGCACGCCTGCTGGATTCACTCCAGACGTGCAATCAAATCGGGCATGAGTAACACTTTCACACAATTGGGCGTATCAGCGCAATTCCAGTTTTCCCTTCTACTCGTGCATTCGCGGATACCTGGATGGCCTCCACTGCACTTTCCAAGCACATGAACATGCCAGGGTCATGCGGTATCACTGTGCTTGCCTGTGATCCGGTGTTTACTGTACATATATGTGGGAGTCACTCCCGAGTCCATCCGGGCTTCTGTAGCCGGCCCGGCGCCAGCTGGGTGCCGTATACCACGTGGTTCCCGACGCCTGTATAATACAGCCCGTGCGCTGCGTGTACATCAACCGCGCGGTGTTGTGCTCGCTTTGTGCGTTGTGTGTGCACACTACTAAATCTGATCCGAGTGAACGCTCTTGAGTGTGGAGTATGCTGGCACGGACGGTGACCGTGCTGCTTGTGCCTGGTTGTTTGTTTGTTCCCGGCTTTAACATTTGTTCCCTCCGTTCTGCTGAGAACTCGACCTATCACGGTGTAACACATATATGGAGGCATGTGTATGTACCCCACTACACCCCAACTGCCCGGAAAGGGCGCAATTCAAATGACCATCATGATAAGATCCAAATCTGCTGCGCCGGGCGGCCCAGATCAAGCCGGCCAAAGATCAGCGCAACTGATGCCATGCAGCCGTTGCGCAGCGGGGCTTTGTCCCGATCAAGCCAGTCAAATACGGCCCGCCGCCGCCACCGTCTGCGACGTGCGGCGCCGACTGCTGCCCCTCAAACCAAGTCTGTGTCTGCGGCGGCTGCTTCCCAGAGAACGGCCCCTTCCCCGCCTGCGCGTTTCCCGATCCTAGCCTTGGCATCGTGATGAGCTGCTGCAATGCCCCTGACATGCAGTGCAACCGCTGCAATCGCGAGTGCTGCCTCGGGGATCACATTTGCTCATGCAAGGGCACCTGCATCGAAAAGGGGGAGCTCGCGCCGGAGTGCGGCCCGGAAGACTATGACTTTTATGGATTCCCGACAAGCTGCTGCGAGACCCAAGAGACAGGCCCTCGCTGCTCCAAGCTTGCTCACCCGGTACCGGTATCTCTGCCATAGGCGTGCTGGCTCCTGCAATGCATGCGTTCAGATTTCTGCAAGCTGGGCTCATATTTGAAAGGATGCATGCCAGTGAGAGCTAGCGCGCACGGGGGTTGCTTGGACACAGTCGGCCGGTGTGAGCGCTGAGCCAGGTTACAGCATGCTGTAGCTTGTGGGGTATGGACTGTACAGACGTATGCTGCGTGCTGTAGAAGGCCTGTTTGTGTGCAGCCACTAGTACTGTGATGTCCTGTGGCATGTGTGCGCTGTGGGGCTGCATGGGTGGCAAGGGGCGGCCGGGGCAGGCATGGGCTACAGCCAGGCTTGCACAGGCCGAAGTAGCGCCGTGATAGGCATCATACTACAAAATTTGCAGTGGATGGAGATCGTCAATTGTCTGGAATGTGTTCGGTAAATGTTTTCAGGGCTCCAATTGACTTAAACGGATTCGTAGCCTCACATTGCAACCATAGTACCATGGTGTAGGTGGCTAGGATGTGTTACAGGGTGTTGTTATGCTGTAGTCATGCCAGTGGCACATCCACCGCACTACCTCACAACTCAGCGACCGGGCAGAGTCTGCCCGCCTCGGCTGATTAAAGATGTGTGTGTTACAGATGTGTGTATGTGTATGTGCGTATGCGCCTGCGCCTGCGCCTGCGTGTTTGAGGGCCGATGAGGCGACTATAAAACGCTGTAACTGTAATTCAATACCTCAGCTAGGTTGTCCGCACCTGTGTGCCTGTGTTACACTGTGATAGGTCAACGTCCCCAGCCGCACTGAGAGAAGCAAGCAGGTAACCAAACAACCCATCACAAGTAGCACGGCCGCCCTATGCATTGGCATAAAACCCGCTCACAGAAACAATCCACTAAAACAACATTCGGCACCGCAGACACATACCCGCAGCATTAATATTCTAAGCCAGCGCAACAGAGCGGAGTCCACACGCAAGCACCGGGGGCTGGTCATGGGCACTGTGGTACTAGTACTGACCATGGGCACCAGCTGTGGTGCCTGCAGCTGGTCAGCGCCGAGTCTGCACAGAGCCGGACACGGCAGCCAGACTACAGCGGATGCTGATGCCACAACTTGAAGTGCCACGGAGCGGGGCAAAGGCTGCATTCCTTGTCAGGGCTTGAGGGGAGGGGCTATGGCCGGCGGCTTACGGCTTTTCAGCGCTAGTAGGCCGGCGCCGTCAGTGGGGACGCGCGGCCCCGGCCTGAGTGCCAGTGACGGTGTGTGAGGTCAGATATCTGTACTGCTGGAGATTGGACTACTATCAGTCACCGCCAGATGCTGGCTGATGGTAGGAATGGGGGCCCCGTTCCAACACTGTGATAGATGAACGCCCTGGCACTGGCAGCGATGAGGGACTGCACAACACAACAAACATCAAGAGCAGCGCAGCCGCCTGGCAAGCTGTCACAGTATAACATAAACCGCAACATGAACCGTAACATAAAACTGCAACCGTTAGTTGACTGCAACACAAACCGCAACACACCACTACACAAAATGCGGGGTATGGTCAGCCATCAATACTAGTGCGCTTTGGGACAGGCCCCAAACCAACGGCACACAATGGCATGCACAGCACACACTCTAGAGCCGATGCATCCATTGTGGTCATTGCACTTCGAATGTAGTTTAGGACAACCACAGCGCACAGCAGACCCAGCCATAACCCTCCTTTATTAATATTGTAGTGCACACCACCACATCAGGCAAAACCACAGCAAACCCGAACCGCGGGCACCCGCCCGAAAACCCCTCCTGACAAGCGAGCACGCAGCTGGGCCCAATGAGGCAGCCACACCGCACCCACAGCCACCGGTTTGGACGCACAGAGGGCAGAGACCCGCGCAGCCGCCCCCGTCTGAAACGCAGCCAGCAATCGGGTACACAGCAGTGTTGGCCAATTCGTCTTTTCGTCTGCAGACGCTTTTGTGCTAAGACGGTATTCAAAGACGCTCACTTGCCTGGAGACGATTGCAATAATTGTGGCTACGGGGGTGCTCCGATCAGCAGGCTCCATGACACAGCTGCTGCAACAGCCAGCAACACACAGAGTAGGCATGGGGTTTCAATCACAGGATTCTTCCATCAGTGCACGATATTCTTCCAGTCATCCTCGCGAATGCGCTTGGTCCACGGGCCTATTGCTCGTTGACGATCGCGACTGGAACATGTGCATTGTGCACAACTGTACCGCTAACTCATCGCAATCACGGGGTTCCGTATTGAATGTACGCTAAGTAAACTATAAAGTGTTTGTGCTTGCTGAGCAATGTGTTGTTGCTGCGCACAGAGCTCTGCGCGCGGGCCCGCGGCTAGAGCGTCAATGACCGTGGCTAGCGGTGCTGACCGCAGGTGGCCATGTCACCGCCTGCAGACGATTTTCTGAAAGTTGCGTCTTCAAGACGTCTTTTTTTGCGAAGACGCGTCTTCGGCCAACACTGGTACACAGGGAGCGGACAGCACAGGCAACAGAGGCCGGCAGGGCAGCTGCAGCTGAAGGGTCAAGAAGGAAGGGCACCAGGCACATCGCCGCAGCCCACTTGCAGTCCGGGTTGACGTCATCCAGAAAAGCCTGGCAGACAACGGCGCCCGCAGCCACATCGCCTGCAATGCACACGACAGCCTGAGGTCGGCCCGGATGCAAGCAGTCCCCCACAGGCCTGCAGCAGGGTAAAGGGAGGGGCAGAACGGCAGGAAGTGCTCAACGTGTAGCCATCTGCGCTCCCGAGGGTAACCCCCACGCAGGTCACAATGTTTGTCATACATATCATGCTCGCACAGGAAGCACACCTGGGGGTGACGCGCAGCACCATACGGCACGTGGTACCGCATAATCGATATCAACCAGCAGATCAGAATATCGCAACGCCACTGGCATGCAAGGGCTCGGTAGACAAACTCGGACTGGGACAGTGTGCAACTTGAAGGTGTAATACCCATAACCGGGAGACAGGGCCCACGTGCTAGGGGGTGGCAAGCGTGGCAGGAAGTGTTTCCGCGGCAGGGAGCGTTCTTGCGAGGGCGGCCACCTAGGGCCCTGGGGGCGTGCGACGATGTCGGCGTCGGCGCTCGCTGCGCCAATTAATATTGTTGTGGTGTTAACACCGCAGTGCTTGTGCGCCCACACCTGATGCCCAACACTGATGCACATGCCCGCCCTGATGTCTGCATTGCGAAGCGCGCAGCTGCGCAGGCCTGACCAGGCCAGCGCAGCACAGTCCCACCGCGCATGCCTATGTGCGTGGGTCCACGGAGACAGCCAGGTGCACGACCACGTGGTCGGACTCTAGTTCTGTGGCCGATGCCCGACTGGATCTGGCGTGATGGCTGATTTCTATTGTTTTCACATGCGGAATGCCCGTCGCAGCCACGTGTCCGATTTGGGTATGGATACCCGGGCCCGAACAGCCGCACCCATGTAGGCAGGGGACGTCGACAGCACGGCAGTGAAGCTGGCGTAGAAGTGTTTTCGAGCCTGCGTAACACAGAGAGAGGGTCTTGCATGCAAAGGGTGGTAGCCGCGGCATCAGAAGCGCGATCGCGAGCAAGACCTCGGTTCGCCGCCGAGCCAACGCGTTGGTTAACCATGTTCAGGCCGGTAAGGAGGCCTTCGAATTCGTTCAAAATGCTGCGCTTCTTGACCCACGATACCCGTCCGTATCTGGTAGGATTTTAACATTGTTCCCCCATGTTGTTTGGGACATAAGTAGCGCCATGTACAGGTGCTCTTAAGCTTCCCGGCACGTACGCGTGGATCCACGGACGTGCATATGCGCATGCGCAGATTGCGCCATGATATCGATGACCCCTGTGCACAGACCTGCTTCCCAGACAGAGTAGATCTAGCTGAGACGTTCACAAAGCATGGGCTCGTCAGCATACTTCTCTTCACGAGTGCTAGCGCGCGGATCCTGAGTCCGTACGCGTGCGGAATTTCAGAGGTGCCTACTCGCAGAGTCTAGATCTGCAGTACTAGTGTTAGGTCTGTACACGTGGAACGGCAGGATGTGAACGCCGGGGATATTGTCAGGTTGTACAGTGCTCAGCAGGCTTGCGCGGCTGGCTGAGCCGCAGCTGCCCATCTCTCGGAGCGCTCCATGGATCTGGCCAGATCGATGCAGGCGATGCGAAGTTCACGGCGTGCATAACAAGAACCGTGCAGGCACATGCATGCGCATTACTAGCCATGGTGCCAACATATCCACGGCTTGGATGCATGCACTCGGCTGGACTGACTGAGGACACAACGAGGTATGTAGCCCAATATCTTGAGCAAATCGAGCACGGCGGCTTCTGCAGCTGATCCAGGTGCTTTCGTTGCGTCAGTCATACGCATGCGTTGGCTTGCAGCTGCAGCTTGGTCGCACCCATGCTGCCATACATCAGCATTGCGAGCACTTACAGCTACCACTTGCTCATGTACTCAAGTTGTGATACAGCGCTGGCATGGCTGCTTTATGCGGTGCCGACTTCTTGTCCCTGCAGCTGGCCAGCTTGAAAAGGAGACTAATCGGATCCACAGCCTTCGTGCAGCTCCTGAGCCGAACCTGGGACAACACAGCGCAAACTATTGCCAGTGACGGGCTCTATCGTAGTGAATGGGTGATTGGGCATGATTTATACGCGAGTATGGCCTGCAGCGGTGCTACTTCTTGCGGTTCTGTCACCGCTTGCGGAAGGTGCGCCCCGCTAAAGTAGCGCTGCATCGTCACACATCGAGCCTGCAAGGTGCAGCAGACCGCACTCCTGCCGCAGCACTCGAAAGCAAATCGTGTAACTCTAAGGTCATGGAGACGTCATCATTTGTCGTCGTTGCCGCGGAGCGCCTGTATAGTCTGTCGAAGTGCGCGCACTTCGACAGACGCGCGTCACAAACACAAGTACACCCGCCCATAGTGCACACGCTCGTTTGATCCCTCCCGTGCTAGCATGTGCTGCACGCGGATACATAGTGCAGCCTCTAGCGCGATGCAACAACACGCATGCAGATGCCTGGCTTTGACGTGGAGAACTGCTTTCCTGCCGGAGGCACCTGTCGCGATCGTGGGGCAGTGTGCTGCAGCGCATCACGTCGGTCTACCGGCCTGTTGTCGCGCCTGCAACCACGATTCACTCAGTACCTGACAGTCCAAACAGTCGGCACACTCATGAAGCTGGCAGCGTGTGTGCGTTCGCAAGCAGAACCTTCGTCCCTCACTCAACAGCCTACTATAGTACACAGCAAGATCGCTTGTGGACCCGGCGAGTGCTAGCTGTGTGTATGGTGTGCGCATGGCCTGCGTCGTACTGCGTGGTGTGTGCGTGTCGGCTTTCGCGCTGGCGTTAGTTCGTTCTGGCATTTGCTCGTGCGGCGCGTGGCCTTGGTGCTTGCGGTGGCCGGTCTGTTTATCTGCATGTTGCCTGGTCTGTTGCCTCGGCGCTGCTGAGTCCTAGATCTATCACTGTGTAACACAGCAAGACCAACCCACGCTGTTGTTTTGCAGCCCAGAGCTCAAGCGACCGCGGCTTTAAGATCCCGGACAAGCTCTCCCGGTGGAAACCATTCCCCCCGCCACCCAAAGAGGAGTGCTCCAATTGCTGCCCCTCCAACTTGATCTGCGTCTGCGGCGGCTGCTTTGACCCGGATGGCCCCCTCCCCTCCTGTCCCCCGCCTCCCCCAGAGATCATCTACACGTGCTGCGACGATGAAGGCACTGAGTGCAACAAGTGCAACGGCGAGTGCTGCCTCGGGGACGACATCTGCCGCTGTGGCGGCTGCTTCGACCCCAAGGGCGTGCTGCCGCTTTGCCCTGAGGTATTCCCACCGCGCAACGAGTGCTGCCTTAATGAGAACGTCAACGACAGGTGCTCCGGCCCGCCCGGCAGCCCCCCTCCTCCGCCGCCGCCCCCGCCGCCGCCGCCGACCGGGCCATGCACCGATGATTGCTGCCCAGTCGACTTTGTCTGCGTATGCGGCAGCTGCTTCCCGGAGGACGGCCCGCTGCCGGGATGCACACCACCGCGGCCCGGCGAGGTGCGGAGCTGCTGCGACAACGTCGGCGCGGAGTGCACGCTGTGCAATGCTGACTGCTGCCTCGGCACCGACCGGTGCACCTGCAAGGGCAAGTGCGCTGCAGAGGGCGACCTGGAGCCCGAGTGCGACGACGACGACTACTATGAGAACGGCAACCCCAAGCTTAACTGCTGCGGCCCACCGGAGGGGACGGAGCGGTGCTCCGGAACTCCGGAAGACCCCCCGCCGCCGCCACCGCCGCCGCCGCCGGTGGAAGAGTGCGGGGATGACTGCTGCCCAGTCGGCCTGAACTGCATCTGCGGGTCCTGTTTCGGGCCGGACGATCTGTTGCCGCCGTGTGCGCCGCCGGGGTCGGGCGTCGTACATAGCTGCTGCGATGACGAGGGGGCCCCGTGCAACAAGTGCAACAGCGAGTGCTGCCTCGGGGACGACGTGTGCTCGTGCAAGGGCTTCTGCATCAGCAAGGACGCGCGGGGCCCGGCGTGCGGGCCGGACGACTATGACTACAACGGCTTCCCAAAGAAGACGTGCTGTGAAGACGAAGGGGTGGGCGAGCTGTGCTCCGGCACCGGGGGGACCCCATTGCCGCCCCCACCGCCGCCGCCGCCGCCGCCACCACCCCCGCCGCCGACAGAAGAGTGCGGCTCAGACTGCTGCCCAGCAAATCTGCAATGCATCTGCGGCAGCTGCTTTGATCCAAAGGGGCCGCTGCCGGCGTGTGCTGCGCCCGGTCCGGGCATCTTCTACAGCTGCTGCGACGACAGGGGCGCACCGTGCAACAAGTGCAACAGCGAGTGCTGCCTTGGGGACGACGTGTGCTCGTGTGAGGGCACATGCATCAGCAAGGACGAGCGGGCACCGGAGTGCAAGCGGAGTGCCAGTGATGGCCTCCTGGAGCTGTCTGCGAAGAAGTGCTGCGAGAGTGAGGACGTGTTCAAGCGCTGCTCTGGCAGCTCTGACTAGAAACTTTACGGTGGCTCCGGCGATTTGCAGTTCCCTGACAACTTTTGCCGTTGGTTACAGCACCCATTCTTTGGGCTCCATTGATGCATGCCAGTTGGACAACTTGTCACCACCATGGCAGCTGCCTGAGCAACATGAGTGGGGTGTCCTGCAGCCAGTTTGGCCGGGTGCACCATGGGTGCATGTGTCAATCAGCAAGGCTGGGCCGCATCGGTGCTGCAGTACCTCTTTAGCACTCTACTGGACGGCTGCTTGCGAATTGGTCTGTTGGTAGCCTGCCGGTGCTTGAACACGACATGCTAGATGTGTATCCTAGAGAACTTCTTTCTCTGATTCTTATGACTTCGCGCGTGCTGCGCGGTGCAAGATTTTTTATGATGTGAGCGACCTATTCTTTTTACGAGAGCTGCTGGTGGTGTGCTTGCTGCCTGGGTGGCCTTCTCTATCTGCAGGCACGCTGTGCTATGCGTGCTGCGAGTGTGGCAATGTGCCCTGCGCTGCAACAGGTGTATGCAGAGCCGTGCCTTGTGATCGCTCCATTGGCAGCGCCACGGCAGCCGCAGGGCAACTCTAGAGAGCAGTGACATCGATCATTGCAACCGACCTGAGCATACTTGTCCCTGCCTCCCATCGCGATCGCTCGACGTCGATGTCGCGCACTCAGCATTTCCTTGACTCAATCAGCATGTGATTAGCATGTGGCTTTGTATGACCACCTGTGTCACCCTGCAGACAATGTGCACATGTACACCGTTGGTGCCTAGTCGGTGCCTGCACCCGGAGTAACGGCCACAGATGGTACCTGGTTTGAGTGACGGCACTGGCAGTATAGTGCTGCACTGTTGATACTCCGCTGGTGCTACATGCTGGTGCTGAGCGCGTGACGGGGACTTGTTCGTGGTGAGAGTCTGAGGCTGGTGTGTTGTCGCAAGGCGGGCGTAAGGGCTGCTGTGCTTCCAGGTGTATCCGTGCTCGCTTCTGTAACCACGTGCATATGCTGGTGCTGTGTAATGTGCTCTGGCAGACGAGGGTAAGGCCCACATTGTCAACCTCCTGCATCGAGCACGTGTGGCTGGTCAGTGGCTGTGTCGGTGCGGTGTGCATTGGGGAGTAGGGCACTGGCATGGTGCCTCTCGAGCTGGCATGCCTCCTGTGCACCAGATGAACTGTTGACATGCTGAGCAGTGGCATTCGGCATATCGTCTGAGACACAGTGAAGATAGCCTCATGCGTGCAGCGTCTCAGTCAGATGAGAGTGACATTGATCGGATATGGTCTTATGTCACGAGTTCGCTGAACGTACCGTGCCGTACCGGAGGGAGGAAGGCCAGAGGGCGGCATTGGCTCGGCCCAGTTCAGGACAAGCCACTGTGAAAAAGCGACGTGAGCTCGGAGCTCTATAATTTTGGCAACGTTGAGGGGCTTCACTAACACGCCATCATCGACTTCTCTGAAACTACTGGACTTGCCTGCGAGCAACACGTGCAGGGTGGGACGACATCACAAGTAGATGAAAAAGTGCTGTCAATATGTATCCTGCAAATTGTGCGATTACATTTCTGATTCTGGCCCTGACGACGCCAGCAAACGGTGCGCGTTTATCCTTCTTCATGCTCTAAAGCTTCGCACGGTTCAGCACTTCACTGTTTGCATGTAACACGCTGAAATACATTCCTTTAATCGTGTCTTGTATCCTGCACGAGCGTGGCACGACTGCATGCAACGCGAACGGGCAGCGTGGCGCGCGGCCGGGGCGCCCCGGCCGCGGGGCCGTGTGTGGCTAACAGTGGTATCGAACTGCCGGTCTGGATGAACCGCGTGTACACACGACCCAACTCGACGTGGACAGTTCAATCCAAGCAGTTCAATCCAAGCATCCGAACGCTGCTGCGTTGTCAAAACCCTTTCAAAACACCAACTCTCGCTGTTAACTAGCAGCATGCACGTTCGGGTAAGGACAGCTGTAAGGCAACGTTGCCTACTTTTGATATTGACTGTGCTGCATTCTTAATGCGGTTCTTGCGAAGGAGCACCGAAGGCTGCATGATGGTTTCTAACGCTGCCATGATTGCATGAACAACATCTGCCCGCGCTTCTGCTAGCGTGCTTGTTATCGAGTATGCAGGCGCATTCACTGCAATGCAAATGCAGCCACGTGCACTGAGCACTGTCTCCACTGAGGGGGCCTCTTACTCTCCGTTGATACACAAGCCTTCCCGTGGGCTGCCGCGGGGAGAGCGATGCGGCGCCGCCAGTGCCCTTCGCGCCCCGCCCTCAGGCCCCTGCCGGGCAGCCGGAGGGAGAGGGCTGGTACGCCCTGCACTGTGGGGGGCGTGAGCCCTTGGGTTCTCATGGGCGGGGGGCCCGTGATAGAGTGCTCGGGTGGGGCCGGCTGTAGTGGGGTTGCTGCTGTTGGGGGGTCGGTGGTGGCCGGGTTTGCTGGAGTGGGCGGTAGTACGCAGTGTGGCTGGTGGTTGCTGTGTGCGGCTGTGGCGTGGGTGCTGTGGTGGTGGGGTGCGGGCGTGCGCATGTGTGTGGATGTGGGGTGTGGTTGTGTCGGCTGTGTCGGTTCGTTGTGGCTTTTCACCTGAGACAGTTGCTGCTTGTTGCTGTTGTCTGCTTTCGGGGGTTTTGGCCGTCTGCTTTCCTGCTGTTGCCCTCGCTGCCGGGCTATTGCGTTCATCTTCGTGTAACACAAGCACCACCGCCACAGCCTGATCATGAGGGCAGCTCAGTATGCTCATGGGGTCAGCATCACATCGATTCCACTCACGCGCTATCCTGCGAGTAGTATCTACCAGGTAGCAGACACCTACCATGCCATGCCCAGCCTGATTGGCCTTGCTGACAACTTGAATCTGGACACGAGTACTCGTCACACAACCTATGTGCCTCAGCTCACTGCACAGTGCGCATGCCCATGTGTGCGATGACCGCACTGCTTGTGTTTGTTATCTTCTGTTCTGTTCTGTATGTGAGCTTTCTTCCCTAGCGCTGCTGGGGCCTTGATCTATCGCAGTGCAACACAGTCCTCCAGTAATCTTGGGCCAGCCAAGCTTCAGCCCCCAAATTATCCAGCCGCAGTCACCGGTTTGCTACCTCATGTATGTTGAGCACAGTAGGTCCAGATGTTCACATCAATTCCCTGCAATCCGACAGGCCGACAACTGCAAGGGTGCATCAGCATCGAACCCACAGCTGAGTGCCAAAAGTCTGGTCCACCTTGGCCACCTCTGTCTCGCCATAATGTTGCAGCCCATGCCTGTCAATCTCCCTCCAGTCGGCCGCCGTGCCACACATGCAGACACCAACATGTAAAGCGCTGCTGAGTCCTAAATCTATCATAGGGTAACACATGCAGACACCACCATGTTGTTGCTGTGTGCGGTTGTGGCGCGGGTGCCGTAGTGGTGGGGTGCGGGAGTGCGCATGCGTGTGGGTGCGTGGGTGTGGTTGTGTCGGCTGTGTCGGTTCGTTGTGGCTTTTTCGCCTGGGAGAGTGATTGCTTTTTGCTGCTGTCTACTTTCGGGGGTTTTGGCCGTCTACTTTCCTTCTGTTGCCCTCGCTGCCGGGCTATTGCGTTCATCTCCGTGTAACACCACCATGTATCATATGAAATGTCACCCCTGACGAACCAAAACTTAAATGAAATGACCCAAAACTTACATGAAATGACTTCTTCATGAGCACATAAGATGCTGTTTGTAAGATAACGTCGTCATTTGTGGACAACAGAATCGTGCATTTTGACGAGCTTTCCACATGCGTGACAGGGCTTTTGCATGCATGTAGCGTTTCTAGGTCGTCACTTCTGAAAAAGCTTGTCATTTACCCCAAAAAAGCTCGTCACGTCATCATCACTTGCCTCCTCGTAACTTCCACTCGTCACCTTATTGGTGCCACTATTCATATGATCACCAACCAACATCCGCACACGCTGCAGGTCTCGCAGGCGACTGCACAGACTGCTGCGAAATCTTTGAGGAATGCGTCTGCGGAACGTGCGTCGACACGTTCATCGACCATTCGCCCCCCCCCTGCCGCCCTGGCCTGTCAGGCGCAGACGCCAGCTGCTGCAGCAATCTCGGCAACGAGTGCACCCTGTGCAACACCGAGTGCTGCCTCGGGGACGACGTCTGCAGCTGCAAGGGCACCTGCATTGGGCCAGGGGAGGATGCCCCGGTCTGCGATGACGATGATGTTGATGACAGCGGCCGCCCGAAGCGCAGCTGCTGCGATGGCGCAGCGGCCGTAGCGCGATGCAACGGCAAGCGGACGCGGCCGCCAGCACCGTGCAAACGGGACTGCTGCGCGGAGGGCACGACGTGCCGCTGTGGCTCCTGCCAGGCCATCGGCGTACAGCCGTTGGTGTGCGTCCTCCCGC
The DNA here is from genome assembly GCA_900538255.1 of Ulva mutabilis. Taxonomy (NCBI): domain Eukaryota; kingdom Viridiplantae; phylum Chlorophyta; class Ulvophyceae; order Ulvales; family Ulvaceae; genus Ulva; species Ulva mutabilis. The sequence goes on from UNSF01000127.1 coordinate 180,290, forward strand.
CGGGTTACCAAGTGAGCTGCTGTGACGACGAGGAAAACGAGTGCACGCGGTGCAATAATGAGTGCTGCCTGGGATCAGATGTGTGTACTTGCAAAGGGACATGCATTGAGGCGGGAGAGGACATGCCAGAGTGTGGGCCGGATGAATACTTTGATGATCGCCCATTGAAGAACTGCTGCCAGGGGGACGCGGGTGCAGATCGCTGTGCGGTGCTGCCGCCGGAGCCGCCTGCAGCTGAATGTGAGCCTGATTGCTGCCCAGAAGGCATGTTCTGCTCGGGCTGTGGGAAGTGTGAGCCGGACGGCACTCAGCCGCCGCTTTGTGGCTTCCCGCCAGGCGTGCAGGTGAGCTGCTGTGATAAGAAGGAGAACCCATGCACGCGGTGCAATGAGGACTGTTGCCTGGGGTTGGATGTGTGCACTTGCAAAGGGACTTGCGTAGAGGCAGGGGAGGACCTGCCAGAGTGTGGGCCGGAAGACTTTTACGAGAACGGCCCAAAGAAGAACTGCTGCCAGGATGAGGCGGTGGCAGAGAGGTGTGCAGTGATCTCGGCTCCCGGCAAAGCCCCTACGCCAGCCTCCAAAAAGCGCGCGTGAGCAGACTGGCACAGCTTTGACCACACGTGAACACCCAGAGCTGATTAGATCAACTTGAAGTACTGTGTTGTTTATGCTGCCATGAAGACCTGCGTGTTGAGTAGCGTCACGCAGCCAGATATCGAGCTCACGGTAGGGGGGGGAGGGGTGCGGGGGGGTGCAGGGGTAAACCGAGTTAACAATTATGGATTCCTAGTTGACCTGGATTTGTCTCTGCGGGAGCCTGTTGACCAAGCAGTGTACATGACATGGCTATAGTTTATGGGTTTATGAGCATGTACAGACTATTGTCTGTAAACAACGTGTATGTGTGATACCAGCGATACCGTGATTTGTCCTAATCAGACAAGTAACCAGTCTAGAAAATGAGTCCATTTCTGACACAGGTACCGTGGCTGAAATCATAGATCTCTCCAGTACTAGTGCGGCCCAGACCCTACGCTATAATCTGCGTTGTATGGAGCCTCGAGTGTTGCCTACCCACCAAATCACCCACCTCCACTCGCCATATGCATGGGCTGGCCAGCTGTTGTGGAGAGCACACTGGCGCAGGCCTTCTGTGGCGCAGCCTGAGGCAGCGACCACGCATACATGCTCGCCTTCCCCATCCTGCGCCAAGCCGGGTGGCGGCAGGCGCACACGGATGGGAATGCCGCTGTGTTTGCATTCAGGCGTGTCTGAGAAGCCCCTACGTGCGGGTTGGCTGGGTGCCTTCTGCGGAAGGCAGTACAAACCCCGAACTTGCAGGAGGGGCCGCAGTACTTGGCGTGACTATTGCTAGCTCGGGACCGGGAGCGAGAGGTCGTGCGCGTTGTTGAAGTGAGGCGAGGGGGTAGGGCGGGAGTGTGGGCGTGCTAACGCATACGCGTTGTGTGGACGCGGTGGCATGCATGGGTGTGGCATGCATGGGTGTGGCATGCACGTGGCCAAGCATGGCCTAGTGGTTTGTGGTGTTGGCGTGTGGTCTTGGTGTATGGTGGTTGTATGTGGGTGGCCTTGTTTCTGTTTTGGCACGCTGTGCTATGCGTGCTGCGCTTGTGGCAACGTGCCCTGCGCTGCAGCAGGTGTATGGCGTGCCTTGTGGTCGCTCCATTGGCGGCGCCACGGCAGCTGCAGGGCAACTCTGAGTAGCATTGACATCGAACATTGCATCCAATATGAGCTTACTTGTTCCTGCCGCCCACCGCGATCGCTGGACGACGTTGTCGCGCACTCAGCATTGTCGACTCAATCAGCATTTGATATGCATGTGGCTCAGCATGGCCACAAGTGTCACCCTGCTGGCAATGTGCACATGTACACCGTTGGTGCCTAGTCGGTGCCTGCACCCGGAGTAACGGCCACAGATGGTACCTGGTTTGAGTGACGGCACTGGCAGTATAGTGCTGCACTGTTGATACTCCGCTGGTGCTACATGCTGGTGCTGAGCGCGTGACGGGGACTTGTTCGTGGTGAGAGGTTGAGGCTGGTGTGTTGTCGCAAGGCGAGCGTAAGGGCGGCTGTGCTTCCAGGTGTATCCGTATCCGTGTACGCTTCTGTAACCACATGCGTACGCTGGTGCTGTTCAATGTGCTCTGGCAGACGAGGGTAAGGGCCACATTGTCAACCTCCTGCATCGTGCACGTGTGGCTGGTCAGTGGCTGTGTCGGCGCGGTTTGCATTGATCAATCATCATGATGACTAGGGCACTAGCATGGTGTCTCCCGAGCTGGCATGCCTGTGCACCAGATGAACTGTTGACATGCTGAGCAGTGGCATTCGGCATATAGCCTGAAACATAGTGAGGATAGCCTCAAGCATGCAGCGTCTAACTCAGCAGCGTGCAGCGTCCCACTCATGAGAGTGCCATTGATAGCATATAGTCTCATGTCACGAGCTCGCTGAACGTACCTTGCGGTACCGGAGGGAGGAAGGCCAGAGGCCGGCATTGACTCGGCCCGGATTAGGACAAGCCACTGTGATAAAGCTACGTGATTTCAATTCTCTATTATTTTTGCAACGTTGAGGGGCTTCACCACCACACGATCATCGATTTTTCTGAAACTACCGGACTTGCCTGCGAGCAACCCGTGAAGGGTAGGACGGCATCACAAGTAGATGAAAAAAATGCAGTAACCATGTGTCTTGTCAATTGTGTTGTTATGTCTCTGTTTCTGGCCCTGGCGACGCCAGCAAACGGTGCGCGTTTATGCTTCTTCAGCTTCAAGGCCTAGACCAGTTCTACGGTTCGCTGTTTGCCTATCACACGTTGCAATTGATTCCTTTAATCGCATCCCGTCTCCTGCACGAGCGTGGCACGACTGCATGCGACGCGAACGGGGAGCGTGGCGCGCGGCCGGGGCCGTGTGTACGTGGCTAACAGTGCACTGCAGTGGTGTCCAACTGCCGGTCTGGACGAGCCGCGTGTACAGTGCACACACGACCTTACGGTGGTGCGGGGTGGCAGGTGGTTGCTGTGTGGGGCTGTGGCGTGGGTGCCGCGATGGTGGGGTGCGTGCGTGCGTGCGTGCGTGCGTGCGTGGGTGTGGTGTTGGTTGTGTTACACGGAGTTGAACGCAATAGCCCGGCAGCGAGGGCAACAGAAGGTGTTGGTTGTGTCGGTTCGTTTCGACTTTTCGCCTGAGACAGTTGCTGCTTGTTGCTGTCTGCCTTCGGGGGGTGTTGGCTGTCTGATTTCCTGCTGTTGCCCTCGCTGCCGCGCTCTTGCTTTCATCTCCGTGTTACACAGTGATAGATCTAGGACTCAGCAGCGCCGAGGCAACAGACCAGGTAACAAGCAAACAGACAGACTGGCCACCGTAAGCACGAAGGCCACGCGCCGCACGAGCAAATGCCAGAACGAACTAGCGCCAGCCCAAAAGCAGACACTCACACACAACGCAGTACCACGCAGCCCATGCGCACACCAAACACACAGTCAACACTCGCCGGGCCCACAAGCGGTCGCCGCCTCGACATTAGCAGTCTGCACGGGCGCGCCGGCGCGCGCTACGGCCATCTCCGAGGCCGCGAGGCACCGGTCCCAGGAGCGGCAGCCACAGCCAGCCCGGCAGCAGGAGCGGTGTCCGGGAAGGGGGGCAGAGGATAAACGGCGGACGTGCGCTGGGAGGAGGCAAGAGGGAGGGAGGTGGAGGGACGGGTGTGGGGCGGGGGGGGGGGGGGGCTGCAGGGCGATGGGTGGAGAGGGGTTGGGGGGGAGGGGGGGGGGGGGGGGGGGGGCGGACGCAAGCCTATGCGCGATGGCCTATCAGCTCCGGCAGGCCGTCTGTGGGGACAGGAAGGCCCGGCAGCAGCGCCCACCCGACCAGTCTAGCACGGAGGGGCGCGGTCGCGCGGGCTTGGCGCGCCAGCGCGCGGCACTTTCATCTTTGTGTAACATACGACCTTACTCGACGTGGACAGTTCAATCCAAGCATCCGAACGCTGCTGCTTCGTCAAAACCCCTCCGAAACATCAACTCTCGCTGTTGCCTTCTTCCTGGTATACGTATTCACTGCGCTGCATTCTTAATACGGTACCCGGTACATGTGGGCTTGCGAAGGCACACCGAAGGCGGCATGATTGTTTCTAATGCTGCCATGATGGCATGAACAACATCTTCCTGCGCGTCCGCTAGCATTCTTGTTACCGGGTATGCAGGCGCATCCACTGCAATGCAAATGCAGCCACGTGCACTGAGCAGTGCAATGTCTCCATTGAGGGGCCTCTCACTCTCCATTGATACAGAAGCGCCAGAGCCTGATTGCAGCTCAGTATGCTCATGGGGTCAGCATCACATCGATCCCACTCACGCGCTATCCTGCGAGCTGCATCTACCAGACAGCAGACACCTATCATGCCATGCGCAGCCTGATTGGCCTTGCTGACACCTTGAATCTGGACACGAGTACTCATCACACAACCTATCAGATATCCTTACTGCCTTTTAATACGGTCGACGTGCCGACATTGTGGCCACAGCGCTGGAACGTACCGCCGATGCGGCTGAGCGCGGTCACCGGCCCAGTGTAGAGGCAGAGCTCCGGCTCCTACTCCTGCTGCCCAGCCAGGCCCTCGGCAACACTGGCGCGAGCAGGGGGCGCGCCAGGCGGGGTAATGCCCGCGTGCGCGAGATCCGGAAGCGGACCAGGGAGCAGATGTTGCTCGACACCGCTGAACACAGCGGCCCGGGCCGCAGTCGCACAGATGTTGTGGCGGACATCGCAATGGCAGGGCGCATGCACCGACATGCATGCAACGGCAATGTTGGCCGCGCTGCGCGCTGCTTGGACAGTAGCCCCATCGTTCCCATCGACCAGAACTCACTGCCACGCCTGCGAGCGCTGCACCCCCCCGCGCCCCCTCTAGAGCGCGCAGCGCAGCCTACCCCAGCCGGCAGCCGCTCAGCGGAAGTGTCAGCGGCGCGGTTTGAGGCCATCCTGCAGAACCTGACACAGGGCTCAGCGGCCGGCCCCAGCGGGTGGACATACGAGCACGTCCGCAGCGCCGGGTTGTATAACGAGCGCACGGGCGAGGCCATGCGCCGCTTTGTTAACCTCCTGCTGTCGGGCACCATCCCCCACTCCGACCTACTGCTCGCCAGCCGCCTGATCGCCATCGCCAAACCGAACGGCGGCGTTCGCCCGATTGCTATCACCGAAGTGTTCATGCGGCTCGCCGGTATCTGCGCGCTGGCGTGCGTCCCAGAAGCGCCGGACCTGCTTGCCCAGCACCAGATCGGGGTCGGTGTCCGCTGCGGCCCTGAGATTCCGAGCCACGCGCTGGGCCCGGACTTATCAGATGCGGAGACGGTCACAGTGCAGCTCGATCTCGAGAACGCATTCAACCTGATTGACCGCGAGACCATCATCGCGGAGATTGACTTGCAACTCCCCACCCTGGCCGCATTCGCACGCATGGCGTATTCAGCGCCATCGCCGCTGCTGGCACGTCAGCAAGACGGGTCCAACGTGGAGTGCATCTGGCGTGAAACAAGGCGACCCCATCGGCCCCCTCTACTTCGCCATCGCGTTCCGGCCCACTCTGTTAGCGGCGCAAGAAGCGGCCCCTGACATGTTAGCCATCGCGTGCCACGATGAACTGACGGTGCAGGGCACATTCGAGCAAGTGGTCGCCATGGGCCGAGGTGTGCAATCCCGGCACCAGTGCAGAAAGCAGAAGACGCTCGTCCACTGCACCGATCCCGCCAAGGCCTCGCGCGCAGCCGCCAGCCTAGGCGCTACGGTCGCCACTGACGGCATATTCGCATGCGGCGCGCCACTGGGCACCCCTGCCTATGTGGAGGCGTATGTGCGCCGCAGATGCAAACGCACCGTCGAGCTCATGCAAAAGCTGGCAGGCCTCCCGCTGGCAGCCCAGACACGGTGGGCTGTTGTCTTCCAGTGCCTGCAGCATCGCGAAGCACGCCTGCTGCGCACTACCAACTGGGCCCACCTCGAACAGCCGCTCATGGGCGTCAAGAACGCAAGCATACACGCCATATGCCGCATCATCGAAACGCAGCAGCTCACCGACCTGCAGCGTGAGCAGGCCTTTCTCCCTCGTGACATGGCGGCATGGGTCTGCGACACTACACAGCCAACGTTGCTAACGCAGCGCGACTGGCGTTGGCAGCAGTTGCGCACGCGGTGCTCGCAGACGGTATCGACGGCGGTAAGCCGTTCCGCGGCGACGCTGCAGTCCAGCACCAGGCCCACCTCGCACGCTTGCGGAAGGCATGGCCGGCCGTGCAAGGAATCTCAGACAGCCCGACCCCAGCCGACGCCTGGGCGTCTGACGCTGGCTCGAAGCTGCGCATGACGCAGCTCCAGAGCGCGCTCAGCCGGGCGGAGACCGACGCGCGCTGGACCGCCACGCGCGAGCATCTCGCGACCCTGAAGCATGGTCCGAATCCCCAATCGGCGGAGACGGCGTGCGCTGATCTCGCACGCCTCCTCAGCTGCTCTGGCTCGCCGGCCTCGGCGTTCCTCACAGCTTGCCCCGGTCCGGTGATGGGCCTGACCGACCATGAATTCCACGTGGCTGTGCTGCTGCGACTGGGTGAGCCGCTGCTACCCGTCTTGGACTAGGATGAGGCCTGCCCCTGCGGCCGCGTGGCTGCGTCCGATACGCACAGTGTCATATGCGGCCAGCTATGGGCGACTTCAGTCCTAGAACACGACCTCATCACCGTGGCTTGGAGGCGGGTGCTCATGCGCGCGTCGCTCGCTTCATCGCTCGAGCCGCACGTTGGCAAGCTCCCCGGAGGCATACGCGTGCTCCCCCTCCGCGACAGCCGCGCCGCCTGCGGACTTCACACGCCCGCCGGCTGCGCCGGCTGCGAGTGCACCGGCCGCGCCGGCTGCGAGTGCACCGGCCGCGCCGTGTCAGCGAGGCCCGCCGCCGCCGCCACCGCCACCGCCGCCGCCGCCACCGCCGCCGCCGCCGCCGCCGCCCGACTCCCCAGCCGATGCTGCGCCGGTCCAGCCCCCACCCCATCTCTTGCAGGCTTCCCAGGCATCGGACGTGCCCCACACCCCTCATGGCACCCAAGCCCCGGCTTCGGCCTCCCCCACCCCCACTTCCGCTACCGCCCCTCCCGCCGCGGCCCAAACTCCGACGCGCGACGCGCCCCCCGCCCCTGACCGGGCGGCAGCGCCCCCTCCCGCACCCCCGCCGCCCCGATCGCAGCGGCCTCCGCAGCGCGGCGACCTCCTGGCATTCCTCACAACACGCATGGCGCTGCTGGACGTGAAGGTGATGCACCCGCTTGCCAGGTCGCATGTGGGCGGTGCGTCACGTGAGGCTGGCGCGACCGCTGAGAAGGGCGAACGGCAGAAGCGCAACAAACAAGGCGCCGTCACAGGTGCCGCCCAGTTCATCCTGCTCGTGCATGAGATGTATGGCAGGGTTGGCCGGGACGCGTAACGCTTCCTCCAGACGGTCGCGGAGATAGCCGCGGGACACGGCGTGGTGTCAAAGCATACTTTCCTGCTCAATGCCATTTGCGACCTGTCCACAACATTGTGCCGCGCGCTAGCTCGCCAAGCCCGCGCGGCCGCGCCCCTCCGTGCTAGAATGGTCGGACGGGCGCTGCTGCCGGGCCTTCCTGTCCCCACAGACGGCCTGCCGGCGCTGACAGGCCATCGCGCATAGGCTTGCGTCGTGCCCACCCCCCCCCCCCCCCCCCCCCTCCACCCATCTCGCCCGCCGCCCCCCCCCCCCTCCACCCATTTCGCCCTGCAGGCTTCCCCCCCCCCCCCCCCCCGCACCCGTCCCTCCTTCTCCCTCCCTCTTCCCTCCTCCCAGCGCACCTCCGCCATTTCTCCTCTGCCCCCCTTCCCGGACACCGCTCGTGCTGCCGGGCTGGCTGTGGCTGCAGCTCCTGGGACCGGTGCCTCGCGGCCTCGGAGATGGCCGTAGCGCGCGCCGGCGCGCCTGTGCAGCTAGTGTCGAGTCGGTGTTAATTGTGTTGCGGCAGAGTGCCCTTGACGGCATGGTGCACTCCTAGCTATAGCAGCTCCGCAGGCAAGCAGTGCACGTCCCCCGTAGGCCTGCAGCGGAGGAAAGACATGGGCAGAAAGGTAGGAGGTGCTCAACGTGTAGCCACCTGTGCTCTCGAGGGTCATTCTCGCGCAGGTCACTATGTTTGTCATACACACCACGTATGCCCAGGATGCACACCTGGGGGTGACGCGCAGTACCATATGACACCGCATAATCAACCAGCAGGTCAGAAGATCGCAACGCCATGAGGGGGTAGCCAACCTCGGACTGGGATCGCGTGTACGTCGCGACACCCAAACCCGGGAGACAGAGCCCACGTGCTAGGGGTTTGTGACCGGCCGGGCGCGGCCGGGAGCGTTTCCGAAGGCGTGGCCACCTATGGGGCCGGCGATGGTGTCGGCTTCGGCGCTCGCGGCGCCAACACAACCGTGCCTGCGCGGCCACAACGTGATGCGCGCCCTGATGTCCGCATTGCCGAGCACGCAGGCCTAACCCGCACCGTCGCACCGCGTGAACGATGTGCGTGGGTGCACGGACAGCACCAGGTGGTCACACGCCAGCTCACACGCGGCAGTTGCCCGCTGCAGACACGCGTCCTGTCTAGATATGGATGCCCGGACAGCCAACGCCGCGGGCCCCCGGAAGGCCCATGTAGTCAGGGGACATGTACAGCCCGGCAGGGATACTGGCGGAGAACAAGATAAAGAGGGTCATGCATACGAACGGAGGCAGCCGCGGCATCGTAAGCGCGATCGCGAGCAAGTTGTCGGGCATGTGCGACGCGACCTTGGTCCGCCAAGCCAAGCATGTGCTCAAGCCCCCCCACCCTCCTCCTAGCTCCCGAGCCCTGCGTATGGAGCGGATCGCTCATCTCCACGAGCACCCCCCCGCCTCCCACCCCGGCCCATCTCGGCACTGCCCTGACCGCGGTGTTGACCAGAGTACTTCCGGCAGCATGTTGTCTGGGGCTGGGGCAAAAGCGGCGGCGCCTGCAGCCTTGGCCGCGGACCAGAGTGGCGGCGGGCCGTGGCCGCGGCCATGCTGGCTGTAGTCGCCAGTGCTGGGCTAGCTCTGCGCCGGCTTCGCTCTAGCTAGGTGCCACGTTTCCAAGCACCTGGTGCCTGTTCGTAGACTGCACTGAGTTGCTCTGAGCTGGTGCGCTGTGCGTTTGTGCTGCCGGGTGTATATATTTTCCATGTGAGCGCGGTTCATGCCGATATGTACGGTGACCGTGCTGCTTGTGAGTGTTAGTTTGGTTCCGTAGGTGCTCTTACATCTAGGGGCTCCGATCCAGTGCACCAAGCAAATGTGCAACTAGATGCTAGACTCATATGCTACCCAGCAGATGCGAGGCGGCCACGCGGTCACCCGGCATGAACTGCGCACCCGTGAGCCGTGCTACCCTGGAAATTGTTATTTTTTTTATCACAAATCCGTTTCGTTTTGCTGTCGCCGCACTGAGCTCCCGCAAGGAATTCTCAATCCAGCGACCCTTTGCCCGCTTGTTGAATCCCAACCACCGACTCTGCCAGCTGCAGACCTGCAGCGTGTTGAGGTACCCCATGGCATGCGACCCTAGTCTGCCATATGTCTCATGCACAACCGGCACCACCTTGTACGATCCCTGCACAATCTTTTTGTACTTTTTTAAATTGAAGTTTTCGCGAACTTCGGCCGCGAAACCCTTTGTCCCCAATGATTGCCCCACCCAAGCCCCATGCTTCCGTATTTATGAACGATTACATTGCCGTATCCTTGAGGACATTGACACCTCCCCGACATGGACCGAGAAGGTTCCATGCTTTCTTCCCTCCGAGAAGCGGGACCGAGAGGGTTCCGTGCTTTCTTCCCTTGGCGTTGCTGGGATCTTGGTCTACCACGATGTCCAATGACGGCGGGTGTAAACTTCTAGCGATCTCGACTCCTCTGTCCAGCTGCAGGTGTCTCAGACAGACCACTGGCCGCTCTTCCAATCCATAATTATTACTTAAGGGCGCCATCATGCAGTGCTCCGCCGTGGCTAGCTGTGGTACCCACCGGTTGGTCTAGAGATCTCGATCGACTCACCTCATGCGAAGTTCACGCCGTATCATGCATATCCGGAACAGGACAGGCGCCTCTTCACGCAATACGAGCCGGCGCCGCGCCTCGAGGCGACAGCGCGGCCTGCCCAGCTGCAGCTATATATGGCTGGCGTGCACCCAGCTGCAGCGAGCCTGAGTGTGTCTGAGGACGCAACGAATCGTGTGGTATTTGCCACAAACTACATCGATCCTGGCGGCTCCTGGTGCACCATTGTGTCGGCTATGCTCATGTGTTCCCCTGAGAAGGTCTGTGTACATGTACATGCAGCCTCGCACTTGGCAATTGCAAGCAACGCCTCGGCGCTCTGAAGCACTCGCACACCTGCGTCGCTGACGCGAATTCGAAGCTTATAATACGATTTAAAGCTGAGTGCTGATTGTTTCATACACGACTAAGAGGTGAGCTGATTGCCTGCATCTAACTAGATTAGGTATTGCATAGACTACGTAGTCGCCTACGTATACGAGCGCCCCAGGTTTAAAGCTTAGCTGCGTTGCGCCCCAGGTTTAAAGCCTAGCTGCGTTGATCATCGAGGCTCACTACGATACGCCGCTCCCAGCGCAACGTTCCTGCAGCTAACGTTACTGTTTGTTTTTTGTCTCGACGTCAACATGGCGCGTCACCAAGCCTGCTTTCTTGCGTGTCTGATGACCCTTGTGGGATGGCATCCTGTCGCTGGTGCGATTTCTGGGCATTGCGCGCAGGTAGATGTCGGACTTTGCCGGCGCCCTTGTCACGATTGACCAGCCCGGTATTCGCGTACCGAGTTTGAGTCGCAACACCCAGGCCTGTACAAATGTACGGTGCTTCCTGCGAATATTGGGCTCTCACGGGAAATCTTCAATGGGTTCAGCAAAGTGCGAGAGTGCAAAACACCAAAAACCGAGATTCCGAGATACATGATCAGCTGGCCGGCTTCTCGCGAGCACCGGTACCGGCATTCGAATTCGAATTCCCTCTGTGCCTTGTGATGAGCCCCAGCATTGCAATTGTTCAAGCAGTGTGTTTATACAGTCGAGCAGGTGGATATGCTTCAAGCAGTGCTTATTTAACGGCGCAATCATGATCATCGACTCTGCAAGCTTGTTGAGGTAGTGCATGGCGTGTGACCCTAGTCTACCATACGTGACAACCGGCACCACCATGTACTGTTACATCGAGGGGCTCCGATCCAGTGCACCAAGCGAACGTACAACTAGATTCTAGACTCACATGCTACCCAGCAGATGCAAGCCGGCCAGGCGATCACCTGGCACAAACTACGCACCCGTGAGCCGTGCTACCCTGGACATGGTATTTCTGATCACAAACCCGTTTCCTTTCACTGTCGCCGCACTGAACTCCCGCAAGGAGTTCTCAATCCAGCGAGCCTTTGCTCTCTTGTCGAACGGCCCAACCACCACCATGTAACGTTGCATGTGCGATCCATACATATCCTTGCTAGCACCTGGCTCCGTGTCGCAGTACGAGCCCAGACATATATATGCATGCAATTTGGATGCTAGGCTACATTAAGATGGAGCTGAGGCATAATATTCACCACGTACCTAGGACTTCATCCACCAGCAGGTCTGGGTTGGGCACGATATCATCAATCGATGCCCGATTTGTTTACTTCCCCTCGCCGGCTTTTGTGATTATAAGGCCTACTGTACATGATCGTGTACGCATGTAGCATACGCTCCACGCTTGCCAGGGATCACACAGCGGACGTCTGCTAGCTGCGATTGTCTGTACTTCCTTGTTGAGGCAGGAATGCACAGTCCTGCTGTGCATAGCCAACACACGGCGCAGTCATGTGTAAAGGAGCCAGTCCATGGCTTTGCATTGATATATATATATATATATATACTGTTACATCGAGGGGCTCCGATCCAGTGCACCAAGCGAACGTACAACTAGAGTCTAGACTCACATGCTACCCAGCAGATGCGAGCCGGCCAGGCGATCCCCTGGCACGAACTGCGCACCCGTGAGCCGTGCTACCCTGGACATGGTCTTTCTGATCACAAACCCGTTTCCTTTCACTGTCGCCGCACTGAACTCCCGCAAGGAGTTCTCAATCCAGCGAGCCTTTGCTCTCTTGTTGAACGGCCCAACCAACGACACTGCCAGCGTGTTGAGGTACTGCATGGCATGCGACCCTAGTCTGCCATATGTCTCGTGCACAACCGGCACCACCTTGTACGATCCCTGCACACTCTCTTTGTACTTGTTGAGTTTGAACTGTTCGCGTACGGCGGCCGCGTGCCCCTGTGCCCCCGATGCTTTCCCCACCACAGCCACCCCAGATGGGTGGATGAAGCTGACATCTAGTACATACACGTCCACGTCCGGACCATTTGCTAGGATGTTCTCCCTACTGTCATCCCTGTAGCGTCTGTCTAGGCTGCGCATCACAGACTCAATTGATGTGGACACCCCTGCCGCTCTTACTCGACGGCGCCAAACCGTAATGGCAATGTTGTGGCGCAACGTCCAGCAGTCGGCGTTGTGTCGACACGTCATGGCATGATCTACGTCGCCGGGCTTCACCCGAGCATTGCAATCACATATATAGATTGTCCTGCACCTCGAGGTGATCTGGGTTGTCATCTCCTTTCTGGGCTGCAGTCTGGGCTTCTGTGAAACATGTGCACAACATCCATGGCCAGTAAGGATCGCGTGCCAAAACTGTTGACGCTGTTGTACAGTTGAAACTTACAAGCTATAGTCGCGGCCGGAGCATGCGTACCGGTGTCACAGTTTCATGAATGAGAGAGTATCTGGCATGGGCTGCAGCTGGCACGCCCCTGGCCTTCAGGAGAACCAGGCTATAGGTAGCGCTCCCCTGCCAGCAACAGCGAACACGCCTACTAGCTTGCAGTCATAGCTTACAATCAAGTCGGCCACAAATTACACTTCCACATAATTTGGCGTGCGCGCATTGCCCATAATACTCTCTATGCGTCCATTTGTACCTGGATGGATACACATCATCATTGAGAGCGCTTACAGCTGATCCGTGCCCGCGTAATGACATATTTACAGCGCTGGTATGCATATGGCTGCTCCATGCGTTGCCGAGTGCTTGCCCCTGGCGCCATCTTGAAAAGGAGACTGATCCCACAGCGCAAGCATCTGCCTCTTACGGTCTCGTAATTAACAGGTGATTTAATAGGCATGAGTTATATGCGGATACGACCTGCAGCCATGCCGTTGCTTACGGTTCTGTCACAGCTGGCGGAAGGCGCGCCCCGCTATAGCAGCGCTGCATCATCACACATCGAGCCTGCGAGCTGCTGCCGACCACGCTCCTGCAGCAAGACTTGAAAGCAACTCGTGTTCATCCACGGTTGTGTAGACGATAACACCGCGTCGACGTTGTTGCCCCGGAGCGCCTGCCATGGTACATGCAGTGTAGGCACATGCAGTGTACAGTCTGTCAGTGCATCACAAACAAAAGCACACCCGCCCACATCCTGCACACGCTCGTTTGATGGTGCACACGCTCGTTTGATCCCTCCCGTGCTAGCATGTGCTGCGCGCCGACACCTTGTGAAGCCACTAGTGCAATGCGACTACGCGCATGCTGTTGCTCCATGTCGAAAAGCGCTTTCTTAGGCCTGCCAGAGACACCGTCATTGCTGTCGTGGGGCAGTCTGCTGCAGCGCAACGTCATGTCGGTGTACCGGCCCGTTGTTGCGCCTGTAACCACGGCTCACTCAGAACATGACAGTCTAAACTGTTGGCACACTCACGAAGCTGGCCGCGTGCGTGCGCTCGCAAGCAGTTCGCCCTTAACTCAGCAGCCTATATAGCCGCAAGATCAACCCGTGCTACTGTTGTGCAGCCCAGAGCTCGAGCAGCCCCGGCTTGGCTCCGGCTCAGCTCTCCCAGCCACCCAAAGAGCAGTGTTCCGATTGCTGCCCCTCCAACTTGATCTGCGTCTGCGGCGGCTGCTTTGACCCTGACGGCCCCCTCCCCTCATGCCCCCCGCCGTCCCCGGATTTTGTGTACACGTGCTGCGACGATGAAGGCACTGAGTGCAACAAGTGCAACAGCGAGTGCTGCCTGGGGGACGACATCTGCCGCTGTGGCGGCTGCTTCGACCCCAAGGGCGTGCTGCCATTGTGCCCCGATGTATTCCCACCGCGCAACCCGTGCTGCCAGAATGAGGACGTGAACGAACGGTGCTCCGGCCCGCCGCCCCTGACCGGGCCATGCACCGATGATTGCTGCCCAGTCGACTTTGTCTGCGTATGCGGCAGCTGCTTCCCGGAGGACGGCCCGCTGCCGGGATGCACACCACCGCGGCCCGGCGAGGTGCTGAGCTGCTGCGACAACGTCGGCGCGGAGTGCACGCTGTGCAATGCTGACTGCTGCCTCGGCACCGACCGGTGCACCTGCAAGGGCAAGTGCGCTGCAGAGGGCGACCTGGAGCCCGAGTGCGACGACGACGACTACTATGAGAACGGCAACCCCAAGCTTAACTGCTGCGGCCCACCGGAGGGGACGGAGCGGTGCTCCGGAACTCCGGAAGACCCCCCGCCGCCGCCACCGCCGCCGCCGCCGGTGGAAGAGTGCGGGGATGATTGCTGCCCAGTCGGCCTGAACTGCATCTGCGGGTCCTGTTTCGGGCCAGACGATCCGCTGCCAGCGTGTGCTAGGCCCATTCCGGGCATCTTCTACAGCTGCTGCGACGACAAGGGCGCACCGTGCAACAAGTGCAACAACGAGTGCTGCCTCGGGGACGACGTGTGCTCGTGTGAGGGCACATGCATCAGCAAGGACAAGCGGGCGCCACAGTGCAACCAGAGTGATGGCTACCTGGAGCTGTCAACAAAGTGCTGCGAGAGTGAGGACGTGTTCGAGCGATGCTCTGGCAGCTCTAAATAGAACCTTTACGGTGGCTCCGGCGAAGCACAATTCCCTGACAACATTTGCCATTGGCTAGAGCACCCATTCTTTGGGCTCCATTGATGCATGCCAGTTGTATGGATAGCCCGTCGCCACCATGGCAGCTGCCTGAGCAGTCATGAGTGGGGTGTCCTGCAGCCAGTTTGGCAGGGTGGGTACATGTGTCAATCAGCAAGGCTGGGCTGCGTCGGTGCTGCGGTACCTCTTGAGCACGCTACGGGACGGCTGCCTGCGAATTAATTTGTTAGCAGCCTGCAGATGCATTGCACACGACATGCTCAATGTGTATCCTAGTAATTGTTTCTCTGATTCTGATCAATTGTCGCGTGCTACCGGGCGCCCGGTGCAAGTTTTTTTTATGATAAGCGACCTATATATTTGAAGACAGCTGCTGGTGGTGTGTGCTTGCTGCCTGGGCGGCCTTCTTTCTCCGCAGGCACACTGTCACGCTGCTATACGTCCTGCGCTGGCAATGTGCCCTGCGATGCAACAGGTGTAAGGAGAGCCGCGCCTTCCACTTGTGTTGCTCCATTGGCGGCGTCACAACAGTTGCAGGGCAACCTGGACAGCATTGACATCGATCATAGCAACCGATCTGAGCATACTTTCCCCTGCCTCCCATCGCGATTGCTCGAAGCCGTTGTCGCGCACTCAGCGTTGTCCCCGACTCGATCAGCATGTGTTACACAGTGATAGATCTAGGACTCAGCAGCGCCGAGGCAACAGACCAGGCAACAAAAAAACAGACAGACCGGCCACCGCAAGCACCAAGGCCACGCGCCGCACGAGCAAATGCCAGAACGAACTAACGCCAGCGCGAAAGCAGACACGCACACACCACGCAGTACCACGCAGGCCACGCGCACACCAAACACACAGCCAGCACTCGCCGGGCTCACAAGCGGTCGTCAGCGCGACACAAGCAGTCTGCACGGGCGCGACAGCGCGCGCTACGGCGATGTCCGAGGCCGCGAGGCACCGGTCCCAGGAGCAATAGCCTCAGCCAGCCCGGCAGCCCGAGCGGTGTCCGGGAGGGGCGCAGAGGAGAAACGGCGGACGTGCGCTGGGAGGAGGGAAGAGGGAGGGAGGGAAGAGGGAGGGGTCGGGTGCGGGGGGGGGGGGGTGGGGGGGCTGCAGGGTGAAATGGGTGGAGGGGGGGGCTCTCGGGGCGGGATGGGCGAGGGGGGGGGGGGGGGGCGACGCAAGCTTATGCGCGATGGCCTGTCAGCGCCGGCAGGCCGTCTGTGGGGACAGGAAGGCCCGGCAGCAGCGCCCGTCCGACCAGTCTAGCACGGAGGGGCGCGGCCGCGCGGGCTTGGCGCGCCAGCGCGCGGCACAATGTTGTGGACAGGTCGCGCATGGCATTGAGAAGGAAAGTACGCTTTGACACCGCCCCGTGTCCCGCGGCAACCTCCGCGACCGTCTGGAGGAAGCGGTACGCGTCCCGTCCAACCCTGCCATACGTCTCATGCACGAGCGGGATGAACTGGGCGGCACCTGTGATGGCGCCATATTTGTCGCGCTTTTGCCGTGCGCCCTTCTCGGCGGTCGCGCCAGCCTCACGTGACGCACCGCGCACATGCGACCTGGCAAGCGGGTGCATCACATTCACGTCCAGCAGCGCCATGCGCGTGGTGAGGAATGCCAAGAGGTCGCCGCGCTGCGGAGGCCGCTGCGATCGGGGCAGCGGGGGTGCGGCAGGAGGCGCTGCCTCTCGGTCAGAGGCGAGGGGCGCGTCGCGCGTCGGGGCGTGGGCCGCGGCGGGGGGGCGGTAGCGGCAGTAAGGGTAAGGGAGGCCGGAGCCGGGGCTTGGGTGCCATGAGGGGTGTGGGGCACGTCCGAAGCCTGGAGGGCCTGCGAGAGATGGGGTGGGGGCTGGACCGGCGCGGCATCGGCTGGGGGGTCCGGTGGCGGCGGCGGCGGCGGCGGTGACTGCGGCGGTGGCGGCGGCGGCGGCGGGTCTTGCTGACACGGCGCGGCCGGTGCACTCGCAGACGGCGCAGCCGGCGGGCGCGTAAAGTCCGCCGGCGGCGCGGCTGGTGGCGACTGCCGGCTGCCGCGGAGGGGGAGCACGCGTATGCCCCCGGGGAGCTTGCCAACGTGCGGCTCCAGCGACGAAGCGATCGACGCGCGCATGAGCACCCGCCTCCAAGCCACGGTGATGAGGTCGTGCTTTAGGACTGAACTTGCCCATAGCTGTCCGCATATGACACTGTGTGTACCGGACGCAGCCACGCGGCCGCAGGGGCAGGCCTCATCCGACTCCAGGACGGGTAGTAGCGGCTCACCCAGCCGCAGCAGCACGGCCACCTGGAATTCATGGTCGGTCAGGCCCGTCGCCGGGCCGGGGCAGGCAGTGAGGAACGCCGAGGCCAGCGAGCCAGAGCAGCTGAGGAGGCGAGCGAGATCAGCGCACGCCGTCTCCGCCGATTGGGGATTCGGACCGTGCTTCAGGGTCTCGAGATAGTCGCGCGTGGCGGTCCAGCGCGCGTCGGCCTCCGCCCGGCTGAGCGCGCTCTGGAGCTGCGTCATGCGCAGCTTCGAGCCAGCGTCAGACGCCCAGGCGTCGGCTGGGGTCGGGCTGTCTGAGATTCCCTGCACGGCCGGCCATGCCTTCCGCAAGCGTGCGAGGCGGGCCTGGTGCTGGACCGCGGCGTCGCCGCGGAACGGCTTGCCGCCGTCGATGCCGTCCGCGAGCACCGCGTGCGCAACTGCTGCCGACGCGAGGCGCGCGGCGTCAGCAACGTCGGCTGTGTAGTGTCGCAGACCCATGCCGCCATGTCTATGAGGGAGCAAGGCCTGCTCACGCTGTAGGTCGGTGAGCTGTTGCGTTTCAATGATGCGGCACATGGCGTGTACGCTGGCGTTCTCGACGCCCATGAGCGGCTGTTCGAGATGGGCCCAGTCGGTAGTGCGCAGCAGGTGTGCTTCGCGATGTTGCAGGCACTGGAAGAGGACAGCCCACCGTGTCTGGGCCGCCAGCGGGAGGCCTGCCAGCTTTTGCATGAGCTCGACGGTGCGTTTGCATCTACGGCGCACATACGCCTCCACATAGGCAGGGGTGCCCAGTGGCGCGCCACATGCGACCATGCCGTCAGTGGCGACCGTGGCGCCTAGGCAGGCGGCTGCGTGCGAGGCCTTGGCGGGATCGGTGCAGTGGACGAGCGTCTTCTGCTTGTTGCACTGGTGACGGGATTGCACAACTCGACCCATGGCGACCACTTGCTCGACCGTGCCCTGCACCGTAAGGTCATCGTGGCACGCGATGGCTAACGTGTCAGGGGCCGCTTCTTGCGCCGCTAATAGCGTGGGCCGGAACGCGATGGCGAAGTAGAGGGGGCCGATGGGGTCGCCTTGCTTCACGCCAGATGCACTCCACAAAACCGCGTGCGACCCGTCTTGCTGACGTGCCAGCAGCGGCGATGGCGATCCATACGCCATGCGTGCGAATGCGGCCAGGGCGGGGAGTTGCGCGTCAATCTCCGCGATGATGGTCTCGCGGTCAATCAGGTTGAACGCGTTCTCGAGATCGAGCTGCACTGTGACCGTCTCCGCATCTGAGAAGTCCGGGGCCAGCGCGTGGCTCGGAATCTCAGGGCCGCCGCGTACACCGACCCCAATCTGGTGCGGGGCAAGCAGGCCCGGCGCTTCTGGGACGCACGCCAGCGCGCAGATACCGGCGAGGCGCATGAATGCTTCTCCGATAGCGATCGGGCGAACGCCGCCGTTCGGTTTGGCGATGGCGATCAGGCGGCTGGCGAGCAGCAGGTCGGAGTGGGGGATGGTGCCCGACAGCAGGAGGTTGACGAAGCGGCGCATGGCCTCGCCCGTGCGCTCGTTATACAGCCCGGCGCTGCGGACGTGCTCGTATGTCCACCCGCTGGGGCCGGCCGCTGAGCCCTGTGTCAGGTTCCGCAGGATAGCCTCAAACCGCGCCGCTGAGACTTCCGCTGAGCGGCTGCCGGCTGGGGTAGGCTGCGCTGCGCGCTTTGGAGGGGGCGCGGGTGGGTGCAGCGCTCGCAAGCGTGGCAGTGAGTTCTGGTCGATGGGAACGATGGGGCTGCTGTCCAAGCAGCGCGCGGCGCGGCCAACATTGCCGTTGCATGCATGTCGGTGCATGCGCCCTGCCGTTGCGATGTCCGCCACAACTTCCGTGCGAGTGCGGCCGGGGTCGCTATGTTCAGCTGTGTCAAGCAACATCTGCTCCCTGGTCCGCTTCCGGATCTCGCGCACGCGGGCATTGACTCACCTGGCGCGTCCCCTGCTTGCGCCAGTGTTGCCGAGGGCCTGGCTGGGCAGCAGGAGTAGGAGCCTGAGCTCTGTCTCTACACTGGGTCGGTGACCGCGCTCGG
This sequence comes from Ulva mutabilis, assembly GCA_900538255.1. Classification (NCBI taxonomy): domain Eukaryota; kingdom Viridiplantae; phylum Chlorophyta; class Ulvophyceae; order Ulvales; family Ulvaceae; genus Ulva; species Ulva mutabilis. The sequence goes on from UNSF01000127.1 coordinate 199,707, forward strand.
CCGCATCGGCGGTACGTTCCAGCGCTGCGGCCACAACGTCGGCCCAGCTGGATCTGCATTCGTTCGGCACACCCTGAGGGATCCGCACGTCCGGGTAGGGGGCCTCCAGTGATGGCGGCGCGTCTGAGGCTGGCTTTGGATCCACCTGGGTGTCGCTGACGAGGTCTGCTTCCGTCAGATCGCGCATGTGGGAGTCAACCCGTGGGCCAGCGCTAATGGCAGTGCGGGAGACGTCCGGGAGGACAGCGCGCTGGCTGGGGGGGAGGCGGGGCGCTTGGGAGGGTCGGGGGGGAGTGGCATGGCGGCGAGCCGGCGCGCGGCAAATGGGGGCAGGCGCGTCGGTCGGGGACGTCCCATGGTTGGTCCCTGCGTGTGCAGCCACGACTGGCGTAGGTGCTGTGGTAGCTGTCCCGTTGTCACACGCATGGGCCACACGGCGAGGTGAACGCACGACTGCACGTGAGGTGGCAACGCCTGCGGACGGCCGGGCGCTGCGCGGCTCTGTGCGTTGATCGTGCACCTCGCTATCATGCAGTGTGGCTCCGGTGGACAGTGGTGACGGGACGTCACCTGGGGGTTGTTGGCCACCAGCCAGCCCGCCGTCAAGTCTGTGGTGCTCATTTACCGATGTCAGACAGCACGATTTGGTCAAATCGGTGCAGCATGTGATGTGCATGTGGCTTAGCATGGCCACAAGTGTCACCCTGCTGGCAATGCATATATGAGCATACGTAGCCTTTGGACCCTACTCAGCAGTGTTGGCTGAAGACGCGTCTTCGCAAGTAAATCGTCTGGAAGACGCGACTTTCAGAAAATCGTCTGCAGACGGTGCAGACGATGACACGGCCACCTGCGGACAGCACCGCTAGCCACAGGCATCGACCGGACCGCAGCCGCAGAGCTGTGTGTGCAGCAACATAGCTCAGCGAGCACAAACACCACACAAATTACTTAGCGTGCAACCAATATGGAGTTCCGTGAACGCGATGAATCAGCAGTACCGTTGTGCACGATGCACAAGCTCGTAAAGTCACTGACGGTCGCGAACCCCTTCAGCGCTGTAGCCACTATTTTGCAATCGTCTTCAGGCAAGCGACCGCCTTTGAATACCGTCTTCGCACAAAACAGTCTTCAGACGAAAAGCCGAATTTGCCAACACTGCTACTCAGTGCCTGCGTCCCGAGCAACACAGCGTCCACGCCCAGGTTGCCCCACCTGGGTGGGGAGGGTCCTGGGACGGGGAACCTGTAAGTGGGGAAGTTGGTAACTCTCTAGAAACTGGTCAGAATTGCAATCTTACAAGTCTGTGGTTCATAGTCAAGTGTGTTATGATGTTCTGATGCTTCATCTGGAAAAAAATGCTAATGGCTGCGCTGTTTTGGTTTGTAGGCCTCACAGGTGCCCCAAGTCATGGGTGGGGAAGGCATGTATGTGGGGAACTCGACCGTGGGGAAGTTTGACCAGGTGACGCAAACATGGATGCTGATGCTTGGCAAGTCATTTGGTGGTGTTCATTGGTGGTCCGGAATGGTGGTTATGAACTTTGGGCATCAGAAATGTTGGTGTGGTGATCCCGGGACATAGGTTCCCCAAGTATTGGGTGGGGAACTCCTCAGAGTGGGGAAGCCTGTGGTGGGGAAGTACAACAGCATCTACTGTCGGCCAATTACGGCGGAAGAGGTGCTACCAGCAGAGGCGCTGCCAGAGTGGCAGCAACGGCTGTATGGCATACTGTGGGCCAACATGGACGGCAGAGGCGCTGCCAGACTGGCAGCAATGGCTGTTTGGTGTAGTTTGGGCCAACATGGGCGGCAGAAGCGCTGCCAGAGCAGCAACCACGGCTGTATAGCATACTGTGTGCCAACGTTGCTGGCAGAGACGATGCCAGAGTGGCAGCAACGGCTGTATTGCATACTGTGGGCCAACATGGGCGGCAGAGGCGCTGCCAGAGTGGCAGCGATGGCTGTGCCGCCAAGGTGGGCTTGTAGGTGAGGTGGAGGTACTGGGAATGGGCCAGTTCACAATTCGCTGGGAAATGCACAAGTCCAATTGAATGCAGTGGTGTTCTCTGAAGAGTGTTGAGTGCTGATGGGTGTTTGCATCAGTTGTTTGGTTGTGTTCTGACTTGTCGAGCAATATTTGCTGCTCATGCACCCACTGCAAGGGTAGGAGAGTTGTGCAGGTGGAACTGGTTGGCAAGCACTGCATGATATGGTTTCTTATGGCTTTGTGTGCAAGAGAAAACTACTGCGTGACTTGGATGCTCGTGTTGACGCTACATGCTGATTGGCTGGGTGTACTGCCACCCGCCATAACGGTAGGCTACAGTATACGGTGGGCACTGCCGCGCTAATCATCTGGGGAGACATGTAGAAACGAGCAACGACTGGATGGAATCAAGTGATCGCCTGGTTGGATCAAATGGGCAGCTTGCTATGTACTCCTGGTGTTGTGAGCATTCCGAATCAATTGCTTGTTATGTGCGTGAAAGCTGTGTACTCAGCTTTCTACTGAAATGGTGACCAAGAAAGTTTTGTGGGTGGCCGGTTGTTTCGCACTGGTGAGGACTGGTATGGCTGATTGCATCCGATCGCTGTCGATCGTCTTCACAAGGCGCCGAATAGCATCTCATGCAGGCTATAACTATCGACTTGCTGTACACGCAGAGTTACTGCAGCGGCAGTGTTCGTGGCGATGGCAACTACTCAGCTGAAGGGCTCCTGCGCTGAAAGTGCAAGACCGTGTGATTGACCAAAGTGGCATTTAATAAATAACAAAGTATTAGCTGTGCTCTGCGGTAGTCAAAGTGCTGATGTACCGACGCGCAACGACGTCGCTGCTTGCAGTGGGTAACTGCGAACCAGTAGTACACCTCGCCATTTATTCTGCAGCTGCGCGCAGTACTCGTGTCGGTCCGTCTGATAGCGGGTCTACGCTGTAGCTCTAATATGGCTTACACAATTGACTCCAGCAAGGCTTACGCTATTCGTCAGTCCTTGTTTTCACTGCGCACAATGCTGGCTACTTCATGAAATCGTACGGAGGAGCAGTTTCCCGTGCAGTTGCAGCATTAGATTGACCTGCAGCACGGCAGCAACATGAAGGCATTGGCCAGGCAGCTGGATTTAAGCTTCATTTGTATTCGAGTTCGCTTCCGATTTGCAGTTTCGATACCTCCAGCCCTTCAGCCGCGTGAACGTCTACCGCTGCTCCACAATGACCACGTCATGCGCGGTTGCACGACGTCAAACAGGAGAACGGTATGGCGCATGATCGCAGGGTACTTTTTATAGCTGAGAAAAAGCTGAGCTGCCATTCACGCAGTATGCAAACGTGTTGCAGGCGTTCAACGCCAGCGTGTTGACTTCGCTTACCGAGGAGGTGTCGCAGCTGGAACAGTCGTCAGTATCAACGCCACTGCAACTTGGGATCAAGTGAGATCAAATTTGGCGCTTGTTGCATGCAGTGCAGCTGGAATTTCGCAGCAGCAGTGTTCCAGGTGCTTCGCCAGAGCCATGCACAGCTCACTTGGTAACACACATCAACCGCAGCAGCACAGCCCACGCGAATAGGTGAGCTCACCAATTTCATGCAGCGGTTCATGGACTGCTGCGTTGCTGTGCTTGATATGGTTCTGCGCAGACTTGGTACCACTCTGCACTCTTCAGAGCAACTTCTTGCTTTGCAGGTTATGCTTTTATTAGTGCTCCTACGTGCAGAAATTTTAGCAGTAGCTACTGCAGCCTTCAACAATCAGGTGAGGTATTTCATGCGATGCAGCAATCCATGAGTCATGAAGTGCTGTCATTCCGGGCTTGATGGAATTTTGTGCTGACAAGGTGGCCAGCAAGGCTGCTAACGGACATGCCGCTGTTCTGCAGGTCAAAATTCTACCATGCATCTTTGTTATAGCTTCAGCAGCAGCACTCGCAGCATCTGACAATCAGGTGAGCTCGCTTGGTCAGTATGATCTGATTGGTGTGATTGGTCTGTGCCTCATGCGATGACTCGCTGGGTTGATTGGAAGCCTATGCATCAGCATGGTGTTGTGCAGGCAAATATTTCGTGTGGAAGTGCGTGGCAACGGTGTGACCAGAGCAGCTGCAAGTTGCACAAGCGGTGTGTACATGTGCCCTACTGCTAAACACATTGTTGTGCCCTACTGCTGAAATCTTGTTGATATGTTGCAGCTACGACAGATAAAGCTGTGATGTAAGCAGTCTCGTGCATGCAGGAAGGAAGCAATGCAGTTTGAGGCAGGCACATCTATACCAAGTCACGGAAGATACAGTCAAGTTCAACACGCCACAAGACTGTAGATGTATGTCTGTTGTACTTCAGAGATGATGTGGGACAGCTGGTGGGTGCTGGCTGCAGTGGTGGGCGGTGCCAGTGCTAGCATGGTCGGAAGTGCACGACAAGGTGGCACCAGAAAGATTGGTTAGGCACTGTAATTATATATAGAGCAGCACAGTGACATCAGACTTTATAATTGCGTGCTGGCGAGGCCTCGCGAGGTTACCCCACCCTGGGTTCCCCAGGCGCGTCGTGTTCCCCGACTGGCCTTCCCCATGCCGAAAATCTTTGGGGAGGGGAAGGGCTTTGCATGGGGGACCTCAAGGTGGGGAAGTTGGCGAATGACGCGACAAGCACCCATTTGCACATGTAACAGCTTCATAGAGGCACTGCTAACATATGTGAACGTTGGAATGCGTAATCGCCTGACCCGAAGGTCTGTATCGTGATATACCAGCATACAGTACCTCCATTCAATCAAGTTACAGCGCCATTTGTACACAACACGCACATTATTACACGAGTATGTATATTATAGTACGTAGCATCAGCTCCCATGCGCCAGCGTGTGATCGGGCGTGCTGCCAGGTCGAGCAGTAACACTGGCACCAGCGACGACACACAGTGAAGCTGTCGCCGAACAAGAGGCCCACTTGCCGCGAGAGATCGTGCGTAGCCTTATATATTCCCATGTGATAGTACTGTGCCTCGGTATCACTCATCGTGTCTTCTGCAGTTTGCGACGGTGCCCTCAATGCTCGAGCATCGAGTGCACACGCACCTAGCTTCATTGCAAATCTCCTGTTTTAGCGCCACCCAAGCACGCTAATAGTCGTATACATAAATTAAACTATTATGTACGTCTTCGTAGACTTTCTTATGCGCGCGATCGTCATCTATACGCGGTGAAGCTCGTGCCTCCTGGCGAGAATGATGCTTGTGCCAGCACCACTGACAGTAATATCACACGATTGCCCGTCCATGATAACATCCTACATATGGTTATATCACTATGTATTGCTTATAGCGCGTTCTAAGCCACCTCCTTGATGTCCATGCCCTTGGTGTTCAAGGGCAGCTTGAGCTCAAGGGCAAGCGACAGCAAGAAAACATGCACATTAGCCCCACCCGCGGCGCCACATATGTCACTATAATGTATTTAAGTAACAATGTTGCGTTTTAACCCGTTCTCATGCTTCATAGTGCTGCAATGGAGGGAGGCTGCCAACAACCACAGCACCTTCACACCTACACACACACCGCACCACAGACCGCACACGCTCAGAAACAACGCAGGCCTACTTAAATATCATACATCTACATCATCAAAGTTACAGCGCATCAGAATGCTCAATCCCCAAAGAGTCCCCAGGCTGGAACAGGTCCCCCACCTTACCTTCCCCACCCGGGGTGGGGTACTTTGTCGTGGACACTGTGAACGGCCACAGATGGTCCCTGGTTTGAGTGACAGCACTGTCAGTAGTACTGCACACCCGGAAGCTCCGCTGGTGCTACATGCTGGTGCTGAGCGCGTGACGGGGACTTGTTCGTGGTGAGAGTTTGAGGCTGGTGTGTTGTCGCCAGGCGGGCGTAAGGGCGGCTGTGCTTTCAGGTGTATCCGTGCTTGCTTCTGTAATCACATGCATATGCTGGTGCTGTGCATTGTGCTCTGGCAGACGAGGGTAAGGCCGACATAGTCAATTTCATGCATCGCGTACGTGTGGCTGGTCATTGGCTGTGTCGGTGTGCATTGACCAATCCTCATGATGAGTGGGGCACTAGCATGGTGTCTCCCGAGCTCGCAGGTCTCCTGTGCACCAGATGAACTGTTGACATGCTGAGCGGTAGCATTCGGCATATCGTCTGAGTCATAGTGAAGATAGCCTCAAGCGTGCAGCGTCTCGCTCAGATGAGAGCGACATTGATAGGATATAGGCTCATGTCACGAGCTCGAGTTCGCTGCAGTTCGCTTCATGAACATACCGTGCCGTACCGGAGGGAGGAAGGCCAGAGGGCGGCATTGGCTCGGCCCGGTTCAGGACGAGCCACTGTGATAAAGCGACGTGAGCTCGTTGCTCTATAATTTTAGCAACGTTGAGGGGCTTCACGAACACGCCATCATCGACATCTCTGAAACTACTGGGCTTGCCTGCGAGCAACACGTGAAGGGTAGGACGACATCACAAGTAGATAAAAAGTGCTGTAAACATGTATATTGCAAATTTTGCGTTTGCATTCCTGATTCTGGCCCTGACGACGCCAGCAAACGGTGCGCGTTTATGCATCTTCATGCTCTAAGGCTTCGCAAGGTTTAGCAGTTCACTGTTTGCATGTAACACGTTGCAATACGTTCCTTTAATCGTGTCTTGTATCCTGCACGAGCGTGGCACCACTGCATGCAACGCGAACGGGCAGCGTCGCGAGCGGCCGGGGCCGTGTATGTGGCTAACAGTGGTGTCGAACTGCCGGTCTGGACAAACCGCCTGTACACACGACTTAACTCGACGTGGACAGTTCAATCCAAGCATCCGAACGCTGCTGCTTCGTCAAGTTCCTTCAAAACACCAACTCTCGCTGTTGCCTTCTTCCTGATATTGACTGTGCTGCATTCTTAATGCGGTGCTTGCGAAGCTTCCTAGGCGCACCAAAGGCTGCATGACTGTTTCCAATGCTGCCATGATAGCATGAACAACAACTGCCTGCGTATCTGCTAGCATTCTTGTTACCGGGTATGTGTTACACAATGAGGTGTTACCGGGTATGCGGGCGCATCCACTGCAATGCAGCGCATCTCATGCAAATGCAGCCACGTGCACTTGAGCATTGATTTGATCTCCATTGATACAGAAGCGCCACAGCCTGAGTGCAGCTCAGTATGCTCATGGGGTCAGCATGACATCGATCCCACTCGCTCTCTATCCTGCGAGTTGTATCAACCAGATAACAGACACCTGCCATGCCATGCCCAGCCTGATTGGCCTTTCTGACAACTTGCAATTGAATCTGGGCACGAGTACTCATCACACAACCTATGTGCCACAACTCACTGCACAGTCCTCCACCAAGCCCCCAAGTGAGTGAGTGCAGTTCATGCCGATGTGTACGATGAACGCACTGCTTGTGTTTGTTATCTTCTGTTCTGTTCTGTATGTGAGCTTTCATCCCTGGTGCTGCTGGGGCCGTGATCTATCGCAGTGCAACACAGTCCTCCAGTAAGCTTGGGCCAGCTAAGCTTACGCCCCCAAATTATCCAGCCGCAGCCACCTGTTTGCTACCTCATGGATGTTGAGCACAGTAGGTTGAGCAAAGCAGGTTGAGACAGCTACACCCTCGAGGACTACATTAGGAGCCCTACGCTCGTGATCGCCGTTGACTGCTGGACTGCACACCATCCGTCTGATGAGGCCATTGGCACTGGCCGAAACTAGTCACGGTAGCCTGTGTCAGTTCTGTAACCAGCAGCATCCAGTGTATCTTCTACCTCATTGATAGTACACAGTAGGTCCACATGTTCATATCAATTTCCTGAAATCCGACAAGCCGACAATTGAAGGGTGCATCAGTTTCGAACCCACAGCTGAGTGCCAAAAGTCTGGTCCACCTTAGCCACCTCTGTCCCGCCATAATGTTCCAGCCCATGTCTGTCAATCTCCCTCCAGTCAGTGGCCAGTCTATCACTGTGTAACACATGCAGACACCAACATGTATCATGAAATGTTACCACTGACAACCCAGAACTGAAATGAAATGACCCAAAACTTACATTAGATTAACTTCTGCACGTAAGATTTCTACTCGCAAGATAACTTCAGTATTCATGGCAAACAGAATCGTGCATGTTTGACGAGCTTCCACATGCGTGACAGGGCTTTTGCATGCATGCAGAGTTGCTAGATCGTCACTTCTGAAAACCTTGTCATTTACCCCAAAAAAGCTTGTCACGTCATCATCACTTGCCTCCTTGGAACTTGCGCTTTACACGTAATTTTGTGACACTACTCATATGATCACCAACCAACATCCGCTGCAGGTCTTGACGGTAACTGCACAGACTGCTGCCGCATCTTTGAGGAATGCGTCTGCGGAACGTGTGTCGACACATTTATCGATTCTGCACCCCCCCCCTGCCGCCCTGGCCTGTCAGGGGCTGACGCGAGCTGCTGCGGCAATCTCGGCAACGAGTGCACCCTGTGCAACACCGAGTGCTGCCTCGGGGATGACGTCTGCAGTTGCAGGGGCACCTGCATCGGGCCAGGGGAGGATGCCCCGGACTGCGGTGGCAGGGACGCGAAGCGCAGCTGCTGCGATGGCGCAGCGGCTGTGGCGCGCTGCAACGGCGAGCGGCCGCCCGCACCGTGCAAACGGGACTGCTGTGCGGAGGGCACAACGTGCGACAGCTGTGGCGCATGCCTCACCGACGGCGTGCTCGGGCGGGAGTGCATCAACCCGCCAGGCGCGCAGGTGAGCTGCTGCGATAACGATTACAACGAGTGCACGCGGTGCAATAATGAGTGCTGCCTGGGGTCAGATGTGTGTACTTGCAAAGGGACATGCATTGAGGAGGGAGAGGACATGCCAGAGTGTGGGCCGGATGAATACTTTGAAGGTCAACCATTGAAGAACTGCTGCCAGGGGGACGCAGGGACAGATCGCTGCGCGGTGCTGCCGCCGGAGCCGCCTGCAGCTGACTGTGAGCCTGACTGCTGCCCGGAAGGCATGTTCTGCTCGGGCTGTGGGCAGTGTGAACCGGACGGCACTCAGCCGCCGCTTTGTGGCTTCCCGCCAGGCGTGCAGGTGAGCTGCTGTGATGACTTGGAGAACCCATGCACGCGGTGCAATGAGGACTGTTGCCTGGGGTTGGATGTGTGCACTTGCAAAGGGACTTGCGTAGAGGCAGGGGAGGACCTGCCAGAGTGTGGGCCGGATGAATACTTTGACGATCGCCCATTGAAGAACTGCTGCCAGGATGAGGCGGGGGCAGAGAGGTGTGCAGTGATCTCGGCTCCCGGCAAAGCCCCTGCGTCAGCCTCCAAAAAGCGTGCATGAGCAGACTGGCACAGCATTTGCAAAACGTGAACTGCCAGAGCTGATTATATCAACCTGAAGTACTGTATTATATATACTGCCATGAAGACCTGCGTGTTGTGTAGCCTCATGCAGCCAGATATCGAGCTCACGGTAGGGGTGGGGGGGGGGGGGGGGGGGCGGGGGGTTCAACCCAGTCAACTACTATGGATTACTATTTCGCCCGGCTTTTTCTGTGCGGGAGCCTGTTGACTAAGCAGTGTAAATGACATTGCTATAGTTTATGGGGTTACGAGCATGTAAAAGCTGTCCGTAAAGACTTAAAGTTATATGTTTGTGTGATAACAACGTGTATGTGTACATGTGATACCAGCGATACCATGGTTTGTCCTGCTCAGGCAAGTAACCAGTCTAAACAATGAGTCCATTTCTGACACCGTTACTGTGGCTGAGATTACAGACTCTCGGATCTCTTCAGTACTAGTGCAGCCCAGACCCTACGCTATAATCGGCGTTGTATGGAGCCTCACGTGTTGCCTATCCACCAAATTACCCACCTTGACTCGCCATATGCATGGGCTGGCCAGCTGTTGTGGAGATCACCTTGACGCAGGCATTCTGTGGCGGCGCCTGAGGCAGCGACCGCGCATACATGCCCGCCTTCCCCATCCTGCGCCAAGTCGGATGGCGGCGGGCCCACAGGGATGGTGATGCCGCTGTGTTTGCATTCAGGCATCTCTGAGAAGTCCCTACGTGGGGGTTGGCTGGGTGCCTACTGCGGAAGGAAGTACAAACCCCGAACACGCACGCACGCACGCACGCATGCACACACCAGGCCCACGTTGTTGCCTGGTCTGTTGCCTCGGCGCTGCTGAGTCCTAGATCTATCACTGTGTAACACACCAGGCCCACCGGCGGGCGCCGATCCAACCTCAGCAGTCCAGACGAGCGCGCGGCTGCGCGCTACAACCACCGCCGAGGCCGCAAGCCACCTGTCACTTGGGCCGCAGCCGCAACCGCTGGTGTGAATGCCGCGGTATGGGCCGTGTCCGGGGGACATGGTGTGAGGTGTTGATGTATGGTGGTGGTATGTTGTGCTGCGTTTGTCAGCGGTACTTGCAGCTGATGAGATCGGCGTACTATTCCTTGCTGCAGGGAATAGCATGAGATACGTTACAGATGTATGCTCCACAAGGTGGTAGAACACAGAGGTATGATACATGGCAATGCATCAAAAACATTCACCATGGCCGAGTGCCGCACACACACAGAAACACAACAGCTTCTGTACTGCGCTAAAGTTCCCTCGAAACATTCTAACACGCTATTCTCCAGTGCTGCTCACCGCAGAGCTCACAACACACTCAGAACTCCTCCATCGGCACGTCCAGGCCCGGCATGCATGAAGTGCTTGCCGGTCACCGCGCAATGGCCGACAACAACTGAGCATACATGTTGGCATTCCCCCTCTGCAACGCACAAGACAGCTTCTTGTACGTATTCATGACAAACACCGACTTGGAGATCCGCCCCGACATGGCAGCGGTGTCCCCAAGCCTTTTCACATACTCAATCGCTTTCTGGCCCAGCCGCCCATACGACTCTACTGCAAAAGGAAAGAACTCGTACTGCGGAGCCTCCACAAATGCCAGCCAATCACGCTTTTTGCCCTGCTCAGCAAGCTTGGCCGTATAGCCAGGCGTGTCAGCCGCCTTGGGACACACATGCTTCACACCCATGTGTACGATGGTCACGTCAAACATAACATGCTCGCCCTTTACATGGATGGCCAGCACGTCTGCCATGTGCAGGCCCTCTGCGCCACCCGTCGCGCGCGCCCCCCGGAGGTGGCGGTACGGCGGCTCAGAGCTGCTGCTCAAGCCGGCTGCTGAAACACAATGGCGCAGAACATCACGCAAGTTATCGTGGCGCATCTGAGTGCTTTTCGCGACCTGCTTGCAGGCCATGGCATGGTCTGGCCGCCCAACGCACTCGCTAGGGCAGCTGCACGGCGGCATCTCCACCGGGCAGTGGACGCAAAGCCCAAGGCGGTGGCGACCGGCTGTGGCGAAGGTGTGGTCGCCCGGCGTCGTGAGGTGGCCGGGTAGGCAGAGCAGCCAGCCGCTAGAGGCGGCGCCGCGGGCGCTCAGCAGGCGCGCGGCGCCTCGCTTGCCGGCGTCTGTGCGCGTGTCCTGCTCGTCCATCGGGGCCTTGCCGGCGGCATCGGCGACGGACCGGGCGGCACGGTGCTGCACGTGCGGGAGCAGCTTGCGCACACCCTCATTGCTGAGGGCGAGGGGGCCGTCCCCCTTGAGCCCTGCAGCTGCCGCGATGCCATTGCACTCGATGCGCACGCGCTCCCAGCGCCACTGCAGGTCAAGGCCCGCGGGCACGTTGAGCCGTTGAACGCGGCGGGCCCGTCGGTCAAGACCTTGTGCGCCGCCCCCACACCTGCAAGCAGCGCGGCGTCCGCCTCGGCGGGCGAGGTGACACACGTCCGAGGACACTGAGGAGCGTCCGGCCGTCAATCGAGAGGGCGGGCACATCGACCGCACTCCGGTGGCGTGGGGGCCGCTGCAGGGGGTTGGAGGGCGTGGAGCTGTGCGAACACCTGGGGGTTCTTGGTGTCCGCAGGCGTCGCGTCCTCCAGGCGGTGGGCGGCGATGCTGATGCTCCCCGCTTCTGCCGCACGCTGAACCCGCTCTGCTAGGCAGGGCCTTTTCCGCCATCTGCTTCCGCCGGGGCGCGCTGGTCGGTGTCTCCACCTCGGGCTCATCCTCTAGCACCCCTCGTGCAAACATGTCCATGCGGGACATCATGCACTTGTTCCGCTTGGCCTCATGGCGGCTGCCGCGCGGCCGGGGAATAGTATTGGATCGCTGGGACTAGATCGCTGGGACTGGATTGCTAGGATTAAATTGCTGGAACTATATTGCATGCTTGCTACTGCCTTGGCTGCTGGGCTGATACTGCTTCCTTGTAAGAGAATGATGCCGCCATGTGTCACTGTGTGTTGGCGTTGGCAAGTGTGTTACACAGGCGGCAGCAAGTGTATTACACAGTTGGCGGTGGCAAGTGTGTTGGCATGTACATCTGAGGACAGGCCCATGGAACACTGACGACAACTCGAGAGCAACATGTACGGTGTTGCAACACCGTACAAAGTGGAGCAGTCACGAGAGCATACAAAAACACTGACAGCAACGGGCAGTGAACGACGGGAGAAAAGAAAAGAACAATCGGGAATTTGCGGTACCACATACCAGTTGTGGTCTTGTAACCGCCACTGCTGCGCTTGAAGCCGCATGCAACTTGCCTTCCAGAGCTCTACAGCGCGCCAAAAGCAGCACCCCCAATTGCAAGCCCAGCAGCACTGAAGTCACGTGTTCTGCGACTTCAATACATGACTTTCTAACTGCTTACCCTTCGAGATATACACTGTTACGGCATGAAGTGCTGTGGTATCGTACGCGCATCGCACCTGCAAGCGTGACACGTGTACACCACCTAGGCCTGTTGACTGCCATTTCCTGTAGGTGAACCGCAGCTGCCACCGATGTACATGTCTATGCTAGCTTACCCGCATCTATTGTCTCCGCATGCATACAGGGCTGCATGCGCGCACTGGCACTGGCAGCTGGTACTGGAAGCTGGCACAGTTGGCCCCGCCACCTGCTTCTGTTGGAGACAATCTCATGATGTTGTCTCCGGCGCCGGAGATAAGATTTGCCATATCCCACGTACACTAGCTTCATGTGCACGATTTGAGCGTCATGCTTTCTTGCCATCAGTCCCGCGCAATAGACGTATCACTCCGTAGCCATGGTAGTGTCAGTGGCATATACACATTCCTTTCGCTGCTGCATCCGGACGTCGACGTGTGCAACATCTGCATTTGCGTCAGGATTAATATATATTTAGACTGCAGCTGCATCGTTGTCTATTGTTACACTGTGGCATGAATCTGGAAGCTTCATTTTTGTCCCAAATCTAGAACGTACGGTGCACCGTCACACATTATTACTCGCCGTGGCTATTGTCATCGATCGCGACACATTGTGAGAAATCTACACGTTCGCAGGACAGCTCTGCAAGATGCCCGGGTCCGCGATCGGCATCGACCTCGGGACCACCCACTGCTGTGTTACACAGTGATAGATCTAGGACTCAGCAGCGCCGAGGCAACAGACCAGGCAACATGCAGATAAACAGACCGGCCACCGCAAGCACCAAGGCCACGCGCCGCACGAGCAAATGCCAGAACGAACTAACGCCAGCGCGAAAGCCGACACGCACACACCACGCAGTACGACGCAGGCCATGCGCACACCAAACACACAGCTAGCACTCGCCGGGTCCACAAGCGGTCATCGACTCGACACTAGCAGTCTGCACGGGCGCGACAGCGTGCGCTACGGCCATGTCCGAGGCCGCGAGGCACCGGTTCCAGGATCCGTAGCCTCAGCCAGCTCGGCAGCCCGAGCGGTGTCCGGGGAGGGGCGCAGAGGAGAAACGGCGGACGTGCGCTGGGAGGAGGGAAGAGGGAGGGAGGGAAGAGGGAGGGATCGGGTGCGGGGGGGGGGGGGGGGGTGGGGGGGCTGCAGGGTGAAATGGGTGGAGGGGGGGGCTCTCGGGGCGGGATGGGCGAGGGGGGGGGGGGGGGGGGGGCGACGCAAACTTATGCGCGATGGCCTGTCAGCGCCGGCAGGCCGTCTGTGGGGACAGGAAGGCCCGGCAGCAGCGCCCGTCCGACCAGTCTAGCACGGAGGGGCGCGGCCGCGCGGGCTTGGCGCGCCAGCGCGCGGCACAACGTTGTGGACAGGTCGCGCATGGCATTGAGAAGGAAAGTACGCTTTGACACCGCCCCGTGTCCCGCGGCAACCTCCGCGACCGTCTGGAGGAAGCGGTACGCGTCCCGTCCAACCCTGCCATACGTCTCATGCACGAGCGGGATGAACTGGGCGGCACCTGTGATGGCGCCATATTTGTCGCGCTTTTGCCGTGCGCCCTTCTCGGCGGTCGCGCTAGCCTCACGTGACGCACCGCGCACATGCGACCTGGCAAGCGGGTGCATCACCTTCACGTCCAGCAGCGCCATGCGCGTGGTGAGGAATGCCAAGAGGTCGCCGCGCTGCGGAGGCCGCTGCGATCGGGGCAGCGGGGGTGCGGCAGGGGGCGCGGCCTCTCGGTCAGAGGCGAGGGGCGCGTCGCGCGTCGGGGCGTGGGCCGCGGCGGGGGGGGCGGTAGCGGCAGTAAGGGTAAGGGAGGCCGGAGCCGGGGCTTGGGTGCCATGAGGGGTGTGGGGCACGTCCGAAGCCTGGAGGGCCTGCGAGAGATGGGGTGGGGGCTGGACCGGCGCGGCATCGGCTGGGGGGTCCGGTGGCGGCGGCGGCGGCGGCGGTGACTGCGGCGGTGGCGGCGGCGGCGGCGGGTCTTGCTGACACGGCGCGGCCGGTGCACTCGCAGACGGCGCAGCCGGCGGGCGCGTAAAGTCCGCCGGCGGCGCGGCTGGTGGCGACTGCCGGCTGCCGCGGAGGGGGAGCACGCGTATGCCCCCGGGGAGCTTGCCAACGTGCGGCTCCAGCGATGAAGCGATCGACGCGCGCATGAGCACCCGCCTCCAAGCCACGGTGATGAGGTCGTGCTTTAGGACTGAACTTGCCCATAGCTGTCCGCATATGACACTGTGTGTACCGGACGCAGCCACGCGGCCGCAGGGGCAGGCCTCATCCGACTCCAGGACGGGTAGCAGCGGCTCACCCAGCCGCAGCAGCACGGCCACCTGGAATTCATGGTCGGTCAGGCCCGTCACCGGGCCGGGGCAGGCAGTGAGGAACGCCGAGGCCAGCGAGCCAGAGCAGCTGAGGAGGCGAGCGAGATCAGCGCACGCTGTCTCCGCCGATTGGGGATTCGGACCGTGCTTCAGGGTCACCCACTGCTGTGTCGGCGTGTGGCACGACAGTCGAGTCGAGATCATCAGCAGCGACGTTAGTAGCCGAGTGACGCCTTCTGTGGTTGCTTTCACTGACGAAGACCGACTTACTGGCGAGCCTGCAAGACGTCAGGCCCACAACAACCCACAGAACACGTATGGCGTGCTCCTAGACCAGTTCTGTACCCTGTCCAGAACTTTGCATCACCATGACTTCGTCCCTGTGTACATTGACACCTTTTGGAGCATAGATCTGTAATGTATCTCCTGTCCAGAATGTGAATTAAAATAATTGCTGTCCTGCCTCGGTTTATATATGCTCCAGTTTCAAACCTCGGTCTTCGTAAGCGTCACACTTACTGCCTCATGCATGTGCAGAGCTGTGTAAATGTAAATGTGAATTAAATTATTTGCCTTAGCCGATCAGGCCATTGACATCTCCTGCAAACCGGGACCCAGACCTAGGAGCCGAAGGGGTACCCCAGTACCGGTGAACCAACCGAGATTCCGGACGCCCCCCCTCAGATGCGCGCATGCAAGTCACAGGGCTTACTAACTCCTGTGCTACTAGAATTGTTCACATGCGCACGGGTTTGGCCGCCAGGCGCGCAAGCACGATCAGACCAGCCACCTCGAGCTCCCGCGATGCGATAAATACCGCGGCGCGAAAGGGGTCAGCTTTTCCAGTCTCTCCGACCACTGGACACATCGGTGGCATATGCATCGGTGTTTTCCAGTATGCATATGAGTGGCCAGTGTTCATGCGCACGTGAGCACGCGTGCACGAAGTCCGGATCACTGCCGCAAGGGGAGAGGGGGGGGGGGGGGGGCACTAATGTCTGGGCAATGTACATACATCATATGCACGTGCCGTGCCCTCGCCCGTGGGCCGGGAAATGTGGCACACCACCGCGAGAGTTTCACGTTGTATACCTGCCAGTGTAAATGTATGTCAAGGAGAATCCTGCTTGCAATGGATCTCCGGAGATCACTGATGGTCTAGGGCCAGGCTGAACTGTCATTTGCACTACTGTGATGATTCTGTTATTTAGAAACTTGATGTACATGAGATTCGTGGTATAGTGTCTAAACACTATGTAGTACCAGAGTCATCACAACCACTAGTAGTACTGTAGTAGAATATACGTAGCTTGATACTATAGTAGTATACTGCAGTACAGCAGTGACATCTATGTATGTAGGTGTGCTGGGTATTGAGTGTCCTGTTGACAAATGCTGGATCTGTGTGCAGTGTGTACGATGCCAAGCGGCTGATTGGCCGCGCATACTCTGACAACAACGTACAGAGCGACAAAGCGATGTGGCCTTTCAAAGTGGTCGAGGGGGCAGGCGGCATGCCCAAGATCAGGGTTCAGCACCAAGGACGCACCGAGGATTTTGCACCCCAGGAGATTTCTGCAGTGCTGCTTGGCAGGATGAAAGAGATGGCAGAGCAGTTCCTGGACGACAGCGTCACAGACGCAGTGGTCACCGTGCCTGCATACTTCAACGACAGCCAGCGCGCGGCCACTCAGGATGCTGGGAAGATTGCCGGCCTGAACATTCTCCGCATCATCAACGAGCCCACCTCTGCTGCGCTTGCCTATGGCTTTGACCACGCCAAGAGCGTCAAGAGCAAGGTTCTGATGTACGACCTCGGCGGCGGAACGTGCGACGTGTCCATTCTGGAGATTCAGGACGGCACCCTTAAGGTGCTCGCGGTCAAGGGCGACACGCATCTGGGTGGCGCGGACTTCAACAAATGCCTTGTGGAGCATCTCATGCGGGTGCGGCTTCCCAGTGCATCTTTCTGGTCTTCTGGGCTGGCTTGTGCACATGTGGGTGCCTCACCAGCACCACTCTGCAAGCCTTGATATGCAAACAATCGTTCATGGTAATCACTAGTACATCCCAGCTGCAGGAACGGCAGAACAGCTTGCGTTCGAAATAGGAGACAGCCGTGCGTTGACATGGACACCATGACGCCCTTGCGAATAGAACGAGCCACAGCACTAGTGTGCTTCAAGTTGCCAATGCCACGACAACGTATGACTCATGATCACGACTCAATACCTTTCCTCTCGTGCCAGGAGGCGGCAAGAAAGCACTCTGTTGATCTGACCGGCAACTCCCAGGCCCTGAGCAGGCTGAACGCGGAGGCCGAGCAGGCCAAGCTGCTGCTGTCCGCGGGCCATCGGGCCACGGTGGAGGTCGACAACCTGACTGACGGAATCGATTACAGCGTCGTCATCACGCGCGCCCGCTTTGAGCACCTCTGCTCGGACCTCTTCGAGCGGTGCATGCTGCCGGTGGAGGAGTGCCTGCAGGACGCGGACCTGCAGCCGGCGGACATCGCGGAGGCGGTGCTGGTCGGCGGCTCGACGCGCATCCCCCGCATCCAGGCTCTTCTGCGGCAGCACCTGAGCGGCAAGGAGCTGAACAAGAGCATCAACCCGGACGAGGCGGTCGCGTACGGCGCCGCCATCCAGGCCGCAATGCTCACGCAGAAGTACCACCCGAAGCTGCAGAGGCTCACATTGCAGGACGTCACGCCTCTGTCACTGGGAGTGCGGGTGTTTCCCGGCATTGTCAGCATCATCATCTCTCGGAACACTCCGATCCCCGTCTTCGAGTCCTCTGACAAGTACAGCAACCACAGCAGGCACTGTGAAACTATTGAGATCTCAGTGCATGAGGGAGAAGGGCTGATGGCCACAGCAGAGAGCCAGATTTGCACCTTTGACCTGACGGGCCTGCCAACTGGTCCGCGTGGGTCGCAGACGTATGAATTTTCGTTTTCAATTGATGACAACGGCATGCTCACCGTGAAGGTCATGCACCAGGGGACTGGGAAGTGGGAAGAGACCACGCTGGACTACAGCAGCAGCCGCCTGTCCGACCAGGAGGTGCAGGAAATGATGCAGCGGGCAGAGGGTTACGCTCTGAGCAACAAAGAAGCAGCAGAGAGCCGCCAAGCCAAGAACGCCCTCATGGAGCATGCACACGGCATTCAGCGTGCCCTGGGTGCGGTGCTGGCTGGCATCTTGGATGAAGATGATGTGGACGCCCTCTCTACTGCAGCTCATCAGACAATTCACAGACTGGACTCAGAGGATGGCCTGCAGTCTGCCGAAGAGTACCGCTCCAAGGAGGCAGAGCTTAATGGCTTTGTGGAGATGGTGCTGAAGTGCATGACGCGCGGTGTGTCCAGCCCTGCTAATTGTGGCCGTGCATGTGGTGCCCTTTGCGAACTAGACGCGAGTTGCACACTTCAGCTTCACGCAGCGGCTTCTGTGCCTGCTGATGCAATTACAGCAGTGAGTGTGCAGCTAGCCATGCACACCCGGACGGGCATTGACCACAGCACCCCTGTATGTGCTCTCATCAGCTAGGGCCCTGTCGTGAAACAGTGATGATGCTCGCCCATTGCTGAGGTTCCCATGGTATCCGTGCGTGGCCGCAGAGATTGGTTCCGATGCAGCACGGCTGGGCTGATATCATGATGCATATGAACACACCGTGTGACGTCTACGTATACGGCAGGTGGTACGCCAGCCTCAGGCACACACGGAACACACCATCTGCATGCATGGCTCAGCGCATGCACAATGTCTCAAACAATCCATGTGAGGCTGCATGGAGAGCTCGTGGTTCCTATCGATGTCTGAAATCTGGCGGACAATGCTTATGCAGACACGGCTGTCAATCTACATCGCCCCGATCGACAGTACAAGTACGTGCAGGGCAGAGGCGCAGGCTGGACATCCCAAGAGAAGTGCTGGCAGCGGCCGGAGAAGACTTTGCAGCGCTCACCCTGGCAGAGCTCATGGACCAGCTGTGAGTCACCTGTACAGTGCTGCCGGGTGCAGCGCCTTCTTGATCTCGATGCCATACTGATCCTGATCAAGCGGCATGTACGCGCGACAGCCTGCTGAGCCTGCTGAGCTTATACATTATCTGCTGCTGCTGGTGGATCATGTGAGAGTTCATGATCAGCACCGAAGTGACGATTTAAAAAAAACCCCAATCGGGCATCACTCCAAACCCAGGCGGACATCGGCCACAGCACCCCTGAGGACACGGGCGGGAAAACGATCAACAAACGCAAACTCAAGCAATGCGCATAACTCAGACGACCACAATAGCACATACATGCTAGTTCACACACACACACACACACACACACACACACACACACACACACACACACACACACACACACACACACACACACACACACACACACACACACACACACACACACACACACACACACACACACACACACACACACACACACACACACACACACACACACACACACACACACACACACACACACACACACACACACACACACACACACACACACACACACACACACACACACACACACACACACACACACACACACACACACACACACACACACACACACACACACACACACACACACACACACACACACACACGCAAACAACGCAGGAGCGCCTATGTGGTACACAGTGATAGATCTAGGACTCAGCAGCGTCGAGACAACAGACCAGGCAACAAGCAAACAGATCGGCCACCGTAAGCACCAAGGCCGCGCGCCGCACGAGCAAATGCCAGAACGAACTAGCGCCAGCTCGAAAGCAGACACACACACCATGCAGTACCACGCAGCCTACGCGCACACCAAACACACAGTAATTACTCGCCGGGCCCACCAGCGGTCGCCGACTCGACACAAGCAGTCTGCACATCGCGCCGGCGCGCGCTACGGCCATCTCCGCTGCCGCGAGGCACCGGTCCCAGGAGCTGCAGCCACAGCCAGCCCGGCAGCACGAGCGGTGTCCAGAAAGCGGGGCAGAGGAAAAACGGCGGAGGTGCGCTGGGAGGAGGGAAGAGGGAGGGAGGAGGAGGGACGGGTGCGGGGGGGGGGGGGGGGGGCACGACGCAAGCCTATTCGCGATGGCCTGTCAGCGCCGGCAGGCCGTCTGTGGGGACAGGAAGGCCCGGCAGCAGCGCCCGTCCGACCAGTCTAGCACGGTGGGGCGCGGCCGCGCCGGCTTGGCGCGCCAGCGCGCGGCACAATGTTGTGGACAGGTCGCGCATGGCATTGAGCAGGAAAGTACGCTTTGACACCGCGCCGTGTCCCGCAACTACCTCCGCGACCGTCTGGAGGAAGCGGTACGCGTCCCGGCCAACCCTGCCATACGTTTCATGCACGAGCGGGATGAACTGGGCGGCACCTGTGACGGCGCCATATTTGTCGCGCTTTTGCCGCTTGCCCTTCTCAGCGGTCGTGCCAGCCTCACGTGACGCACCGCGCACATGCGACCTGGCAAGCGGGTGCATCACCTTCACGTCCAGCAGCGCCATGCGCGTGCTGAGGAATGCTAGGAGGTCGCCGCGCTGCGGAGGCCGATGCGATCGGGGCGGCGGGGGTGCGGGAGGGGGCGGGGGGCGCTTCGCGCGTCGGGGTTTGGGCCACGGCGGGGGGGGCGGTAGCGGCAGTGGGTGTGGGGGAGGCCGGAGCCGGGGCTTGGGTGCCACGAGGGGTGTGGGGCACGTCCGAAGCCTGGGGGGCCTGCGAGAGATGGGGTGGGGGTTGGACCGGCGCAGCATCGGCTGAGGAGTCCGGCGGCGGCGGCGGCGGTGGCGGTGGCGGTGGCGGTGGCGGTGGCGGTGGCGGTGGCGGTGGCGGTGGCGGTGGCGGTGGCGGTGGCGGTGGCGGTGGCGGTGGCGGTGGCGGTGGCGGTGGCGGTGGCGGTGGCGGTGGCGGTGGCGGTGGCGGTGGAGCCGGCTGCGGCGGCGGCGGGCCTCGCTGACACGGCGCGGCCTGTGCACTCGCAGACGGCGCAGCCGGCGGGCGTGCAAAGTCCGCCGGCGGCGCGGCTGGTGGCGGCTGCCGGCTGCCGCGGAGGGGGAGCACGCGTATGCCTCCGAGGAGCTTGCCAACGTGCGGCTTGAGTGATGAAGTGAGCGACGCGCGCATGAGCACCCGCCTCCAAGCCACGGTGACGAGGTCCTGCTTTAGGACTGAAGTCGCCCATAGCTGGCCGCATATGACACTGTGCGTACCGGACGCAGCCACGCGGCCGCAGGGGCAGGCCTCATCCGAGTCCAGGACGGGTAGCAGCGGCTCACCCAGCCGCAGCAGCACAGCCACCTGGAATTCATGGTCGGTCAGGCCCGTCACCGGGCCGGGGCAGGCCGTGAGGAACGCCGAGGCCAGCAAGCCAGAGCAGGTGAGGAGGCGTGCGAGATCAGCGCACGCCGTCTCCGCTGATTGGGGATTCGGACCGTGCTTCAGGGTCTGGAGATGGTCGCGCGTGGCGGTCCAGCGTGCGTCGGCCTCGGCCCGGTTGAACGTGCTCTGGAGCTGCGTCATGCGCAGCTTCGACCCAGCGTCAGACGCCCAGGCATCGGCTGGGGTCGGGCTGTCTGAGATTCCCTGCATGGCCGGGCTTGCCTTCCGCAAGCGTGCGAGGCGGGCCTGGTGCTGGAGTGCAGCGTCGCCGCGGAACGGCTTACCGCCGCCGATGCCGTCTGCGAGCAACGCGTGCGCAACTGCTGCCGACGCGAGTCGCGCTGCGTCAGCAACGTCGGCTGTGTAGTGTCACAGACCCGGGAGCAAGGCCTGCTCATGCTGCAGGTCGGTGAGCTGCTGCGTTTCGATGATGCGGCACATGGCGTGTATGCTGGCGTTCTCGACGCCCATGAGCGGCTGTTCGAGGTGGGCCCAGTCGGTAGTGCGCAGCAGGTGTGCTTCGCGATGCTGCAGGCACTGGAAGAGGACAGCTCACCATGTCTGGGCTGCCAGCGGGAGGCGTGCGAGCTTTTGCGTGAGCTCGACAGCGCCTATGTGCAGGTGTGCAGAGCGCCCATGCATGCATCGCCATAGCTATACAGTGTGCTGCTAGATTTACGTAAAAGCATCGAATTCACATGGCGACAATCCCTGGGTTGACAGATGCAACGGTGTGATCATCAACTAGATTCGGATGATCTCAATTGACCATTCTGAAGGCAGTTTGTGGATACAGTGCTATAGCAACCACCAGCACCTTGGCCATGGTCACTGCCGACTGGCAATTAATCGCAACATCAATCCATTCTGGCAACTAAGCAGATTCACTGTACATGTGGTAACGGAAGCACAACCACACATTTGGCCTGTACCCACAGACGGCCTGCCGGCGCTGACAGGCCATCGCGCATAGGCTTGCGTCGCCCCCCCCCCCCGCCCCCCCCCCCCTCCCCCCAATCGCCCCGCGAGCCTCCCCCTCCGCCCATTTCGCCCTGCAGCCCCCCCCCCCCCCCCTGCACCCGATCCCTCCCTCTTCCCTCCTCGCAGCGCACGTCCGCCGTTTCTCCTCTGCGCCCCTCCCCGGACACCGCTGGTGCTGCCGGGCTGGCTGAGGCTACGGATCCTGGGACCGGTGCCTCGCGCCTCGGACATGGCCGTAGCGCGCGCTGTCGCGCCCGTGCAGACTGCTAGTGTCAAGTCGACGACTGCTTGTGGACCCGGCGAGTGCTAGCTGTGTGTTTGGTGTGCGCGTGGCCTGCGTGGTACTGCATGGTGTGTGCGTGTCGGCTTTCGCGCTGGCGTTAGTTCATTCTGGCATTTGCTCGTGCAGCGCGTGGCCTTGGTGCTTGCGGTGGCCGGTCTGTCTGTTTGCTTGTTGCCTGGTCTGTTGCCTCGGCGCTGCTGTGTCCTAGATCTATCGCTGTGTAACACATTTGGCCGTCACGGGGTGCATTGGAACTCCTGAATGAGATTTCTGACTTTGCGGGTGCCTCCAGTATTGTGTCCACGCGTGTGTTCTTGCAGAATGTCATGTGCGACCTGTCCTCCACCCTCTGCTGGGTACCACGTGGTCACAAGACAGGTCCTTGCATACGCTCCGCTGTGCATTCGGCTAGCAGGGTGGGCGGTGGTGCCTAGGCACACGTTTCTGTCGGACGGTCTGTAGCCGGTGGCCGCTGCGCTGCGCTGGGGTCTGCGGATGCAGCGGCGGTGAGTCTGCGCGTGCTCACCCGCCTCCTCTTCCCTGCGCTCAGGCGTGGACTGCCGCACGCAGCTCAGGTGTGGAGATCCGGGAACCCGGAGTGCCCTCATTGTGCTGTACTTGCTGGGCAGCCGTCCAGGGGCCGGTGCTATTTGCTGCGCTGGGGGTCGCGCGCCCCCGGGCTCACGTGGGGTACTTTGGGACTGGCATGCAAGGGTCTCGGGTGGGGCTGTGTGCAGTGGGGCCAGCATCAGTGTCCATGGGTGGGGCTGGGTGCGCACAGGCTGATTATGGCCGTGGCTGTGTACTGGTGGGTGGTGGTGCATGCTGGTGGGTGCATGCTGGTGGGTGCGCACGGTGTGGGTGGGTGGAACGCATTGCATTGGGGCATGTGTTGTGGTGGTGGTCTGCATTGCTGTGCGGTCATGGCAGTACAATTTGGTTGATGCATCTTTGCATGTTGCTGCTTGTTGCCGGCCGCGCTCTAGGAGTCGGTTGCTTGCTTGCTTGTTGTGGTCCTCGCTGGTGGGCTCCTACATCGATCTCCGTGTAACACACAGCCGACTGTGCCTACCTAAGCCTGAGATGACCAGTGCAATCAAGCATCCTAGGCCGTGGCGCACACCAGGCATGGTGCACTGTTGAGCTGCATCGCTTGCCGTGATAGAGAAGTGTGAGTGGACATCTCACCGATGTGCCTGGTGTTACACAGGTCTGAGCACCACAGCAGATTCAACATTCTGCTGCGCACATTTGTCTTGTGCTTCGCGTGTCTCTAGATAGATCTCAACGCAGGGACCTCTCTGAACCACATATCCTAGATCCTACTGGAATGTACCAGATACGAGTTGTCACATGGTGAGTTGTTGTGCTGAACAGGAGCAATAGAGTTGCTGCAGACTGGTGGCGTGGCACCATTTCCAGCCACTGGTGGGCACCTCACATCTGCTGTACCAGGCGTTGCGCGCAAAGGGAGGCCTGATCGGCATCCGGCCTGTGCGCGCGTTGGACCCGGGTCTGCAGCACAGTGTCTATGGCCCTGGCCAGCACTGAAGAAATGCCTGCCCCCGGATTTCACGGGCCTGTGCAGATCCCCCAGCATAGGCACCACCACAAAGCCTTCTTGTTCTGTGGTTGCTGATTCGCCTGGCGCCGAATCTTTGCCTTGGCCTCTTGCGGCTGCATCCACAGCACTGCAGATCTGACGATAAACGAGCATGCACCCATCCAGCGCAATGGCCAGACCAGCACCCACCACCGACCTAGACATCCAGGTCAGAACCGATGGTTCAAGAGACTGGAAAGCATCCACCACCTCGTCGCGTTTCTGGCACAGTATGCCCGGGATCTCTGGCTCAGGCTGGATCGGGTGTGCGCGTAACTGTGCCGGAACGGAAATCTCATCAGCCATTGTAAGCTTAAAGTTGCTGAGCTTGGCAGTGGCCTTGCTGCTTGCGCCTGCTGCCTCTTGCTCCACACAGTTCTTGATGACGCTCGCTTGCTTCTTGATGTCGTCGAGCATTGTTTGCAACCCTGCATGGCCCATGCATGTTGCATGTTGCAGTTGACCTAAGGTCGCAAGGTCATGAGCCCCTGGCAGGCAGTGCAAGTGGTATAAATATTGTGCAGTTGACATTGCGTGCGATGCCGCACGGCGCAGCTGCAGAGGCTTGAGGGGCTGCAGACTGATGATGTTCGTCTAGCAACTTGCTTTGAAGACATGGGAATGTGCTTACTGTAGGGATGTAGAGAACCCAGACTGGTGACTATATATGCATATGACATATGCCATATGACATCGATTCGAGAGTCTGCAAGCCAGTAGTAACTCATAGATTTCTGTGATCATGACATGTGTTACACAGTGATAGATCTAGGACTCAGCAGCGCCGAGGCAACAGACCAGGCAACATGCAGATAAACAGACCGGCCACCGCAAGCACCAAGGCCACGCGCCGCACGAGCAAATGCCAGAACGAACTAACGCCAGCGCGAAAGCCGACACGCACACACCACGCAGTACGACGCAGGCCATGCGCACACCAAACACACAGCTAGCACTCGCCGGGTCCACAAGCGGTCATCGACTCGACACTAGCAGTCTGCACGGGCGCGACAGCGTGCGCTACGGCCATGTCCGAGGCCGCGAGGCACCGGTTCCAGGATCCGTAGCCTCAGCCAGCTCGGCAGCCCGAGCGGTGTCCGGGGAGGGGCGCAGAGGAGAAACGGCGGACGTGCGCTGGGAGGAGGGAAGAGGGAGGGAGGGAAGAGGGAGGGATCGGGTGCGGGGGGGGGGGGGGGGTGGGGGGGCTGCAGGGTGAAATGGGTGGAGGGGGGGGGCTCTCAGGGCGGGATGGGCGAGGGGGGGGGGGGGGGGGGGCGACGCAAGCTTATGCGCGATGGCCTGTCAGCGCCGGCAGGCCGTCTGTGGGGACAGGAAGGCCCGGCAGCAGCGCCCGTCCGACCAGTCTAGCACGGAGGGGCGCGGCCGCGCGGGCTTGGCGCGCCAGCGCGCGGCACAACGTTGTGGACAGGTCGCGCATGGCATTGAGAAGGAAAGTACGCTTTGACACCGCCCCGTGTCCCGCGGCAACCTCCGCGACCGTCTGGAGGAAGCGGTACGCGTCCCGTCCAACCCTGCCATACGTCTCATGCACGAGCGGGATGAACTGGGCGGCACCTGTGATGGCGCCATATTTGTCGCGCTTTTGCCGTGCGCCCTTCTCGGCGGTCGCGCCAGCCTCACGTGACGCACCGCGCACATGCGACCTGGCAAGCGGGTGCATCACCTTCACGTCCAGCAGCGCCATGCGCGTGGTGAGGAATGCCAAGAGGTCGCCGCGCTGCGGAGGCCGCTGCGATCGGGGCAGCGGGGGTGCGGCAGGGGGCGCTGCCTCTCGGTCAGAGGCGAGGGGCGCGTCGCGCGTCGGGGCGTGGGCCGCGGCGGGGGGGGCGGTAGCGGCAGTAAGGGTAAGGGAGGCCGGAGCCGGGGCTTGGGTGCCATGAGGGGTGTGGGGCACGTCCGAAGCCTGGAGGGCCTGCGAGAGATGGGGTGGGGGCTGGACCGGCGCGGCATCGGCTGGGGGGTCCGGTGGCGGCGGCGGCGGCGGCGGTGACTGCGGCGGCGGCGGCGGCGGCGGGTCTTGCTGACACGGCGCGGCCGGTGCACTCGCAGACGGCGCAGCCGGCGGGCGCGTAAAGTCCGCCGGCGGCGCGGCTGGTGGCGACTGCCGGCTGCCGCGGAGGGGGAGCACGCGTATGCCCCCGGGGAGCTTGCCAACGTGCGGCTCCAGCGATGAAGCGATCGACGCGCGCATGAGCACCCGCCTCCAAGCCACGGTGATGAGGTCGTGCTTTAGGACTGAACTTGCCCATAGCTGTCCGCATATGACATGTGTCACAACACAACTACGGTGGCCGGTCTGTCTGTTTGCTGTCTGTTTGCTTGCTGCCTGGTCTGTTGCCTCGGCGCTGCTGAGTCCTAGATCTATCACTGTGTAACACAACACAACTACCCACATATGCTGAGACGCCTTTGCAGCATTATAATGCAGTGTGCATCATCACTTGTTGAGATATGGCGATGCTTGTAAGTTGCGCTGTTGAAACACGGGTCAGCACATAATGCAGGATTGTTTCAGGGCCTTATACCCAGCAAAATCATTATGGGCATGCACGGACCTGGCAAGCAGCAAGCTAATACATACACGACAGGCAACAAGCATCAAGCACATCATGCTATCTGGGCTATCACCTTGCACATGACCACCAGCGTACCTCCGTGGGCAGATCAGCTTCGCCAGACAGCAGCTCATCTGCTTGTTGCAGCAGGTTTTGCAGGGCACACTTCTCTAGTAGGTATGCATCCACCAGAGTTGGGCACTTGGGTATCCATTCATCATGATCCTGCAGCCATGACTGCACCTGCAGCACAAGCTCCTCCAGTTCATTTTGAGTTCTCTCTTTCTCAAGCTGCAGCCTGTCCGCATCTGTCATTTCTGCCTCTGCTGCCTTGAATGTTTTGATTGACTCTCTGAGCTGCGAGATGCTTTGTGGACACCATAATTCACCAGATCCGGAGAACACCTGAAGCAATGAATAGAGATGTCAAAGCATGGACTGCAGTGTGGCTGTGAAAAGTGTGTATGATAGTTCCAGTGCATACCACAGGTATGTACTGTTACATCGAGGGGCTCCGATCCAGTGCACCAAGCGAACGTACAACTGGAGTCTAGACAGGTATGTACCGTTACATCGAGGGGCTCCGATCCAGTGCACCAAGCAAACGTACAACTAGAGTCTAGACTCACATGCTACCCAGCAGATGCGAGCCGGCCAGGCGATCACCTGGCACAAACTGCGCACCCGTGAGCCGTGCTACCCTGGACATGGTCGTTCTGATCACAAACCCGTTTCCTTTCACTGTCGCCGCACTGAACTCCCGCAAGGAGTCTAGACAGGTATGTACATGTGTATGAAACCCTGTCACTGGGCATCAGCACCATGTATGACGTGGCCTTGTACATGCTATAGCTATGAAGTGTTACACAGAGGTAGAGCTAGGACCCAGCAGCGCCGAGGCAACAGCTCAGTCATCCGGCAAACAGACAAACCATGCTATGAAGTGTCACACACCGCATTACCAGCAGACTGACGCTCGCATGTGGCCGGATTCGCTTTACATGTTAACATGTATGTTGCAAAGTGCATGATTCTGTTTGGTCTTTCATGATCAGCAATCCTTTTAGCATGTTAACCCGCTCTTGAAGGTCTTTGCCACGCTCGACCGTGCGCTGCACCACACCTGACTCTGTCAGGACAGAAGATGTTGGAGATATTGTGCTGGTTGTGCCGATAAGCAAGGCAAATTTTTGAGCCACGCTGCCTGGTTTGCACAGCACTGACAAAATCAATGAACAGTCAGTCAAGTCTTACCTGAGCGGGTGGGTAGAAATCGGTGGTCAAAGAAGCCCCGTGTCCTGATGATCGAGTACTTTCATGAGCCTGGACATTAGAGCTTGGTACAGGCTCATGGCGCCTGGCTGACTGTTGGGCTTGGGCTCGCTCTGATCAACATCCAGCCTCCGGCGCGCGGCACCTCTCTACACAGTGCAACGAGTTATTGGCTGGCAGTTGCCTTGGTATCATGCCAGCGAACAGTCAACACAATTGCTTGTGTGCAATCAGGGCGCATGGTTGGGTTAGCATGGTAAGGTAAGCAGGCTTGCAGAGGAGCTGATGACATGCCTGCACCCCGTCGTCCTCAGTCGGGTCGGCTGCCTTCGCCGGCGACTCTGCAACATCTTCAGCGGCCTCTGAGTTAACACGGACTGGTGCCTTCACCACCTTAGTGGGTGGCTTGCGCTTCTCCGTACCCCTCCTGGCGCTGTTCCCCCATTTGGCCGGAACCGCATAGACACCACGCATTGCCCAGTCTTCGCATGTCCGTGCAGGTGCCTTGGGGTCAGCTGGGTTTCGCACCTGCAGGAACAGAGACTGTCAATCGCTGACATGCGATGGTCAAATGCATCACATGCCCCTGGATGACAGTGCCCTGTACCTGCATGTCGATGCTGTTCCTGACAGTCACAGCAACACTGACACATCCACACGTACGCTTAACACGAATGAGTTGGTATTTGCCTGACGTAATTCAGTGGACCGCGGCCTAAGGCCTGTGGGATCCTGAGCATGTCGTCATGCGCAGGGGTTGGTGCTGTCACATACCTTGCTGTCGTAGGTATCTGTCCGTGACAGCGCCTGTACCTTCAGTTGGAGGATGAATGCACGTGAGTCTTAGGACAGTAGAAGAGAGAGTGATTACACTACGATCTGTAGAGCCTATATAAGCGTTCAATCAACGTCTCATACGGATACGATCAGAATCAATGTCTGCGGCACGCAATCTTGCATGCATTGCTCGTGCATATGGTCAGCCATCGGTGCATGGCTGCCCCATAGCCACTCCGGATCAGCACCGTGATTCCCCGCATACATGGTCACCGTAGTCCTGTGTATGCCACCATGCATGGTCACCGTAGTCCTGTGCATGGCTGGATCACGACACTCCCCCTAGACTAAGCTTGTACTACCGCAAGCTGCAGTCTATCTCTGAATTTTGCTAGTGCTGGTCCTGCCAACACCTTAGTGAACATATCAGCTAGCATGTCTACCGTGCTAACCCAGCTGATAGTCAACTCGTCGAGTTCTACGAACTCTCGGACCCTCAGGTCCCTGACCCTGATGTGCTTAGAGCGGTCACTAGAGATGGGGTTCACTGCTAGCAAGTTGGCACTCTTGTTGTCACCCCACAGCGTTGGCTTCACAGCCGACAAACCAAGATCAGTGCACAACTGCTTAGCCCACATCACCTCATTGGCTGCTGAACTCATTACTATGAGCTCTGCCTCAGTTGTATCACCAGCCACAATAGTCTGCCTCTTCGAACGCCAGAACACACAGTTCCCATGCATCCGGACTACTACTCCTGACACGCTCTTCAAGCAAGCACCATTGGCGAAGTCAGCATCCGTAAATGCTTCCAACACCTCACATCCCCCATTGGAGCCACTAAAGGTCAAGCCAAAGTTTATGGTCCCTCGCAGGTATCTCAGTACGTGAAGGACACCATTCCAATGACATTTGGCACTCCCAGCCATATGCCTGGCCAAGACATTAGCCGGAAACGCAATGTCTGGACGCGACACAACTGCCACATACTGGATGCTTCCTACGGCTTGCATAAACCTCTTATGCTCTGTGCCTGTAGCCTTCGCCTGGCTAGGATCTTCCTTCAGACTAAACATTTTCTGCTTTGGTACCAACGGAGTTGGCGCCCGTCTGCACTCACTCATGCCAAATCTCTCTAGCATGTCCCTGATGCTCTTTCTGTGTGTGATGGTGATAGTGCGAGCAGTTCGATCACGTATGACCTCCATGCCCAGCACATATCCCAGCTCCCCCAGGTCACGACCCTCAAAAGCCTCAAGGATCTTTCTGATGGCATCATCCATTTGCTCTCTGTGACCGAAAATCAGAAGATCATCGACCCACAGAAAAATAAGACAACGTCCTACTTTGCAAATGAACAGTGCAGGGTCACTGGCTGATCTCACAAAACCCATTTTCAACAAGAGTTCTGCAAGCGCTTTGTGCCACTCCCTGGCAGCTTGCTTCAGACCATACAACGCCTTTTTCAGACGCCACACCATACCAGACCCATCGTCCAGTACCGGAGGTTGTGCCACATACACTTCCTCCTCCAGAACACCATTCAGGAAAGCACATTTAATGTCTATATGCCTCGTCTCTAGATCCTCTACTGCACAGACTGATAACAGAGCCCTGAAGGTAGCGTAACTGCCCACAGGTGCCCATGTCTCAAAGCAATCTACGCCCTCCACTTGCTTAAATCCCCTGGCTACGTATCTGGCCTTGAAACGCTCAATTTCACCCTGTGCTCCTCGCTTGATCTTAAGCACCCACTTGCCTGTCACAGGCTTCACTCCTGTTGGGCACTCAACCAGCTCAAACACATCATGTTCTCTTAAGGAGGTCAGCTCATCGAGCATTGCCGTGATCCACTTCTCACGATGAGCACCACGCATGGCCTGCTGCACCGTTGGATCATCTACTACGGCCTCGACCCTCTTCCTCACGGTAGCTGCACGCCTGGACTCACTAAGGCTAGCAGTAGGGCCACCGTTTGGAGTCACCTTCTGTCCCGTCGTCTTTTCTGCATCAGGAGGCACACTGTCAGCTGCAGCTGACACTCCATCAGAACAGTCACCGACGTCATTCTCATCATCATTCATTACTGTGGGGCTCGCAGCATCACTCACATGCTCACGTGCTTCCTCCGGGGAAATGCGCTCAACAGCAGCATCACTCACAATTGCTCCCACAGCATGGACAGCAGGTCTTAAGATTTTGCGAATCAAGTGAAAAGGCTTTGGAACCCATCGAACCCTCACCTCATGTGGCGGATCCAGACGTTCTCCGCTGCCCCTCGCGGCACTTGGTGCTGACTCTCCCCTGAGCCATCACCGCCTGTCGCTATTCCGCTAGGCACATGCCGTAGCTCGCCTTGCCCCTGGCCCTCAGACCCAGATATATGCCTCGGCTCATCATATCTGTCACGGTCATCATGCCCTGACACCGTGGACCCGCGGTGACTTCGGCCGCCGCCGTGACCGTCAGCTCGCACAGGTGGGGGTGGCTCACTCAGCTCCTTGCCCATCGACCGCTGGACTGGCTCCGCTGAACGCGAGCGGGATCTAGACTCAGACTCAGAGTCATCCTCACCTCCATCACTAGACTCAGTATCACTCACTTCCTCATCAGTTGGAAGCGGATGGATATCACAGTCCCCTATGTGCAACACAGCCCTATCCCTCGTAGGGATCGTCTCTGCAGGCCTGAACTCGTGGTGTAGAGGCCCAGACGGCTGGTTTGCTGCATCATAGTCCCAGTGTGCCACTGCTGCAGCATTGTCAGCCGCTGCATGATCGCAGCGCGCTGCAACCACTGCCTCACTGATCTCTGGTGTGTGCCAGCGCTCATGTCGTGCCAGCAGCTCTGCACCCAACACTCTAGGAGAAAACTCGGGCTCACCCTCAGGTAGCTCGTCTGTCGGTTTGAAACGCCTGTGCAGCGTTCTTCCTGGTTCCCAGTGTTGATGGCCCAGACCCGGATGCTCCCCCGCAGACCAATCCACATTTCTGCCCCTCTCTGGCATCATGTGTTCACGACTGGCTGGTGGACGCACTGCCCGCACACTAGTGCTCTTCACCCACTTCTTCATGTTGGGCAAGAACTCAGCTTCCGGCACTACACTGGTGTACTGATCTGGTAGGATCTCAAACTCACCCTGCTCATAGTTCTCTAGCACAACTGGGTCCGCCGTAGCCTCCCCAGCCATGTGAAATCGCTGCGCGAAATCCTTCACTAGAGCAGGTGGAGCAGCCGTGTGCCTGTACATCCGCACTGCTCCCCCATTCCCACGTTTCACGTAAACCCTGTCCATGTGAGGACCTCCACCCGGTCCCATATAGGCACCGAGGATTCCTCGCGCTTCCAGGTGCCTGAAGTGCTCCCTCCTTGGATACACATACATTGGACACCCGAAAGGCTTCACCTGTGCCACCACGAGACGGAAGTCATCTTCTTTGACCTTCCTAAACCATAACAAGTATGGCACAATCTCTCTGACATTCACATTTCTCATGTGCTGTGCCACAAATGCCAATTCTCTCCTAGCAACCAGCGTCTCACACAGCTCATTCAGACTCAGCGCATGCGCTGCAGCCTTCCTGACTCTCAGCTGCTTAGCCCGCTGCTGCACGTTCGTGGACCATGGCTCAGAGCTGGTGGCAACAAACCTATCCTCCAGCTTCTGCTTTGCCTCCTTCCGCCTCACACCCTCCAGTGCTGTGCTCGGCGTCAGGTTGTGTGCATGGTTCACGCACATGTATGCCTCTGGCCACAGGAATGCAGGCACTGCTGCCTGCAGCAGGCTCGCCGCACTGACGTGTTCAGCACACCGATCTTTCGTTATACCAACCCATTTGACTCATGTTGGGCGGTGTCAGTGAACGTGTGTACTATCCCTCGCCACTCAAGGTACTGAGTCAGCTGACTCGAGCTGAACTCACCTCCTTGGTCCGTGTGCAGCCTACGCACCCCTACCTCCTTGTCATAGACAATCTGAGTGCGGATGCGTTCTATCAGAAGACATATCATCTCCGCAGCACCGCTTTTCGACTTCAGCGGGATCACATGTGAGTACCTGCTGTACTCATCCACTACTACCAGGATGTAGTTCATTCCTCCTATGCCTACTGGCTTAATCTGTCCAGCCAGATCCGCATGCAATACTTCTCCAGCATACGAGGCATTCTCTGTCACTTTGCCCCCCATGCCGTGCTCTGTCACCACTTCTCTGCTCCGCCACGTGGCAACCATGACACTCAAGCGCTACTCCCGTGGGTTTAGGCAACTTGAGGTCATACAGGTCTGGATTCTCAGTCATTAGTTTGAGAATCCGGTTGCCCGCATGATGAAACGAGAGATGTACCAGAAATGCTGGGTCAAGTTGGTAAGAAGATCTCTGACCAATAGGTACACCATCTACCGCAGCGATTCTCGCCTGCTCACCAACCCATTTCCTATTTCTGTGGAAAAGGTTATTGGCACTGGTCCAGTCAATCCCTGAATCTACAGGGCGCAGTTCCCATATTGGTCTGCCCGTCCCGCCAATACCAGCTCAATGTGGGGTTATCATCACTATCAACTCCCTGCTCACAGTTGCCCACAAATGTTTGTGCTTGGTCATAAAAGCCCGGCATCTCTACTGTGTTTGCCTTGCCTGTGTGCAAGTACACGTTCGACCGCTTCAGCACAGTCGTTGATAGGATATTGATCGGGCTGGCTGGCACCCAGTAAACATGATCCAGCTCAATATCTACAGGCACCAGCTCGCCCTGTACTGTCACGTACTTCCCCACATTCGCCCTGATAGTGCCCATGCCATATATCTTAAGCCTGCCCTGGTCTAAGGGCTGGCACTCTGTGATATCTGGTGGCTTGATCTCGCTGAACATGCTATAGTCGAAGCATATGTTCAGGTCAGACCCGCTATCCACCAGAAATGTGGTATGGCATGTTGGGCGACGGCCCATCAGCACAGTCAGCTCGCAGTTCCGCGAGGTCTACCACAGCCACCTGAGGGCCCCCGCGGCCTCTGCCACGGCCTCGCCCTGCAGCTGCCTGTTTTCTGTAGGAACTGCTTGACCTCTGCGGAGAGCAAAGGGCAATCTTTCTGCAGATGGCCCGGCTTCTCCACAATGAAGCACTTGCGCTTATCTGCTCCCCCTGCTCCCACTGCGGCAACCTCTGGGGGTGCACCATGGCGACCACCGTGGCGTCCACCACGATACCCTCGTCCCCCAAATCTCTGCTGACCACCGCGATCATCCCGTGGGAATCGCCGATGGGGCAGACTGGCTGCTATTCTGAGCATGCGTCAGCAGCGTGGACACTATCTGCTGCCACTGGCAGTTGCTGCAGCATCGGCTGCAGCAGTGCATACTCTCTGTCCACTGCCCAGTAGCCTAGA
Organism: Ulva mutabilis; assembly: GCA_900538255.1. Classification (NCBI taxonomy): domain Eukaryota; kingdom Viridiplantae; phylum Chlorophyta; class Ulvophyceae; order Ulvales; family Ulvaceae; genus Ulva; species Ulva mutabilis. The sequence goes on from UNSF01000127.1 coordinate 234,073, forward strand.
GCGGTATAGCTGATCAGGCACAGCTTCTCCCGAACCCTCATCTGGTTCACTATACCAACTACCTCGTTGACATGTTTCTCAAGTGGCTTTCCCGCCTGCCTGGCACCACTGGAGTTGCTGGTATAGCTTCTGTATTTCTACTTTCGACAGAAGGCATGACTTGGCATGCAGCAGTGCCCACATCTCATGGACAAAACTGCAGTCTGACACGAAATCCCTATCCTCCTTTGGTAATGTCACGAATAGCCAATGCTTGACTGACTCATGAGCCTGGCTATTCTGTGCCAGTGGATCATTTACTAGCAGGCTACTTTCCCCCACCATGTTTGCCCAACTCTCTTACCTCTTCTTGAACACCCGAAAGTGATCATATCTGTGGTTCCATACCGGGAACTTGTGCTTTTCTACTAGCGACTTTCCCGGCATAGACTTTAGGCATTACGAGCGACAGTGCGCTCGCAGGAGTTGCCAACATCGATCGACCCGGCTGTTGCTGCCGCCCCGGATGACATCGCAGCCTGGCGAAGGCTGCGGTATCGGAGGGTGGTATCTGCTGCGCTTGCCCATGCTGTCTGGGCAACGCTGTTGTGGCACTTCCTGCGCTCCGTGCACCGCTGCCTGAGCACCCGCATTCCCCGTAGGATCAGCGTTGCCCGGCATGGCGGCCTGCAGAGGGTTAACACTGAGATACCAGTAGGTCCAGCGTCTTGTCCTTCCCCGTGGGGCATGGACTGACCCTCCGCGGCCCTGCTCGCGGCGCACTGTAGAGCGAGTGCGATGGATGCGGAAAGTTAACTGCTCCCCCCACACCGTCAGAACCGATAGACCCTTGGCGAGATGCCATTGAATCGTTTCGGAGTGGTGGTGTCCTGCAACATGACCACCATATGTCGCAGGAAACGCAGACCCGTAGGCCTCTTTGCGAGACCAGCACACAAGCATAATGCAGCTCCGCCGTAGCATTCTGCATTAGCTTTCTAGTCTCTCTACGGTCGGCTATACACTAGAGCGGTGTAGCACACTCATCGGAGTGTGCAGCCGTAACGCAGGTTCCCCCTGGACTCTACCGCATGCTAATAGACATCACAAGAATACCCACAATCATCACCGATACCATGACGTAATTCAGTGGACCGCGGCCTAAGGCCTGTGGGATCCTGAGCATGTTCGTAATGCGCAGGGGGTTGTGCTGTCACATACCTTGCTGTCTTAGGTATCTGTCCGTGACAGCGCCTGTACCTTCAGTTGGAGGATGAATGCACGTGAGTCTTAGGACAGTAGAAGAGAGAGTGATTACACTACGATCTGTAGAGCCTATATAAGCGTTCAATCAACGTCTTCATACGGATAACGATCAGAATCAATGTCTGCGGCACGCAATCTGCATGCATTGCTCGTGCATATGGTCAGCCATCGGTGCATGGCTGCCCCATAGCCACTCCGGATCAGCACCGTGATTCCCCGCATACATGCGTCACCCGTAGTCTGTGTATGCCACCATGCATGGTCACCGTAGTCCTCGTGCATGGCTGGATCACGACATTGCCACAGTCTAGGTGACGGTGCGGGCGGCATACCAGATTGTTTAGTGAAAAGCTTTCACGAATTGACAGACATATTGCGAGGTATGTGACTATATCTTTCTCGTGGCCTTGCCAAATGGCGTTGTCTCTCTGTCGGTTATTGCGGATTTGAGGACAGCTACCAGTGCGCAGCTGGTCGTATCTGCAGCAAACCCAGTGTAACTGTGTGAGGTGGCAGTCGACCTGGGGGCAGAAGGCAGGTGAGCAGCATGCACACACGTAATGTTCTCTTTTAGAGCTTCTTGCATCATACGCCATGCTCTGCCTAGGTTCTTGCACAAGGTGACACCCTCCTCAACGGCCGTTCGATTGGCAGCGGACATGGAATGCTCCGCAAAGAATGACTCGAGGTCCTGCACAACACCGTGGGCTGACTGAAGTACGGCATGCCACCTGTACTTGGCGGTGCCAATCGATCATGCGAGATGTGGCCGAATTGAGCTAAGTGCCCTCGACGGGACGAGTGTCCGAATAGGCCTATTCGGACTCCATGCACTTGTCGCCACAATTCGCCGCGCGCCCCACCCAGCCGCGTATTGAGCTTAGTGCCGTCGTCGGACCGAGTGTCCGAATAGGCCTATTCGGACTCCATGCACTTGTCGCCACAATGCTCGACGCGGCCCCACCCAGCCGCGTATTGAGCTAAGTGCCCTCGACGGACGAGTGTCCGAATAGGCCTATTCGGACTCCATGCACTTGTCGCCACAATGCTCGACGCGGCCCTACCCAGTCGCGTATTGAGCTAAGTGCCGTCGTCGGACCGAGTGTACGAATAGGCCTATTCGGACTCCATGCACTCGTCGCCACAATGCTCGACGCGGCCCTACCTAGTCGCGTATTGGCTAAGTGCCGTCGTCGGAACGAGTGTCCGAATAGGCCTATTCGGACTCCATGCACTCGTCGCCACAATGCTCCATACATCCGCACGCACAAGCTGTCGTAACATATCACCTATGACCGATATTGCATGCCATGCTGCTAACGTGTACCACCGATTGCAATGGGATGGGCCTACGGGCCTGTACACGTTTTTCGCCTAGCCAAACTCGCGTAACAACCGCCCATGGCATGACAACCGCTCTGACACTGCAGCTTTGGCCAAAGCTGTACGTAACGATCGGTACTTCTCTGATTAACACCAAATTGACTCAGGGATCTGGAACGCTACACGCCTCTCGAGTTTAATCGGGACGGCGGTATTCGCGTCTTTGATGACCAAGTGCACCGCGACATAGCATGGACGGACAGTGTAAGCTGTCAGATGAACCGCTAGAATATATAGCAATTAGGTTACTATTGTCTGGCCCGTAACGTGACAGGGAAGATACGCATCGTACCGTTGCGCCTAAAAACTCGCAAGCTTCAACGGTTGCCAGGATTAGGTATTCTCCCGGCTTCCTGTGGACAAACTTTTCAAAGCATTCAGTCAGAGTCTTGGCGTCTTGACAGGCCGCTAGGGTGTCCTTCAACGCCGTCGGGATGTCCTTCAACGTGCTCTGGATCCTGTCTGTAGACATCAGGCACCGATCCCGCCACATCACCCACGGCGACTCCAGTCGCAGAGCGGGACGGCGATTATGGTTAACGCTGACATAATCTGTGTCCATCGACACTACGGATGCACCCGCAGTCGAAGCGGGCTGATGAGCTGGTGGCTCGGGCTCTAGCAGCGTGCATGCAAAAGGCGGGTGCAAACCGTCCTTGATCGGCTCCGCCGAAGTGCGAATAAGGTTCATTACCTGAGCAAAGTCGTTGAAGCCAACATCTAGATAAGCGTCGGGATTGGCCTCGCTGACCAGTCGCACCGACTGCATACAGTATGGCTGCACTGCACCACACGCACTAAAGAGGGTGGCTTTCATGCTCCGGGCCAGCGGCTCGCTTTTGAGAGCAGCAGTCCACTGGAACGGTGTGGCTGAGCCAGCTCTGCAGCAGGGACGACTGGGGCGTCAATGCACGCAGCCGTGGAGTTGTTACGCAGCGGTGATTCACGACACATGCTGAACATAAAGCTCGTGACTGCTCTCCATCACTTGTAAACATATATATCAGCCGCTATGCGATCGTACCTCAGCGTGATCGTGGTGTCTTTCGTGGGATCCTGCATCTTGCGTTGCTGTTGTGCTGTGGCCGCGGCGGTGACGTATAGTAAGTCCTGCTGTTTCAGAAAGCACATAAGCGTTGATGAAGTATTCTCAGGCAGGCAGCCAGCTGATTTGTTGAAGTCGGAACCGATGGGCCCACTCGGATTTTTTCCTACACGGAATGGCCCCGCGATGTCGATTATGTGTCTACAGGCGCAGTTCGGCAAGTAAGTCGGGCAGTACGGGAGACCACTGAGTCCGCGGAGCCCGCTGAATCACGCATCGTATAAAACCCTTCAGTGTATCCGTACGTTTCTTGGGGTGACTAAATGTCCAGCGGAGGCGCACCAAAGCGCCGTCGTTCGGCCCGTGAGATCGGCGAATTGTGTGATCTGTTCAACGTGTCTATTGTTCCTAAGAGCGGCTCTAAACCAAAACATTACGTATGTAATTATTGTACCACTTCTCTCCGTGATGTCACCAAGTTGGAGGCGCATTTCGTGCCTCGAGCATGTCGCCAGCGTATGTTCGCGGCCGTAGACGCGCACAAGCAACCGATTGCAAAGCCAGTGCGGCAAGACAATGCGGTCGATTTTGATGGCTTGCCAGTGGCAAACGACGCTGGTGCCAGTGGCAATATGGATGTCGATCAGCCCGCGGGCAGTGGAGGTGCCGACGTGCCCCTCTGCCTCCCATCGCCTTCGCAGCATGTTCCGCACCCCGTCCCGGATTGGCCCCTTATCGGGACATCTTTCCAGTCGGGGACCCGAGCACCCACAAGCTCCGGTACGTTGCTGTGGTCAATCCGCATGGGTCAGAGTTGAGCGTCCTCGCAAGTGCAGGCTCCTGACGAGTCCTCTGCCACGTGACTTGCTCCCGGCAAGGCTGCCCGACCGAATCTTGTATGCAGGCGCATCTCATGCCTGCGGCTGTACCCGCAGTTGAAGCCGACCCCATCTATGATGGGTTCGACCCCCTACAGGACAATTACGAGGAGGTGTGGTTTGACGCCGAGGAGGGCGATGACGAGGACTGGGAAGGACCCAGTAGACGACGAGCCCTCCACCCCCCTCTGCATCCCCTATGCTTCACCCTCCAGAGGATGACGAGCCTGTCAAGGTGCCCAGACGAGATACCGGGGCTTATCTCCACTACAGCCTCGCAGAACCATCACGGATGACCATGATGTCAAGGTGCGCGAGGTGGCGGTGTGGTTGACCAGGCTGGCTTCACAGCATCGCATCCCAAATGCAGCTATGGACTCGCTCTGCCAGATGGTGCATTTCTTGCTATTGCCACCGGAAAATCTATTTCCCCGTTCCTACCACATGCTCCAATGTGCACTGGCCGCAGAAGACAGCCATGACTGCGAGAGTCACGTGTGCGACTCTTGTTGGCATGTCTTCCCGGACATCCCGTCAGACAGTCATGGAGCACACGCTGACGATGTTTGCCAGCGACCAGGCTGTTGCAACCCTCGATTCAAGCGTGGCCCGGGAGGGCATGTCACCCCTAAACGCAGTGCATTCTTCTTCGGGAACGAGGGTACCTTTGTGGACCTTGTGCGGCAGCCGCACATGCTGCCTGCGATTACGTCACCGGGAGGAATCTTTTAAGGACCCAGAGTCCTTCTGGGGCTCGCCTGCTGGCAAGGAATTGAATGAGCGGTGCCGTAACAAGTTTGACCAGACGTCCCCGGACGCCGATGAGTTCGCTGTGCTAGTGAGCCTAGGTGTGCTCCCGCCATGCCGCAGTCTGTCGTATGGTTGCGCCGCCATCGGTCCCCTTTATTACCTCCTACTGCGTGTGACCATCTCTTGATACGGTGATGCTTGTGTAGGGGCTGATGGAGGTCAGCTGTTCGTAAACAAGCAACACGGCGCGCTGATCTGGGGCATGCGGCTCCAGGATCTCCACCCCGAGATGACCGCCAAGCACGATACCTGGGCTCCACTCGGCGTTGTGGAGGGGCCAACCGAGCCCACGAGCCTTGACAGCATCTTCTCTTCGCTGGCAGACTTCTTCCTCGCACACGATCCCGGTATGGCGTCCCCCTACCGCCGACTGTGTCACGCTCGGTTGGCCAGGGTATTGAGCTGCTTTGTCTGTTTGCGTACCTAGTGCTCTGTGCCTCGGCGCTGCTGGGTCCTACACATCTCATTGTGTACCACA
>UNSF01000184.1:0-129689 GCA_900538255.1 Ulva mutabilis
AAGTGTTGGTAGACCTGTAACGTACCTTTCGTGAAAGTTTGACGCGCATTTCAGTACTTCGCGGCACTCTCTGACTGTTCTCTGGCCAGCAACAAGCTGGCCATCGAAACCACATCGGCCGTCTGGGCTCTGAGTGGCATGTCGTGGCACCGCTGCCACTCTTAGGAGACTGAACGTCGTGTACAGTCGTGAGCGGGTCTCCGGGAGGTATTACATGCACATAGAATGAATATCTAGACCATTGATCAGACGAGGTCCACAAAGGTTGCTGGTGCGTGAGGGACTGCCAGGTCAGGACATTTTTGTGTTTGCAAGAAGTGTGGGGGTATTTTGGTACTATTGTACTACAAATGCAGGCCCGGCAGTAGCTTGCGTTGAGTACAGGAGAGCGCTGCTATATGCCAGTTCCCCGCAGCCTTCGGAGGGCTGGCTGGTACACACAAGGCCGTCGCAATTTCACTAGTCGCCGTTCAGAACACTGGTACTGAGGAGGCGTCACTTACAAGTTGTACTGTGATCATTTGTCTGATACGCTCCCCACTCGTCCAGACGCTTTTGACACCGTCGAGAACATCCGCCCATTCTGGACTGCCGGCGTAGGCAATAGATTCAGTGTCACAGACCGAAGGTCCACCACCCAGCAACCTGCGAACCACCTGTTCCCGGACTCGGGCAACAAAGACCTAACCATGTACAACTCAGGCGGACGACCCAATTCCGGATCGGGCGGCAGGGCACCTGGACTGTCTACCACTACAGCATTGAACAGGTTGCACACCGCAGTGTCAACTGCGCCTGCAGCGTACGTTGCATCATCATCCTGATCACCCAATTCGGTAAACTTCTGATATCTCACCTCAACAAAGTACTTAAACTGGCCTACATACAGTTTCGCGTGGTCTGGGAAGACGTACTCTATTAAGAACCAAGTATTGTCCTTGACCCGCTGAGTCGTGCATTGTTGGAGCTGACATTTTCGACATTGGCGATGGGCAGTGCCGCTCGCACATGCTTCCGCATGTAGAGCTTCACTATATCAACAGGCTCACCGTCTACCGCAACCCCAGTGAAGCACACACGGCCCGGCGCCGGGCACGGTCCCCAGGGTCGTGTGACTCGGCCAGCCACGCTTGGCAAAGTCAGCGTGCTCGGCACAAATTAGGTAGAGCAGCCCTTTCAGGCACGCCCGTTCGCTGGTGGGCGCAGGCAACACCTCCAGCCGCTCCGCACCTGTGAGGTCAGTGCCAGCACCCAGCATCACGGGTGGGGACTGGGCCCGCGGCCGCCATCAGGCAGGCGCGGAGGCGGCGGCGGCGCCGCGTTGGGCTGCTGTTGTACAGCGGCGGGCTTGCGGATGCGCTTCCTTGCTGCTTCTCCCGGGCGGCAGCAACAGCTTCAGTCAGACGGGGCAGAGCCTTGGGGCCAAGTTCCTGGACCAAGCGGTCACACGCTCGCCGCAACAGGAGGTCGTTGACAAAGATGCGCTCAGAACCGGACGTGCCTCGATACTTGATCAGCCGCTTGAAGAACTGCACGAGCCTTTCGATCCAGTACTCAAGGCAGAAAAAGGCAGGGCCGCAGGCTCTCACCTGATCTGGCAAGTGGACGGCCGCCAAATGCAACTTCAGGGTTGCAAGGACCTGACCGCTGAACACCTACACCGACATCATGACTGCGTGAGACAACCCGTCGGCAGGAACTGCCTGTAGTACACACTGCACACCCGCAAACTTCTCCTCCTCGTAAAACGTACGCGTGGGCAGGGAGCCGGCGATGGAGACAGTACCTGCTGTACCCTCTTCCCATATGCCAGGAGGTGTTTTTGGGCGTCGAGGATTCGCTGCCAGGTGTGCTGCCCTGGCGTGTACTTCATGAAGTACATGACTCCGGCCCGCAAGTCCGTCCACATCGCCTCAAATTGGTCGCGCACATGAACTTCATCAGGGTTGGTTTCATCCCACGGCAGGTCGTGCAGCAGCTGGAGACTCCACGCGTCTGTGAAATTCATCCAGTCCTCCATGAGGTAATTGCCGCGATGCCTGCACGCCGATTGTGACCATGGTTGAGTAGGCAGGCCTGCAGGGGGGGCTGGGGGTGGGCCTCAATGTTGACAACATCAGAGTACACGACAGAACGGCTCGAGCAGGTGGCTATGTGGCTGTCGCCAGACAGCAGCCCCGCCACAGTACAGTTGTACATGTACCTACGACTGGTCATACAAGATGCAGGAAGAGCATACTTGACAATATCTCGATAGGGTTTCTTTATCAGCTCCGTCTGGTTCTGTAGGGCAGCTCTGGAGGTTATCTTCCGACGCACCACACACAGGTAGAACATACTTCGCAGCCGGACCATGCCGTTTGGCAGTGGGGCCTGGTAGCCACTGCTTCCAGAAGTCCTTCAGGAGACCCAGGAGGAAGATGTGGGCGACGCCGAACCGGAGGAATGTACACGGACTGCACACGTCACCGGGGCCCGGGTCAAGCACTGACACAGAAACAGGTCTGTGCACACGTATGGGTCAGGGCTGGGAGCGCACTTGAAGTAGGACAGCTTTGGAACAATGGCAGCCTCCACAAGCCGATCTTCAGGCGCTCGGTGTGAGCGCGATTTGCACGCGTACTCCTGGCTGCGATACCAGTGTACGGCGGCCGAGTCGGATTGTCAACCTGCATACAGGATGCCAACGACTGCGACGATGGTGGTGTCCATAGCAACCGACGGCCTATGCAAGGGGCAGACACAACCCGCCTGGGCGCATAGCCTTGGGCATCACAGTGCTGTTGGTAGCTCGCCGAACCTGGGACTCGATCTCGGCAGCCTTTTCCGCCCTGGACATGATCTCCGAGCCTGACCACTTCAACACACCATCTCCTGTCCACGTGCCCTCTGGGGTGACAGTCGTGGGGGAGTCCATTCATCTCTGCAGCCCTGCTCACCTGTGTCAAAGGACATGTAGCCAGGTGGCATGCGTGGCAGTGCGGGCTGCCCGCCCTGCGTCTGTGCTGAGGAGGCTCGGCAGGGATCCGCCACCCGCGTAAGCAGGCACGGATGAGTGATGTGGCAGTAGCTTTCCCACCTGCACACGGACCACCAGTAGTAGACCACTCCCAGAGGCTGCCAGGCAAGAGCCTGCCAACCACGGGCATCGCGTTGCGAGATCGCGCGCGGGACAAGAGGGCGAAGCCGTATCAAGGGATTTGTAATGCGATTATAGAACAGCTGTGTATCACTATGTTACAGCTATCAAGTGTTATTTGCATAGCCATGGATATTGCCTGAGTGTTCTCCTACTAATCGAAGTGAGCCTATCCCTGCAGTGAGTCCACACGGCCTATGGTATCGTGCCTGTCAATGGCCAGACGGGGGTGGCGCACCGGACCGTGTTGCATCCTTCACGGTTGCACGCAAGGAAAGCGCAACGCACACAAAGCTGACTTGGGCCCCATGACCAAACGGCGTTTGGCCAGCTTCTCGAGCACAGGGATGTCTCCCTCTGCCCAGCCACAGACCGGCCACAGCTTCACTAGCCTCTTCTGCTGTTTGGATCAAGCAGGGTCCTCCCAGATCTCCACAATGATCGGGTGGTTCGTCCCTGCCTGCAGTGGCTCCCTCACATGGTGGGAGTGCGTGGGTGAGGCGACAGGCAAGCACCGCACGCAAGTGCAGGCAAGTGTTCACACAGTTCAGCGCCTGATTACCGATTTGTAGTTGCACACAATGGGCAGTGCACCAGACAGGAGTGTATACCGCACCGGGGTCGTGTGCGAGGAGAAGTCCTCCAGAGACTCCAACACGCTGTCAGACGGTTGGGCTCGGTCGGCCCCTCCACAACGCCCAGGGGAGCCCAGGTGTCATTCTTCGCGGCCATCCCGTCGTGCAGCTCCTGGAGCCGGATGCCCCAGCTGAGGGCGCCATGCTGCTTATTAACAAAAGAGCTGACCACCGTCTGCCCTGCAACCGGGAGTCACCGCCTGAGGACACGGTTGCAGGCAAGTATCACGACAGGCACTCGTCTGAAGATCAGGAGGAGGACACGCATGCAAAGGCGACGCACCTAGGCTCACGAGCACTGCAAACTCGTCAGCTTTCATAGACGTCTCGTCGAATTTGTTCCCACACCGGGCGTTCAGCTCGCGGCCGGCGGGCGAGTTCCAAAAGGACTCTGGATCCTCGAAAGCCTCCTTGCGGTGACTCAAGATGGCTGGCAGCATATCTGGCTTGCAGACGAGGTCCACAAAGGTGCCCTCATTCCCGAAGTAAAATGCGCTACGCTTGGGGGAGACATGACCTCCCGGGCCACGCTTGAATCGGGGGTTGTTGCAACCCGGCCGCTGGCAGACCTCATCCGCATGGACCGCGTGTGAGTCACCCGGGATGTCCGGGAAGAGTTCCCAGCAAGCGTCACAGATGTGCCGCTCACAGTCATGGCTATCTTCAACAGCGAGCACACAGCAGAGCATGTGGTACGATTTGGGGAACAGGTTTCCCTCTGGTAACAGCAGGAATGCACCATGCTGGCAGATGAGTCCATGGCCCGAATTCGTGATACGATGCTCTGATGCCAGCCTTGCCAGCCACACAGCAACCTCACGTACCTGTGAACCGCGAATGCCCCGGCCATCGATGGAATGGCTGCCAGGCGGAAGTTGAGAATAGGCACCGGTGTCCGCCTGGGCGCCTTCACCGGGCCCTCCTACCCTACCTCCTCCTCCTTCGTCTGGTTGTATCCTTCATCTGGCTCCAGGGCGTCCATGCCATTCCTCCCCATTCTTCGTCGCCGAGGCGTGAATCCAAGCCCATCGTTACTGGGGGTCTACCTCGACGGGAACGCAGCGCAGCGATGAGGTGTACCTGGCAACTTATCTGCTGGATTGCATATGTTCAGGAGCGGTATAGCGCGGCAGCCAGCGCATCATGCGATATACATGCATTGCACTAGTGACAGGGCAGTATCAGCTTACCGGTGCCTGTGGGATTGCGGGGTCTCCGACCGGGACGAGGTAATCGTGTGGATCTGATTCCGGTGGAGGGAGGGGGTACTGGTGGAGGGAGGGGTGCTGGGTGGTGGTGGCAGGGGGTGCTGGTGGAGCGAGGGGTGATGGTGGAGGCGGTGGATCTTGGGGCATGGGTCCCCCGATATCTCGCGGGTCTTGTGTAGTGGCCCGCGAGCTCTCTTGCTCCAATGGCCGTCCAGGATCGCATCAGCACTTGCCTCGCGAGGGAAGCGCAAGCCATCATCAACTACCGCACAGTGATTGAGCAGAGGCGAATCTACGGACCGTGCAGCAGCTGATCTCCACGCCGCAGCCCCGCTTAGGACAAGCAGTGACTCTAAAATGGCGCTCCGCATGAGCGACATTATTGAAAAAACCTAGACAGTGATCACACTTGAACAAAGACCTAGAGTCTTTGGTTTCCGTAGGCACACGGCGCATCCCATACTGGGCGAAGTGATCATCGATCTCTTGAGCCCTGCGACGGACCTTCTTATTGGGCTCGCCTGCCATCGTGTCACGACTGGTGGGATGAAGTTAAAGCCTATATAAAGGTTGATGACGGGTCCGCGCAAGCTATGTCGGAGCGCATCCGGAAAGCCACCGGGCAGCAGAGCGTCACGCACTGCACACTTCCTGTAGACACACCCCGACTTGACGGGGGTGGTCGAAACGACACCCTCTGCCCACACCCGCGTGTGAACGCTTCCTTTGAGGGTGGAGCATGTACAGTCTTCTACGCCCAGTCTTCTATCATGCCTATTGATATGTCTCGCATAACTAAGTTTTGTTCGACTCGATTTTGCCAGGGTCTACCGTCGTTGCCACAGAAGTACGTTGTGCAAGATGGGCCAGCCGACGGACGAGACCACGATCATGCTGCAGTACGATATCGTCTACTATCAAATTGCGTATTGTGTGAATTCTGCTGCCCTTATTATACGACTGGGCCCCAACAGCCGGCCCGCGGTAACGCCAAGTAACAACTGCACGGCTTCTCAACTAGCCGGCGCTTGTTGCAGTGCCGGCGATGCTCCACCGTTTGAATGGAAGTCTGCTTATTCTAACACACCATGGGGGAGGGCTGTGGCAGACACTATCTTTTCGGCGTGTGGTGCGAAGCGGCCCTTCAGCAGCGCGACGCTGCGGGTGACATGCAGGCCTAATCCCACATATTACATCGAATTACAGTATGCTGACTTCAATTCGCTTATGGATGTCGCTATGTCAACTGCCGCAGCGGCTGTGGGGAAGCAGGCGGTATGGTTACCGCCCTTCACCTGCACGCTGGCCCAGGAGCAATCCCCGGTGCTCACTGCCACCGCAACCGCTGTTTCTAAGGACACTGTGCGTATGATATCAACCGTGAGTGGGCGGAAGGCGTCTGTGTCGCCATGGGTTACGTGGAAGCCACGATTCCTGCGGTCGACCGACAAGATACAGAGCATCTTGAAGGACATCCCAGAAGGTATGAAGGCGTCGCTGGATCGCTGTAATGATGCGAAGATTGTAAAAGACCTCTTCGTGAAGTTCGTGAGGGCAAGCAAGCCAGGGGCCATCATGCTACAGTCGGTTGTTGAGGCGTTCGACATGTTGGCTGAGACGGTGCGCTTGCCCTCCTCCCGCACGTACGCTGCAACGAACCGACAATCACCGTGCTGTCTATATTCCTAAACGTGAACGCCGCACGTCCAGCTGATACAGCCGTTTTCTTGCCACCGAATCCCATCCGGACATTGCGTCAGTATCTCGATCGGCCGGATGAAGTGACTACCACAGCTCGGTTTTGCTGATGCAGTGGTCGATGTACTTTTTCTAGCGCACTGGTCTCGCAGATGTGGAGTGGTATTAACATCGAGCACGGGGGCTAGCGGTCCAGGTCATTCTGTTCTGCCATGCATCCCATTCGGCGGTTGCATTGCCATGCCACGATCGTCGTTTCAGATGGTAGGCACAACAGCGGCTGTGTGTGGTGCAGCTTCATGTGTCACAGGTGAGCCTGGTGGCGTCCGGCGGGTCGTGGTCGATTGGGTACAATCGACCATCGTGGCGTCCGGGGTGTCTTGGTCGATTGTAGCCGTGCAGGGCCCACATAATGTGTTCGTGCTTGATGCGAGTCACCATAGATGCATTGCCCCAGAACATGGTGTGCATGTTCCGCAGGACCACAAAGACTTCTTTGCCGGCTCCACCATGTCAGCCGCTGAACAGCAGGGTGCAAGGAACGCCATCGAGCTCTGCCGGAATCTATCCAAAGCCTGGACGAGCATGTGGAAGGTAGCTGCAAAGGAGCATGGTATTACGTACGCGCCGTCTATCTCACCTGTCGTGCGGGGCAACTGTTCGGAGCCATGCTTGTATTGATTCTGGGTCCGACGCAGGTATGCTGATGTGCGCAAACGTGCATCAAGTGTTAACAGCGCCATAGATAAGGAGTACGGTATCAGCACTGGGCAAGAGATGCCTCCTACCCGCCTCGAAGCTAAGCTGTTGAGGGCCTTCACTACAAAGTTGGTATGCTGACCGTGCAGTGTGCTACGATTGGCTGGTACTTGGGGTATGCGTGTAGAGTGTCAAAGCGTGTACAATGGACGTTGCTGAATCTGATTACCTATGCAAGCCGCAGTAAGCCGTAGCGATGTCCTGCTTGCTGCTTTGCGCGGCTCTGTGCCTAGACACGTCAATGTATGTGACCTGCAGGTCCCGAATCCAGATGATCCAACTGCAGCCCCCCGCACGTGCGAAGAGTGGGCCATGGATGGGATTTATGCGGTTCCTGCTGACCTGTTGGAAGATTCAGAACAGAGACCTGTGAAGCGCAAGGCATTGAAGAAGGCGCCGCAGGTGGCAGGACAGACTGCAGCCGAGGCCGCAGAAGATGTGGCTGAGTCACCCGCGAAAGCATCCGAAACGTCACAGGATGTGGATGAGGCTGATCAGGCACGCTTCCATCCATTTGCTAGTATCGCACGCTGAAGTTGCCAATACACTGAACCTGACAGGTAAGTGGCTGGCACAGTGTCGTGCGCCTACAGGTTGTATGCATTCAGGTCGAACACCAAATCACTTGTAGCGTTGCCAACCCAGTGTCATGTGTAGGGAAAGGCCGTCCGCCGCAAGCTGAATGTTACCGACGATGTTGAGCAGAGCCAAGCTGTGGCAAACAGCCTGTCAGCTCCCGCATGTTCGACAGCCGTACAGGCCACAATTACCAGGCCCTCACACCAAGCTGCAGTTTATCCAGCCCCAACAGTACGTCCTGACTTACTTTTGTGGCTGCTTTTGATACTCCTCCACCTGTACCCAAGCCTGCCATCCACCACCACCTGCCAGGTCAGACCGGAATACAGCGGACAATATCCAACATCAACAGCACGTTGCTGTACAGGCCACATGGGCGCGTGCCTCAAAACTGCAGGACACAGTGACTAAGCTGAAGAACTTGCTCGGACCTGCAGCTGACGGGCCCCCTAAAACATCAGGGCCATACGCCGGGATATGGCAAAAGCTACTCGCTACTCAGGTAAGATCCCTCTCGCAACATGTACCTTGCATCTGTGTTGGGATCTGGTCTGTTGTGATGTGAATCACAATTACTGTGGTGTACAAGTCATCGGGAACAGGTGCAAGCTAGTACAGTCGCCTCACACACATTATCTTGCAGGAAGAGTTAGCCAACCTTGAACGCGAGATTGCGGCAGCGCTGGAAGAGGCTATGAAGTAGAAGTCCTGGAGCCATTGCGGCGCACACAAGGCCTGCAGGCTTGCTTTCAGCCACCAACGGCAGCAGTGTTGACGTCGCAGCATTGGCGTGGCCGTGAACAGCATGTTAGGAGAGCAGATGAGGGTTATGTGCAGCAAGGGGGCAGGGGGCAGGGGGCAGGGGTAGGGCAGGGGGGGGATGGCTAAGGCAAGGGGCATGTGAGAGGCCGTGCAGCGGTCTGCAGCGGTCCTCGTGGCTCCATGGGGGCTATGTGGTCGATTGGGCACGATCGACCAAAGTGGCGCCCGGGGTGCTGCGGTCGATTGGGCACGATCGACCAAAGTGGCGCCCGGGGTGCCTTGGTCGATTGGGCACGATCGACCAAAGTGGCGCCCGGGGTGCTGCGGTCGATTGGGCACGATCGACAAAAGTGGCGCTGGGGGTGCCTTGGTCGATTGGGCACGATCGACCAAAGTGGCGCCCGGGGTGCTGCGGTCGATTGGGCACGATCGACCAAAGTGGCGCCCGGGGTGCCTTGGTCGATTGGGCACGATCGACCAAAGTGGCGCCCGGGGTGCCTTGGTCGATTGGGCACGATCGACCAAAGTGGCGCCCGGGGTGTTGCGGTCGATTGGGCGCGATCGACCAAAGTGGCGCCCGGGGTGCTGCGGTCGATTGGGCACGATCGACCAAAGTGGCGCCCGGGGTGCTGCGGTCGATTGGGCACGATCGACCAAAGTGGCGCCCGGGGTGCTGCGGTCGATTGGGCCTCCAGGCCTTTCTTGCATTTAGGATGTCCCTAAGCTGACCTCGTCCCCTAGGACTCCGTAAGGATTCATGCATGCCTAACTTAGAGTCCTCAATCGTAGATGTAACAAATCTTCGTGATGCCCTGGTGACGTCACACTCCATCATCGGGATGTCCCATGACTGTTCCGTGACATCCCTGTTATGCAACCTGTGTCCCCCAAGGATCCTCAGCCCATCTGGCACAGGTCCCGCAGCTGTCCTTGCTCTGTCCCTAATCAACCCCACGTCCTCTCGGACAGTCCTCATACCGTCCTCTAGCAGTCGCTCCACTGTCCTTTCAGAGTCCCTATGGTGCCCTTCCGGCGTCCTGTAAGGATGTCCCGAAAGCGCTGGCACCATAGTTATAGTGAACGTGTGTACTATCCCTCGCCACTCAAGGTACTGAGCCAGCTGACTCGAGCTGAACTCACCTCCTTGGTCCGTATGCAGCCTCCGCACCCCTACCTCCTTGTCATAGACAATCTGAGTGCGGATGCGTTCTATCAGAAGGCATATCATCTCCGCAGCACCGCTTTTCGACTTCAGCGGGATCACATGTAAGTACCTGCTGTACTCATCCACTACTACCAGGATGTAGTTCGTTCCTCCTATGCCTACTGGCTTAATCTGTCCAGCCAGATCCGCATGCAGCACTTCTCCAGCATACGTGGCATTCTCTGTAACTTTGCCCCCATGCTGTGCTCTGTCACCACTTCTCTGTTCCGCCATGTGGCAACCATGACACTCAAGCGCTACTCCCGTAGGTTTAGGCAACTTGAGGTCATACAGGTCTGGATTATCTGTCATCAGTTTGAGAATCCGGTTGCCAGCATGGTGAAACGAGATGTGCACCAGGAATGCTGGGTCGAGTTGGAAAGAAGATCTCTGACCAATGGGTACACCATCCACTGCAGCGACTCTCGCCTGCTCACCAACCCATTTCCTATTTCTGTGGAAAAGATTGTTAGCACTGGTCCAGTCTATCCCTGAATCTACAGGGCGCAGCTCCCATATTGGTCTGCCTGTGCCGCAATACCAGCTCAGTGTGGGGTTATCCTCACTATCAACTCCCTGCTCACAGTTGCCCACAAATGTTTGGGCTTGGTCATAGAAATAAGGCATTTCTACTGTGTTTGCCTTGCTTGTGTGCAAGTATATGTTCGACCGCTTCAGCACAGTCGTTGATAGGATGTTTATCGGGCTAGCTGGTGTTGTAATTCAGTGGACCGAAGCCCTTGGGCATCGTGGGATCTAGGCACTGCCGTAGCTGTGCGCAGGGGGTCGCACTGTCCCATACCTGGCTGGTGTACAGGCTCCGCTGTGACAGGCGCTCTCAGTCTTTGGAATATAGCACGTGAGACTTTAGCAGAAGAAGAGTGATTACACTTTGATCAGTAGAGCCTATATAAGCGTTCAACCAAACGTCTCATACGGATACGATCAGAATCATTGTCTGCTGCACGCAATCTAGCATGCATTGCTCGTGCTTATGGTAAGCCATCGGTGCATGGCGTCCCATAGCCACTCCGGAACAGCACCGTGCATCCATGCATACATGGTCACCGTAGTCCTGTGTATGCCACCATGCATGGTCTCCGTAGTCCTGTGCATGGCTGGATCACGACAGCTGGCACCCAGTAAACATGATCTAGCTCAATGTCCACAGGCACCAGCTCGCCCTAACTGTCACGTACTTCCCCACATTCGCCCTGATAGTGCACAAACCATATATCTTAAGCCTGCCCTAGTCTAAGGGCTGGCACTCTGTGATATCCGGTGGCTTGATCTCACTGAACATGCTATAATCAAAGCAAATGTTCAGATCAGACCCGCTATCCACCAGAAACGTGTATGGCATGTTGGGCGATGGCCCATCAGCACACTCAGTTCGCAGTTCCGCTAGGTCTACTACAGCCACCTGAGGGCCCCCATGGCCTCTGCCACGGCCTCGCCCTGCAGCTGCTTGCTTCTGTAAGAACTGCTTGACCTCTGCGGAGAGCAAAGGGCAATCTTTCTGCAGATGGCCAGGCTTATCACAGTTGAAGCACTTGCGCTTATCTGCTCCCCCTGTTCCCAGTGCGGCAACCTGTGGGGGTGTACTATGGCGACCACCGTGGCGTCCACCACGGTACCCTCGTCCCCCAAATCTCTGCTGACCACCGCGATCATCCCGTGGGAATCGCGATGGGGCAGACTGGCTGCTATTCTGAGCATGTCAGCAGCGTAGACACTATCTGTTGCAGTGGCAGTTGCTGCAGCATCGGCTGCAGCAGTGCATCCTCTCTGTCCACTGCCAGTAGCCTAGAGTGGTATAGCTGATCAGGCACAGCTTCTCCTAGACCCCTCATCTGGTTCACTATACCAACTACCTCGTTGACATGTTTCTCTAGTCGCTTTCCCGCCTGTCTGGCACCACTGAGCTGCTGGTATAGCTTTTGTATTTCTACCTCGACAGAAGGCATGTACTTGGCATGCAGCAGTGCCCTCATCCCCTAGACAAAACTGCAGTCTGACACAAAATCCCTATCCGCCTTTAGTAATGTTATGAATAGCCAATGCTTCACCGACTCATGAGCCTGGCTATTCTGTGCCAGTGGATCATTCACTAGCAGGCTACTTTCTCTCACCATGTTTGCCCAACTCTCTACCTCTTTCTTGAACACCCGAAAGTGATCATATTTGTGATTCCATACCGGGAACTTATGCTTTTCTACTAGAGACTTTCCCGGCATAGACTTAGGCATTGCGAGCGACAGCGCGCTCGCGAGAATTGCAACATCGATCGACCCGGCTGTTGCTGCCGCCCCGGATGACATCGCAGCCTGCGAAGGCTGCGGTATCGGAGGTGGTATCTGCTGCGCTGCCCATGCTGTCTGGGCAACGTGTGGCACTTCCTGCGCTCCGTTCACCGCTGCCTGAGCACCCGCATTCCACGTAGGATCAGCGTTGCCCGGCATGGCGGCCTGCAGAGGGTTAACACTGAGATACCCGTAGGTCCCAGCGTCTTGTCCTTCCCCGTGGGGCATGGACTGATCCTCCGCGGCCTGCTCGCGGCGCACTGTAGAGCGAGTGCGATGGTGCGGAAGGTTAACTGCTCCCTCCACACCGTCAGAGCCGATAGACCCTTGGCGAGATGCCATTGAATCGTTTCGGAGTGGTGGTGTCCAGCAACATGATCACCGTATGTCGCAAGAAACGCAGACCCGTAGGCCTCTTTGCAAGACCAGCACACAAGCATAATGCAGCTCCGCTGTAGCATTCTGCATTAGCTTTTCTAGTCTCTCTACGGTCGGCTATACACTAGAGCGGTGTAGCACACTCATCGGAGTGTGCAGCCGTAACCGCAGGTTCCCCTTGGACTCTACCGCATGCTACTAGACATCACAAGAATACCCACAATCATCACCGAAACCATGACGTAATTCAGTGGACTGCGGCCTAACGCCTGTGGGATCTGTGCATGTCGTAGCCATGCGCAGGGGTTGGTGCTGTCACATACCTTGCTGTCTTAGGTATCTGTCCGTGACAGCGCCTGTACCTTCAGTGGAGGATGAATGCACGTGAGACTTCGGACAGTAGAAAAGAGAAGAGTGATTACACTACGATCTGTAGAGCCTATATAAGCGTTCAATCAACGTCTCATACGGATACGATCAGAATCAATGTCTGCTGGCACGCAATCTTGCATGCATTGCTCGTGCATATGGTCAGCCATCGGTGCATGGCTGCCCCATAGCCACTCCGGATCAGCACCGTGAATCCCCGCATACATGGTCACCGTAGTCCTGTGTATGCCATCATGCATGGTCACCGTAGTCCTCTGCATGGCTGGATCACGACATTCATGACATTCAGTCTAGCTATGGCAGCTGGGCTTGGCTCTGGGCCAGCCAAGCCTAGGTGCTGCTGTGGGATGTCTTCGAGGCAGCCCATCCGTGTTTCAAGGTCTTCACGACACTTGATCATGAAGCACGGATGGTCTGTTGCAAAGCCATGCCACAGCAGCGGGCAAGAAACAAAATACGGCTATGCTGAATGGCCAGGCCGTTGTCACACCAACCAAGCCTTGCTCGGTCCTTATTTAACCATTACCAGTGCCGGTGCCATCGCTATGGCCTTAGCACGGCCTTATCACGTTAACCTGACTCAAGCCTAGTAGCATAAGGCTCATTCGAGTTTTACCTTACCCATCCCTAGCCTGAGCATTGGATCAGGTCCCGCTACACTATAATGATGCTGCCAGCCCGAGGAGGACGTACACGAAGGATGTGCGGATGGCACGAAGGTGACGGCGGAGGGACGTCATCGGGATAGTGGCGTGGCGTACACAAACCAACGAGTACGGTATCAGGACTGGATGATGACATGTGGATGATGCCAAGCGGATGCTCCGATGACCCGACGATGTTATGCGGACGGCTGGGTGACGCTCAGATCACAGGCGGATGTCGTCGAAGTGACGTCCACTATGAGAATGCTGCCAGCACCTTCGGGACGTCCTTTGTCTAGATTTCCAGAAGGCCGCCTGGAGGATGGCACGACGACCAATTGGTGTCATCGGGAGGGCGGCCTGGAGCCGCCCTGGCGCATCGGGACGCCCTTATGCCGTTACCACGAGTTCGATGACTCATAGAGGTCGTCACTGGGACGACCTGAGTAGTGGGCAGGTGACGCGCATAAGACGCGTCCAGTGACGTCTCGTCGGCGGCGGTTCAAGCCGACACTATGAGAATGCTGCCAGCACTTTCGGGACGTCCTTTGCCCAGATTTCCAGAAGGACGCCTGGAGGATGGCACGACGACCAATTGGTGTCATCGGGAGGGCGGCCTGAAGCCGCCTTGGCACAGCGGGACGCCCTCATGCCGTTACCACGAGTTCGATGACTCATAGAGGTCGTCACTGGGATGACCTGAGTAGTGGGCAGGTGACGCGCATAAGCCGCGTCGAGTGACGTCACGTCGGCGGCGGTTCAAGCCGAAATGACGTAATCTAATCTAAGTCGTTCACCTTGCAGGACGTCTTGCGGACCTCCCATGCGCGCCAAGGGAAATGTCCTCTCCAACACCCGCATGAGAGGTCCAGGAGTGGGAGGACTGCTGAGGGCGTCCAGGATGGAGTTGTGTGGGACACGTACACGATGGGATAGTAATATGTACATATGCGGAAGATCCTGCCTACGACATTGACACAGTATCACTATAACTATGGTGCCAGCACTTTCGGGACGTCCGTACAGGACGCCGGAAGGGCACCATAGGGACTCTGAAAGGACAGTGGAGTGACTGCAAGAGGTCGGCATGAGGACTGTCCGAGAGGACGTGGAGTTGACGAGGGACAGAGCAAGGACAGCTGCGGGACCTATGCCAGATGGGCTGAGGATCCTTGGGGGACACAGGTTGCATAACGGGGATGTCACGGGAACAGTCATGGGACGTCCCGATGATGGAGTGTGACGTCACCAGGGCATCATGAAGACTTGTTACATCTACGATTGAGGACTCTAAGTCAGTCATGCATGAACCCTTACGGAGTCCTAGGGGACGAGGTCAGCTTAGGGACATCCTAAATGCAAGAAAGGCCTGGAGGCCCAATCGACCGCAGCACCCCGGACGCCACGATGGTCGATTGTGCCCATTCGACCACAGCACCCCGGGCGCCACTTTGGTCGATCGTGCCCAATCGACCACAGCACCCCGGGCGCCACGATGGTCGATCGTGCCCAATCGACCGCAGCACCCCGGGCGCCACTTTGGTCGATCGTGCCCAATCGACCGCAGCACCCCGGGCGCCACGATGGTCGATCGTGCCCATTCGACCACAGCACCCCGGGCGCCACTTTGGTCGATCGTGCCCAACCGATCGCAGCACAACTGAACACATGCAGGAGTTGGCAGTTACAGGTATGCTTTCTGCCGGCCGACAGTACCACCAATCTGTCATGCAATACAGTCGGCAGCACTTCGAATACAGGCGGGTAAACATGCGTATCTAGACTTGTCTCAATCTGTTCCCGCCGGTGCATTGCCTTGGCAAGCGCGCCTAGCTCTGTCCGCAAATAATTCCTCTCCCCTTCGTTGTCGGGGTAGGAGACCGGATCCGAGAAGGAAAATGGCCACGACTGGACAACGGTGGGATCCACGCGATGCCAGTGTAGGCCACGATCCAAGTGCGGGAAAGCTGCCTCAGTAAACGTTTTGGATAACTCTAGATCCCTGTAGGGATTGATGGACCTGTTGCGCTTAGGGCGCTCCATTGGCTGGCAGCAAGGTTGCCGGATACGTAGGATGGCATCAAGCGCTATGCGGCTTGGTGCGGTGCTATTCGACACGGTAGGTATCTGCAACGAGATGAGTCGACGCTCAGCATTGCGGCGCGTTATTCTGCACCGCCTCAGAGCGACGGTAGTCCGTGCATGAGGTACCTTGCACTGGTGGGCACCGGTGTGCAACTCGCGTGAGCGGGTCCTATTGCGGGAAAGTATAGGAGGCCCACTCAGTAGGCTATAAACTTCTGCTTACAGTGCTCTTCACTGCAACCGGAGAGTTTGTTTTGCCCGCCGGCCATACTCCACCATGACAGCGCCAGAAGACGTGTCGTTGGAGACGTACCGACGTGAATCGAGTAATGCGATCCAGGACCCGTATGGCAGTGGTCATTACAGACTCTTCTTGCGGAACCGGGTTAGTAGCCTAGCCGATAGCGGCGTGAGACCTAGTGGGGTAGGCAGCGTGTCGTCGGACGACCTGCTGCACTTGATCCATCCTCGTGCTCGTGCAGCGGCTGCATCTTGCCCTGAGCAGTACAATGCTCATAGGGATCAACTCCAGGCTGCGGCTGATCGGCAGCCCTCAGCTAACCAGGCAGCACGTGCTTATTGGGACTTCAGGCTGAGAAGCCTAGCAGCGGCTCGCCTGAGTGCCACGGAGAACCCGCGTCGTCGAGAAGGCAGTTGATACTCCCTCCAAGCGCTACAAGCCGGCCTGGAGTGGAGCGGCTTACTCAAGCCGCATACCTCGGACTACAGGCGTGAGTCAGACGCGCTTGCGAGTGATGCTGGCCCAGTGGCCAGTATGGCTGTGGCAGCGACGTCTGCAGCAGGCCTGGCAACCTCGGACATGCAGGCCTCAGGCCTGCAGCCCGGTCTATGCCTCCCTCATGCAGAGCTGCAAGAGGACACGATGCATTCCCCGCGGCCACTGGGGCCGGCCACAAGCATTCCAGGTCTCCCATCGGCCATGGCTATGTCTATGGCAGATAGCCCACCCCCAATCCCCCTAGAGAGGCCCAATGTTGAGTCCGGCGGTATGCCGGCTCAGTCAGAGGCCCCTCCCCCCCCCATGAATTACCTACAGAAGCTTGCCATAGCAATGGGCGGTACGGTACACCAAGTGCCCAAGTCTCGGGTGGGGGTGTCGAAGCCAGTGCATGTACGCCACCGTCGCCCCTACACTGGGCGAGGGCAAGTGGTTGCCGCGCGGGCTGACCTCAAACAGCCCCTACGGCCAGATGTTCCCCAAAGCAAGCCCGACACAGGGCCGGCCCCCCTTCCTCCCACCGCGAACCTTCGGGCCAAGAGGACCCTAGAGTTGATGGAGCCGCAAGAAGAGGCTGCCAGCGTCGAACACCCCCCCCCTGCCGATGGGCGATCCCCGATCGTCAGTGCACCACCCCGACGAGGTGCAACCCAAGCGACTAAGAAACAGAAGCCGTTTCATGCGCCGCAGACGCGCCCAGCGGCAGGGTCGACGCGCGCTGCCGATGCCATCGACCTGGTCGACGTGGATGACGAGGAGCCCACACAGCCATACACGGTGTGTTCTGTTTGACTGCCACTTTCACCCCCCCCCCCCCCAAACCCTCCCCCCCCGCCCATTCACCCGCCCACGAATTGAGTTACAGTTTGCGTGGCGGGTGCAGAAAAATGTCAAGATCCGACTGAGCAGGGGAGTCACGGAGGATTTGCACTGGTAGTGCGGTCACTCGGATGTTTGCTCGCTCTTGCCACGAGGTCAGGTGACCGCCAGGGCGCTGGACTTCATGTCCTCCCAGACTCTCGCGCGAGACTGGAGTGACAAGGACTACATACTTACCGATACGGTCTCGATGGGGAACATCCTCCAGAAAGTGACCGTCGACAAGAACCCGCGGCCCATTCGGAAGTGGGCCACCGCCAATGATGTCTTCCGCCAAGGCGACGGTGAGAGATTCGCCATAATCCACCACGAGCATGACAACGCTTATTGGAGCTTGGTGGCAATCTTCCATCCCGGTGCGGCCTCCCTGCAACCCCATGAAACAACCTACACGCTGATGTAGTAACCTGGTGTACACCGGCATTTCAGAGTCTGACGCACATATTGCGTCTTTGCAGGCCGCCTGTATTGGTGGACAGAATCCAGCCAGAGTCAGCGCAAGGACCTCGCCGTGGCTGGCGAGGTCACCGTGATAGTACATGTGGACAGCCTGGGCGACGCGGGACACAATACGAAACTGGTGTCGGACAAGTGGGTGGCCGCGATGACCACCATTCTCGGCGCACCGGCAGCCGTTGTTAGAGCAGGAGTGAAGACCTGGCGGGTGTGGCTCTACCAACCTGACCACAGAGCGTGTATGCCACGGCGCACATGCACTGGACAATAACATGTACCCAACATAGCTGACACTGGGGCCACGGTCTGGCGCTGTGTGCATGCATAGTCGATAAGCAATCTGTGGCTGGCATGATATAACGGGGTAATGCGTCGGCCAAACGGGGACTCGGCCAGGTATTGGCCGACCCATGGGGATCGGTTGATCTCGACTGTCATATGCTTATATCAAGCGCTTTTACGAGCCTGTTGTGCAACTAGAGACGGTTGTTGATTGTATGGACGTAAAAATTTCTAGTTTAAGCGATCTTGCGTGAATGTGTGCTTCCGATATCACTGCGTCTGTCGAGGCCTGTTCACAGCCTGTTCACAGCGCCTGTTCACATCGCTGCAGCTGCACGGGATAAGTCCACATGAGCATGACGGTACCACAGGAAACCCAGGAGACGTCTTGGGATCCACAAGGGTCCAGCTGTACGGATGATTCGCCGTCTGATAGTGACTCGGAATGGTGCGAAACGTGCACCGTCCAGAAAGGCATATTCATGACAGCCATGTTTGGTCCGGACTGTCTGAGGTAGTGCTAGGTCAACTGTGTTAGGTGATGTCCGGCATCATTGCTGGCGATACAGGCCAGCGCGAATTAACTTGTCCGGGAGCGCAACGCCTGCGTTGAGACGGCTGCATGGCGCGATCGTTTGCATGAGTAGTTATATGCGGGCTTATAGATGTTTTGTATGAGTGTACTCGGTATATTTTGAGGCGTTTACATGCGAGTCAGGCATGGTCAGTGCTTTGAACTCTATCAGCGGTAGGTCGCTCAGTGCTTTGAACTCTATCAGCGGTAGGTCGCTAGCTCTAAGACATGGTTGATAGCTCGGGCTAATCCGAACAAGCAGGTCACATACGAAGCTCTGCTGTTGTGTGAATGGTGTGTTGTGATCTAGTTTGGTGGTTGTATGTGCCCAACATGTATCTGAAGCGACGTCGCCATTGTTCAGGAAACAAACGAAGGGGTCTGCAGCTGCCAACACCGCTGGCCCTGGCCGAACAGCGATAGCTGCCACTGATGATCCAGGATTGGACCTCGAAGCGGTCGAGCAAGAGGTCGACAATGCGTCTGAAGAGTTGCAACGCCAGCTGCCTGTCCAGGCCAGCGATCGTGTTGATGTTTCTGAAAACGATCAGATAGCAGCTGATCGTATTATTGAAGATCTTCTGAAGTTGCAAGAGGACGATGAAGGCCCTGTCCGAGTTCGCGAGCAGCTGTTGAGTGACGTGTTGGTCCCCCCAACCAAGTCCGGCAGCGTGGCAGCGCGTGAAGGCGATTTGACGGACGCACCAGTGTGCAATGCACCTGGCCAGCTGACGGTTCCGACTGACGAAGACCTGATCCAATTTACAAGCCTTGTCGGCATAACAATCAATCATGAGCATTTGGACGGGATGCTGCTGTATGCCGAGTGCGCCCTTTGCAAGGCTGCTGTCTGTGTGTTGTGTGTGTACAATGTGACACATTAGATCGACGTTGGTCAACGCGTGGCTCATTACAGATCATAGCTAAATCACGAGGAAAGCACGTGAATTATTTCAATGGGGAGATCGTTCGCCGCAGCTGCAGGTCGGACAATCCTGTGTCGCTGCGAAAGAAGTTGCTCGACGTCATCGCAGAGCTCCGGACTATGGCAACTGCAACGCTGGAGACCTTTTCGCGATACATCGCGACTTTCATGTGCTGGCTTCACTTGAAACATCCAGAGTGCTGGATCAGAACGGAGGTGTGCTTTCATCAATTCCTAAGTCTGAGTCAGCATTCGCCGTAGTCGAGTTCGCCGCGGGCGAACTTCTTGCGCGTTCGACGTGTTGTGAGGCATTTTTTATCGTCGTGCAGACAGGCGCGCTCATGCCATTAGTGCGAAAAGAGGTCATGGCAGAGTACTTGAACAACAACTCCGAGCAGCGATGGGCTGTCGCGCATCTGCAGACGCGCTATCGCGAGCTGGCAGACAGGGTCAGGAAAGCGCAGCTGCTGTTGGCTCCAACTGGCCAGGCGCTCAGCCACATCGCCACCATGCTAGCCATGGGTCAGGCGCCTGGCAAGGCTCAACAGTTGCTGGCTTCACATGTTTGTAGTCCATGCACGGAGCGTAAAATTTCGCTTCAGGAAGTGATCGAAGCTGTCGGAGTGCCGGTGCTCTGTCCATTCGGCTCCCTGATTCTGTCCGCGCGTCACATTTGATGCCGCTGTGGCGTGCTCGATCAGACCTGTATGATCCTTATCTAATGCTCATACATCGCCTGCAGGTATCAGGTCTGGTTGTGAAGTCTATCAAGACATCTTCGCTGTGGGAAATGTTTACTGCCCCCACGCACATGCTGCTGGGAACGTCTCGCCAAAACAAGCAGAGCATCCGAATGCACAACCCCCTGTTCATGGACAAGAGCTCTTATATAGGCTCAGGCCCGTTCTCGCCGCCACTCGCACCGAGTCTCGGTAAAATGCGCGCCTGATGACCGCTTACGGGTGCATGCAGGGGCTGCTGGATATGTATATTTGTCAAGCGTGATACAGCACAAATATGTTGAAGGCAACCTTGGTTCCTTGTGCGGTTTTGCAAATGTAGACAAAGCTAGCACAACCAGAGTGCGACAGTTTTGGCAGCTTTGCGCAATGCAGGACCTTATCTGGGCCGGTGCGACTCCTATAGATGTAAGTTATTACCCTGTGCATATTGTTGTTGACTGAATGTGGTTGCAGATCAGCTTGAGGACTGCTTGCAAGGCCTTGAGCCCAAGGACACAGCCGCTTGGGCATTGATGAGCCAGCAGCTCTGCCCAAGCACCCGTCATGATTTGAACCACTTAGGGGAGTTGATGCCCGACAGCGTTGAACCTTTGCTGCATCAAATAATCTTGTTTGCGCAGGGCACAGATTTATGTACTGTAGTCCAGACTGCAGGTAGCGATTGCCAGAGCTTTATTCAAGCAGTTCAGAGTAGTAGGCAACGACTGTGGAATTTCATTATTCAATGTCAAGACAAATTGGACGCTATGGAGGAGGCCCATGGCGTTCGCAGCAAGTTCTTGCTGCTACCTCAATCAACAATTGAACTATGTGTGCTTCTGATCTTGATATGCTTCGATGTGGATCGTTCCTGGCTTTGGTCGTATTGCGGTGGACAACCAGTGTTGATGCGTGCAGTGCGGACTGGTGGCCTGAGCGAGTCCGAGCAAGACCGAATTGAGTGTATGGACCGCTCCACCATGCTGCTGAAGCTCCTAAGCTTACAAGATCTGGAGAGTATCAGGGGACAAACAGGAGTATGCAAAGTGCTCTTGACGATGGGTGATGGTTTAGGAGGCACAAACGGGATCAAATTCCCGTCCCTCATTCAGGATAACACCAAATTGAAGGTGCCACTGTTGCGATGGTTAACATGCGGCAACACTGTGTGCTGCCTAATGCTCCGTCTAATGAATAGTGCACCTCACTTGCGTAGCGCATGGTGCAGGCGATGGGCGCATCGACACTAAAAGGCATCTTTGTGGGCTTGAACGCCTTGGTGGAGAAGTTTTGGAAGAAGTTGTTCATTGACAAGGAGACGGATGCTTTGCGAGAGTACTACAGTGGTCAGCTCGCCAACAATGCTGCGTGGACAACCGCGGTCAAAGTCTGTACGGCACGCATGAAAGCGGAGGCGTATGTCTATGCCTGCTCCTTCTGTTGCCACCATCGTCCATTCCTGTTTCTACCAACATCCAATACTGATTCGCTTGACCATGTCAAGCTAAGAAGTCCAGTGATTTGTTCACATGCGTGAAAATGAAAAACCGGAGTATTGCTGTGTGCTTGCAAAAGTTGTTGTTTGCCTGCCTGCCTGCTTGTTTGCTTGCAGGATTCAAGCAGGGAAGGCCTCCGCGCGGCAAGTCGTGCAAGCGTCCTTGCCGAGTGACTCTGAAGTTAATCAGTATTTTTTGAGGGGATATGATGCTGGTTGCAAGCGACAACTTGGCTTTCAAGGTCAGGGCGTACTCAAGGTGCAGCCGCAGCCATGCCCAAATGGGAAGACTTTCCCCACCTTCGAGAAGGCTGAAGCAGCAGCGGCCTTGTTGTGCGATTCTCCGTTGCTGCAGACCCCGTGGACCATGAGTGCCCATCCGAGTGGACCGCACCTTGAATGTGTAATGCACCGCCCATCCCTGTCTGCGCATAACGAAGGTGTGCTGCAGTCACCAGATGGCAGCGATCGATGCACTGCTAGTCAGAGGTGATGAAGCATGCCGGCTAACGCTTGTGTCGTTCACTGTGGCTGTCAACAAGATCACAAGCCCTATCGCAATGTTCACGATCGTGGTTGACATTCAATTCTCCAAGACGAATCGAGGTGACAAGATTGATTCGAGAGCAGTCACATACAACAAGTTGGTTCACAAGGACAGCCTACTTCATCTCGCATTGCACTTCTACAGAAAACTGGCCGCAACTATGCATGGTGCTCCCATTCAATGGGAAGCCATTACCAGTGGCGAGTGGTGCGGTCTTAGTATTAGTTGTATCCTGCATAACTCCATGTGAGCCAGTCTACGAGAAGGTGCATCAAACACTGCAAACATGCACCGCATTGACAGATCCATGCAGGCGCTTATATCAATTGCTGGACACTGATTACCCGGTTGGGCCTTTCCGGCAGTACTCGGCCAGCAAATCTGTCTTGGCACGGCGGTTGAATGAACTTCAAACGTACCTTTATGGCCGAACCAACATCTGCAAAACACTCCACTTGGGTCGTCGCTTGGGAGCTGATTTCCTGCAGCGGAGCGGGTGTGCTACTGTACATGTTGCGGTTCCAAGTTAGATGATCCATCTAACATTCATTTCTCGTGGTGTATAGGACGGATGGTCACATCATTGATCAAGCTGGTGGATGGAAGCAATCAGATGCACGGTCAGAAGCTTACACTGTGTCAGCAAACCCCAGGGCTGCCATTGCATATTCAGGCTTTGCGGGGACACGAGCATTCCATCCCCCACAGGCCTACCTCAGAGGCCCGCCTGAGCTGGTTGTGGAAATGCTTGATACTGTGCTTCAACGGCGAAACACTATGTCGGGGCAGACTGAAGACCTCAACATCATGCAAGCTATTGATGCTTGCAAGCAGCATCATACAGCAACGAAGAGCAAGGACCTACCAGCGACTGCATTTTTTGAAGTCCTGCATTTCCTAGGCGAGGTTCTGGTGCAGGTGCAGTGTTGTCATTAGACGTCAACAAAATTTCTAATATGCGCCGATCAATTCGAGATGTACAGCTCCCTGGTATCAATTCAGCTAAGCTGTGTTTTTTTTGCAGACATTGCCGGTCATCAGGGAATTGTGGCCATCACTCTGGATTTTCCACAAACATCCGATCTTTCAACTGCCAGCTGACCATGAACTGATTCAACTGTGGCTCAAGTGGGAGAAGCTCCAATACAAAGTTTTTCAATCCGTTAAACAATGGTACGGTCATCAGGTTGAGGCAGGAGTTGATGCAATTACCCCAAAGCCCTGGAAGCCAAGCATTGAGATGGTGAGGGATGCACAGAGAATTGGTGCTACATGGATGTTTGCGAGTGAGACAGTCGACCCAGCCGAGGATCCATGTGGACATCATGCCATGGGGCCGGTGTGTGCTGCGTTTCCATGACTTCATGTGCGAGTGCGCCAGCACTCTGCTGTAGCTGTTTGGCAGGTTTGCACACTGTTTGTGCAGGTGAAAGACGATGAAGCGGCCGACAAAGATGACAGCGTGCTTGCCAGGCAGTTGACACCAGAAGTTGTAGCCAATGGTATACGCCGCGCCAGTCAGAATGTACAGGTGCTTTCTCCACCGGTGCTGCACATATATGCCAGTCACTCTGTTAGTAGGCCTTGAAATCTGCGCTCTGATCTTAGTGTAGCCTATCTTGCTGCCAGCTTTTGCATTGCTTTGAGGACTCAGGGCAGGCTCATACTCACTGATGCAATGCATTGTAGGCGCTTGCATCATGCAGAGGGGAGCACGAGCCGCAATACTTGCAGGCCGTCGCGTATCTCGCCCAAGCGTACAACGTTATACAGAGTACGATGGAGAGTGACGTTGACGGCATCCCATGCAGTCTGGTGTGCTCCTGACATCCATTCCAGAGTGCATGTAAGCTCTCATGCAGCAATGAACTCCGTGGCCCTGTAGTGCTCACAGCCTCCTTTGTGTCTCTGCACGCCAGCACACATCAGTTTCGCTACAACCAATGATGTGCAGATTGTTGATCAACGGCAGACATCCCAGGCCATTGATACGCTTCGGGCTCAGATGTTTGGCTTCTAGTCTGATGTCTCACGGACACTGGTAGAGATGCAGACCACACAACAAAAGACCACGGAGGACACCATCCGCGACACCATGTCCAACTTCTTGCCCCAAGGCCAAGTTGCATCATCCAGTAGAGTCGCATCATTAAGCCGCGTGCAGGGAGCTCACATCGGTGCAGCTCCTCAACGCCCCAGTGCCGGCAACTCTGGCAATGGCAGCGTCGTCCACAATCTAATCTTGTGCCCTGTGAAAGCACAGCTGATCATCGAATATGGGTCTGCTTCCGGTTTCTCGGTACGACTCCTTATACTGCTGCATGAATCTTCTTGTTGCTGCATAATTCTTCTTTGCAGATAGCGGGCTCAACGCATGCTTCTGATGTACATGGCATGCGTGCCTGAGCAGACTGCATCAGACTTACTTTTGTATGCACTTGCAGGCATCTGAGGCAGTCATGCTTGTCATGCGTGGCCATGTCGTCAAGAGTGACGGCCTGAGTTTGCCAGCATTAGGCTTGCGGCTGCCAAACACTGGGACAAAATTTGATGCTGTGATCTCATCTGACCTGTACAAATACGCTGTGAACGCCGTGGCTGGCGACGTTGCTCTGTTTGACACAGGCAAGGCAAAGTTGGTGAAGGAGGCATTACTATCTGACCCAGTCATGGCAGACGCATCAGTGCGGCTCGTGCTCACAATGCATGCGCCATGATACCCTATTTCGCTGACACGTCTTGGACTGTGTCTGATCGGTGCTTGCTTCTGCAGGCACTCCCGGCGTGTCAGCTTGATGGACAAACACGCCTCATAAGACGGAAATCATCACAGTATTCAGATGCAAGGAAGTATGTGTGGGTCTGGTTCGCTGAGTGCACTATTTACAGAGTGCTTTGTGTACATCAAATCAGTTTGCATGGCGTGGCAATGCCGTGTGACTCAGATTGCAAACAACTTACTCCCACTGTGGAAGGTCAATGCCTTGCTGCGCGCCTTCTCGCGGCAAACCTGCCAGAAAAGGCACCTAAGGCTGGTGCGCTGCAATCGTTTGCACAGTATGCCAAGGCGCTGAGCACAACTTCGAGCACCAACAAGAAGAAAATTGGCCGCATTGCTGTTCCATCCCATCGATATCACCAGACGGCGTCTAGGCCTGAGATCAAGCCGGTAGCCATGCGAGAAGGCGCATCTACATCGACGGCGACAAGGGAGCCGTCTCCGGCCGTTGCGGCATCCACGATGCCAGCTGCCACACTGCCGTCTGAGCCACCTCCGGCCGCTGTGGCATCTACGCTGCCAGCTGCCACACTGCCATCTGAGCCACCTCCGGCCGCTGTGGCATCCACGCTGCCAGCTGCCACACTGCCATCTGAGCCACCTCCGGCCGCTGTGGCATCCACGCTGCCCACTGCCACACTGCCATCTGAGCCACCTCCGGCCGCTGTGGCATCCACGCTGCCCACTGCCACACTGCCATCTGAGCCACCTCCGGCCGCTGTGGCATCCATGCTGCCCACTGCCATGGCAGCCCTGGAGCCACACCTGGACGCATCGGCACATGCAGCGCCAACTGCTGCCATGGGCTTGTCGCAGCGTCGCAAGGCTGAAGATGTAACACTTACAAAGTCTGACGAATTCCACAACCTGAGACAACCATCTACGTTGCATGCTCTTCAAGTCAACAAGAAGATTGCTCTGTGCGTGATGTCTGTTCAAATGGTGCATCATGCCATTCAGATCACAGATGGTGATCAGGTGCGAGTCTATCTGCCCATTGGCCTGGGATCCTCAAGGAGCATGCCGCGTGCTTTTTCTTGGCTCCAGAAACACCATCCAATGCTGCATCAGCAAATAATTTCTACTAACGAGTTCAAGGCAGCCAAGCTTAAAGGGCTGAGGACGGCGATGCCAGGACAATTCAAGAATGCTCATTCCTTTCGAGACTTTGTGAAAGTTGCAAGAGCACTTTTCATGGATGTGCTTGCATTTGATTGCTTGCGGCGTAGCCAAGGCTCACCAGAGTCACTCGGGTTGCGAGTTCATGGGCCCGGCTGTGATGCACCTCTAGCCTTCGATTGGAAGATGCTGGACTGCTTGATTCCAGCTGGATATGACCCGAAGTCCTTTGAAGCTTCCACTGCACTGTGGGCTCGGCTGACTACCGGGCCTGCCGTGCGAGGCACTGGCCAGGATGCGAAAAAGGCTGGGATGGACTGGTTCCACTTCATATTTCCTCAGCTCACTGACTTCACGTTGTGTCGTGTGACGAACAAGATTGGCGGCGGCGTGGGTGACTGTGACAAGGAGCTCCTTGTCACAATCAGCAGCAACCGCCGGCACTGCGGGGAAGATAGTGCTGCAAAGGCTGCACCTGTGCTTGCTGCACCGAGGGCTGTCAAGCGGCAGCGAGTTGCCAATTTTTCTCCCGTCAGAGGAACCGAATCGCAGCAAGCGGACACGGCGGCAAACAGAAAGGTATGGCTGCCTGATGCTTCAATTTTGGCATTGTTTTTTAATTATGCTTCATTCAGTATCCGTGTGTGTGTGTGTGTGTGTTGTGTGTGTGTGTGTGTGTGTGTGTGTGTGTGTGTGTGTGTGTGTGTGTGTGTGTGTGTGTGTGTGTGTGTGTGTGTGTGTGTGTGTGTGTGTGTGTGTGTGTGTGTGTGTGTGTGTGTGTGTGTGTGTGTGTGTGTGTGTGTGTGTGTGTGTGTGTGTGTGTGTGTGTGTGTGTGTGTGTGTGTGTGTGTGTGTGTGTGTGTGTGTGTGTGTGTGTGTGTGTGTGTGTGTGTGTGTGTGTGTGTGTGTGTGTGTGTGTGTAGGGTAATGCGTGTCATCTCGCCATCCCGGAATGCATGATCAAATTAGATGATGCAGGGCCCTCCAACTTGAAGGCGCATCTGTGTCCTTGTCACCGGATGGCCTTCAACTGCCAATGGTACCTGAACACACGGTCCCAAGCCGCAGCTGTGCAATGTTGCACGCTTCAACACCGGATGTAGCTCTTACCAAGTGGACAAGAGCTCCCGCTTTCACGGACCTTGAGGTGAAGGGTGAGAACGGGTAGGCAGCCTATCTGTTCACAGAATCTGCCTGGCATAGTCACAATCTTCGCATCATCATACTCCTCATACTCCTCGCCTTGGCATGCAGGGTGCTGCCGGGAAGCTTGCGCATGTATTATGACAAGCTAGTGGCACTGAATGATGTGATATGTGGGGATACAAAGGATGAGGCCAAACCACTTGTTTCCAGATTTGCCACGATTTCCCTCGAACGTGAAGACTTCCAGCGTTGCAAGCCAGGTGCATGGGTGGGCGACAAAATCATCAACATGATGGCAGCGCTGGTGCAAGTATGTCACTCCAGTATCAGTATTGTAGCATGGCTTAATTGACGTGAATGCCTCTACATCATTTTGCATCCAATCATCTACTTTTGCAGGAGCGAAATCTTAGACAGGCCATTTCTGGGCACGACGTCGAGCGGTGCCTTGTCGTTTCTTCACACTTTGTGCCTAAGCTTATGGAGACTTGCCATGATGATTTAGAATTTGGAGTGAACTACAATGGAGTTCGGCGATGGCACATGTATAACAAGAACGCACCGGAGTCTTGGGGACCGCACTTCTATCACACCTATGGGTCACTCTCGCAGCTGGCCCGGATCTTGGTGCCATTGCATCAGGACCATCACTGGGTACGACAACTGGCGCTGCAATGCGCGATACTCACGCTGCTGACAATGACATTGTAATCTTCACGCTGCTCTTGTGCAACTACAGGCGTTGATGGAAGCCAAGCTGAATTGGCAAATTGAAAAGCCAACAATGCGGCTTGTTGACTCACTCGGATCAATGGGTGATTATGCCAAACGCGCTGCCTCCGCCATCATCAAATGGATTCAACTGGAGTGGAAGCGGCAGCAGAGTGAACTCCAAAGTCCATCACCACTGCCTGAGTTCCTGCAGGTATGTCCACATAACTGTGCCTGCGTAATCTGGGCTTGCTGTAGGTGTTGCCGGGGCTAGCAATGTGTGTTGCACGCAGGAGGATCGATGGACCATTGAGCTGTGTCCTCCCGGCTCACCCAAGCAAATCAATGGCCATGATTGTGGAGTGTTCTGCATGATGGCTATGAGGCGCATCTCCGTGGGCAAGCCATTAGATTATGATCAACCCAGTGTCACCAATGTGTTCAGGGCCCTCTGCACACTGGAGTGTGCGACACTGCAGCTGTGCGATGAGTAATGCCTGCTCTACATGTGCCAACTGCTGTGTCAAATATGCAATGCAAAATACGAATTTGAAAGCCTATGGATCCCTGCATGTGCATCAGAATGGCATAATGTGCAGATCTTTTCATGCAGTATTTGTTTGTGTGCTAATGCCATCTAATGCTAATACCACCTCATGAGCAGGGCTATCAACTTGCTTTTCGGCTGTCATGTGTTGTTTGCCTCTGCTGTGCATTCAGTGGTCACAGTGTGACCCTGCACAGAGTGGTGAGAGCACTCATCACCCAGCACACCAGCACTGCCACCTCCACTTCACTCACAAATTGGCATGGAGCTATACATGTATGTGATGACTACGCATGCCAGTTTTCAGAAATTTCTGACATCCCCTTACCCTGGAACTGCACTTCCACCTGTGTCTTGAAGTGCGCCGTGCTGCACACATGCAAAAACACACCTAGTTCAGCTATGGCCTGATGCATGCTCGGTTTGTGCTCAACTTTTTACGCAAGGTCGCGGACCACCTCATGAGCAAAGCCATTACTTTGCTTTTCGGCTGTCATGTGCTATTTGCCTCTGCTGTGCAATCAGTGGTCACAGTGTGACCCTGCACAGAGTGGTGAGAACACTCATCACCCAGCACACCAGCACTGACACCTCCACTTCACTCACAAATTAGCATGGAGCTATATATGTATGAGGTGAATACGCATGCCAATTTTCAGAAATTGCTTACACCCCCTTACCCTGGAACTGCACTTCCACCTGTGTCTTGAAGTGCGCCGTGCTGCACACATGCAAAAACACACCTAGTTCAGCTATGGCCTGATGCATGCTCGGTTTGTGCTCAACTTTTTACACAAGGTCGCGGACCACCTCATAAGCAGGGCCATTACTTTGCTTTTCGGCTGTCATGTGCTATTTGCCTCTGCTGTGCAATCAGTGGTCACAGTGTGACCCTGCACAGAGTGGTGAGAACACTCATCACCCAGCACACCAGCACTGACACCTCCACTTCACTCACAAATTGGCATGGAGCTATATATGTATGTGGTGACTACGCATGCCAGGTTTCAGAAATTTCTGACATCCCCTTACCCTGGAACTGCACTTCCACCTGTGTCTTGAAGTGCGCCGTGCTGCACACATGCAAAAACACACCTAGTTCAGCTATGGCCTGATGCATGCTCGGTTTGTGCTCAACTTTTTACACAAGGTCGCGGATTACCTCATGAGCAGGGCCATCAATTTGTTTTTCAGCTGTCATGTGCTGTTTGCCTCTGCTGTGCAGTCAGTGGTCACAGTGTGACCCTGCACAGAGTGGTGAGAGCACTCATCACCCAGCACACCAGCACTGCCACCTCCACTTCACTCACAAATTGGCATGGAGCTATATATGTATGTGGTGACTACGCATGCCAGTTTTCAGAAATTTCTGACATCCCCTTACCCTGGAACTGCACTTCCACCTGTGTCTTGAAGTGCGCCGTGCTGCACACATGCAAAAACACACCTAGTTCAGCTATGGCCTGATGCATGCTCGGTTTGTGCTCAACTTTTTACAAAAGGTCGCGGACCACCTCATGAGCAGGGCCATTACTTTGCTTTTCGGCTGTCATGTGCTGTTTGCCTCTGCTGTGCAATCAGTGGTCACAGTGTGACCCTGCACAGAGTGGTGAGATCACTCATCACCCAGCACACCAGCACTGACACCTCAGCTTCACTCACAAATTCGCATGGAGCAATATATGTATGTGGTGACTACGCACGCCAACTTTCAGAAATTTCTGACACCTCCGTACCCTCGATCTGCACTTCCACCGGCGTCTTGAAGTGCGCCGTGCCAAACAGGCCCAAAAGTGTCTACTGCCTCACTTCGTCCCGTAGTAGCGAGCCTTGCAGCGTGCCGTGCCGTTGCGCTCACGCAGCTGGACTTTCAACAACTTCATTGCCTGAAACTGTTCGACCGTGAGCTTTGGCGCGATGCCGTGCATGCCAAAACATGTTCAAGAAACCTGACATGCTGCGTGTCGCGTTTCGGCGCATGTCGCTTCCAGCCAAGAGCTCCACAATCAGTTCACTGTGCAGCTCGTGGTGCCTTACGCATTCCGCATTGTCGTCTTCACCGAATGGAGGAAAGTATTTGCGGACACGTGCTGACTGTGCAAATCTGGTTCTGCCGTAGTGCAGCATGCATGCAAAGCAGTCTTGCCGCGCGCGGCCGCGTATCTGGGTGCCGCGGCGCGCCGCCGCAGCGCTGGTACCACCTCATGAAGTGAGCATAACCTCTCGCGACGATTTAGAATTGAAGAGGCACGCATAGGCTACACACGCGCCTGATGGCTTGACAGGAAACGTGCGGCAACATACCTTAAGAACGCCGTGCTGCTGGCTCACACATGCTAGATGATCCTGGATCCGAGCAACAGATACAGACAACAGGCACAGCTTCAGAGGAGATGAACATGCGCCAACGCTCGCATCGATAGTCACCATATCCACGTTGTTTGTGTTTACATTAGTATGAAGCTGCAGCTGTAGACGTAGACTCCGTACGTGCCGGATTGAGCAGCACTGAGCCACAGCAACGTGCCCCCAGTGTGCTGATCCAATGAAAGCGAAAGGCAAAAAGGGATCGGGTGCTTCCGGGACATCAGCAGCACGCAAAACTGTGCCCAACCCGGGAAGGAAGCAGTACGTCTCGATCTCTGGTTGTGATGAGGCCAGTCATGCTGGCAGATGACCAGCGTCCTGATGGGGCTTGAGAGCTGCTCCCACGAATCGTAAGGGGTGTCCTTGCCGATTCGTTTCCCTTCTTGTCTGCTCCGGTCGGCTGGCTGTTCGCGTGCGTGGACTGCTGCACCGTGGTGTAGTCCCGCCGTGTCACCGGTGCATGTTTCCCCATACCGCTAGGCGTCTGTGTGAATGAATGCTATCAGTCAGTCAGGTCGACCCCTGTGTCCCAGGCGTGCCCAGCGTCGCTCAGGCGAGCCAGGGGCAGACCCGAGTGTCAAATATATGGCGAGTGCTTCGCACGCGCCCGGCCGTCCGTAGCGCGCGCGAGAGCGCCCCATCGCCGCGCGGTGCCGTTCGGAACCTTTAGCTGTACCTCTGGGCCGCTGGACGGCCTCTCTCGCGCGTTCGCGCGTCGGTTGCGGACCCGAGGGGTCGCGGTGGCTACGGGTGGCCCAGCCGACGCCCCGCCGCGACGCCTCGGGAAAGCGCGAACATATGTGGATATCACCTTGTTACATGCATGGTCGTCTATACCAAACTAATCCCAGCGCAGGGGATTCTGCATGCATGCAGCCGCAAGGCAACTTGCCATGTCAACAGCCAACATGCTGACATGCAGATTCCCACCGGCTTGAACCCCAAGCAGCCGGATGTGTTCTCATGCGGCATGTACACCATCATGAATCTAACGCACCTCCTGGATAGGTGCCGGCCAGGTGTGACCTGGAATCTGGAGCATCAGCGACCAGAGGTCATAGCGCCAAGACCGTCAGAGGGCCCTCCCAAAGAAGAAATGACAAGGGAAGCGTGATTTGAGCTCCGTGTAAACGGGCCGCCGCGTCATGATGCCCTGTGGCACATACCGTGGCCCAGGACGAGACTACAGTGGTACAAACAGGGCGACGTGCAAGCCTGTAAGGCACTGTACCGGGTGCACCTGGCCTTGGTCATGCACGAGAATGGCACCGCAGAGTCGGAGTCCGGCTTGAAGGCAGAAGTTGATGCCGCCATACAACGCATCCCTGACGCAGTGGCGCGTAGCCCGCAGGCCGCACGGTGCGATCACGCCAATGCGTAATGTAGGAACTGAACACCGAGATGCGTGCAACCTGACCTGCCGTGCCTTTGACCCATACATGAGCAGGATGGATTCCCATGCGCCCACACTGCCGTGTACTGTACAGCGCTATGATCCAAGGATTCAGCTGGATGGCCCTGAGACATGACAGAGCGGAGTGTCAAGCCTGGGCTGAAGGGGCGGCGAATCAGAGGACCTCGGATCGTGTACGGCAAGGGACTGCAGCTCCGTCAACCCCAAGCGGTGGCTGGAAAGCAGGACCCAGCCCCAGCCGCAACCAACCAACTAGGGCTACGGCGAAGGGGAGTCGAGGTAAACCCAGTTCGGCAGCGAAGCCCGCGCAGGTCAAAGGGAGAGCAGCCGATACCACGAAGCGGGGCGGTACCAGGGGCAAGCGCCGCACTGCGGGAGGGGTGCAGCGCAGCCCGGGCTGCGAGCCTGCGGAGGAGGCCGCGCAGCAGGGCAGTCAGGGGGGCAAGCCCTGCACAGCAGCGGCTGCGTAGGGCAGCACTGGTAGCAGTGGCGACAAGGGCACGTAGTGTCCTGAATGGGTTTCATTCGTAGTACGGCTGACTAGACAGCCTGACCTGACATAGGCTGTAATAGCAAGCGTGCCGGGACTCAGACCAGGTGGTGTAGCGTAACCTGTGCACACATATTGCGCTCCGGTGGATTGAACATGTTGCACGCACCACCTGCAATTGGTCACTGTATTGGGTTTGTACTGCCTGCTGCACAGTAAGTCTCCGATACTTATTCTAGCAAGAGCAGCAGCGGGGGTTTCACTCGCTTACATGCTCACCTGCCTGGCGCTCAGTTCCCGTCAACAACATACTTAAGGGGTGCTGCGTCGGGGCATGCAGGACCTGTCCGACGTCCACAAGCCTGCACCACGAGTACTGCCTCTTCAATGGCACTCCAGGGTCCACTGTGCCGCATCATTGGACCGCAGTAGCTACAAGCTCGCGCGGAAAGGCCTCCTCGCTCCAAAGTGCCCCGTACTCAACATCATCTGGGGTGAACGGAGTCTGGACGGCCGTGGCAGTGTCGACATTCCTGTCCATCGGCTCGCCATCTCCTTGAACGTCGTTGCCGATGACAGCGAAACTGCGGGCAACCACATGATGTCGATCCATTTGCGGGTGCAATCCAATGCAGAAAAGCTGTGGCAGCAGGGGTGGCGTTCGCACCCACAGCATCCACTGTACCCATACCCCTCCAGTACATGCGCTGTGCATCCGAGAACTTGCACTTGCAGACACCCAAGGGCATTCGTGCCGAACGGGA
This sequence comes from Ulva mutabilis, assembly GCA_900538255.1. Taxonomy (NCBI): domain Eukaryota; kingdom Viridiplantae; phylum Chlorophyta; class Ulvophyceae; order Ulvales; family Ulvaceae; genus Ulva; species Ulva mutabilis. The sequence goes on from UNSF01000184.1 coordinate 33,741, forward strand.
TCCAATTAGTGAAGCGAGACGATCACACAAACACCTGTGCGTATGGTGAACGTCCAGAATTCCTTCCACAGAGTCGATTCGGAACCGCACCCATCGCCGTGTACACAAGTGATAGTATGGACCGTCTTCCCGAGCATGCAGAACAGGCTGCACCTGCCGCAGTTGAAAATATATCTGTAGCAGATGCAGTAGCAGCTGGGACGGGCAAGTTCACCGCCGATACTATCGCGCGGATGAACCAGGAAGGCACATTTCGCGCCATGGTGGAGGAGTGCACGGGCCAGATCATCTGCCAAGGCAGGGTTCTCGGAGGCGCTCTCAAGATCAACACGTACCGGGCATTGATCCTGTTCTATGCGTGGATGCAGCACTTCGAGGCCCTGACCCCAGCATGGCGTTCTGGCACCGGCGCAGACGGCCCTAATGATGGCCAGCGGATCATGGATGCCGGGCTACAGAAGACGTCCTCATTCGCAGCCAATAAAACTATCCAGGTATGTTCCCATTAATAGCTTGCATGACTGTGGCATTTGTGGCTGTCGAGGAGGGCATCGGCAGAGCAGCAAGTGATTGACACGGCAAGATCCGTACGAAGAACGGCGTTGCTACGCAGGTGACAATACACGGACGCGCACAGCCGCCGCTCACGACTGTACACGACGTTCAGTCACCTAAGAGTGGCAGCGGTGCACCGTCATTTGCCACTCAGAGCCAGACAGCCGATGTGGGTTTCGATGGCCAGCTTGTTGCTGGCCAGAGAACAGTCAGAGAGTGCCGCGAAGTACTGAATGCGCGTCAAACTTTCACGAAAGGTACGTTACAGGTCTACCAACACTTATGCAAAAAGGAACCGCAGAGGTCCTACTGTGTACACGTGATGCGAATTGGATGTCTTACCTGGCAAGCCCATGGTGTCCTTGACTGCAGAGTACGAGGCAAAGAATCACGTGGAACTCCTCCGCCTGGTAATGCATGCGATGTGCAATGAGCACCCCCGGGAGATACCTTCGGATCGATTGGGTGCCCCGGGCAGATGGGAGTATGCCAACTCCCCTGCCAAGGGCACAGACACCGCATCGTGGGCGCCCGGTGGATCCACGCTGCACCACTACCTCCTCATGCCGGGATCTACCAACCCCGAGGACGCACCAAGCTCGCAAATGGGGGAGTTGATGAGGCACATGCTCGCAGGAACTGATGGCAGTTCGAAGGGGCTGCAGCTAATCAGGAAGGCCATCAAGCTGCCCAACAGCAAGAACGACGCCGTGCAGCTATATCCATCACCTCGCTTCCTGCAGATGATGGCTTGTGCTCCCACGGTACGGCTTATGCTGAAAACGGCGACACATGTATGTAAGGTGACGGTGTGATCCCCACGCGAACACCCCGCCATTTTTGTGGGGGTTACAGCCTGAGGGGTAAACACCGCAGGCATGATGTAGATGATAAGCGCTGATGACGGATGTGCATACAGGAGGTGAACGTCATGGGGCAGTTCTGTGCGGCAACCCAGCAGATCGGTGGCGTCGCCTGCGCGTATGCGGCCCTGCTTGGGACCCAGGCAACTCAGGTAAAACCCCGACCGCTGTACACAGTCATGCACACTAGGGTACAAAACTGGGTGCTGCTCCTGCATGGAACTGTACCGCGGAGCACCGAATCTGGCACCAGGGGGGTCCCTTAGCCATACATGGGCGGCATGCATGCAGGTTCCGCGGATCTTAGAGACGTACGAAGGACTAGTCCAGACTCTCGGGTCGCAGTGGGACGTTTTCGATACGACTGAATCGGCGGTGGAGGCCGACATCCGCGGCTTTGCAAAGCTCCACCGCCTATTCAGATGCATCTGCGGGAATGCCACGAGCGGTGAACTGGCGATTGCTCAGGGGACACCCGAGTGGGACTGCGTCTAGGACTGCTGGGGCGCTGCCACCGTGGCAGCACTCATTGCCGTTCAAGGTGTGCAATTTGCAGCATTGGCATCTTCCATTGCGCTCAATGTAAACCTGCATTGTACTTTCAGGCTGCCGTGCAGCATATAAACCCACACGACATGCACCGCTCTGTGCAGCAGACCTGCTCTTCGCAAGTCCGGCTATGCCAAAACCCAGGATAAAGGCCATCCGGGTTGCAAATAAGCATATGCCACAGCCCTGGTGGCAGTTGGGCTTCGCAGCCCTGGAGTGGTTCATGACCAACAAGGGCCCGGATGGAGGTGAGGCCGCGCTGTGGTTCACAACACAGCTCAAGACGGTCTCGCTGGCGTCAGCGGGCGAGGTGCGCGCTCTGACAAGGGCGTGCTTTTAGCGGCTCCTGGACGACAGGGACCCGGACATGAAGATGATGCTAGAAGGGGTGGATCTACGCAGTGCTGGCCTGCATGAACCGCCTCCGGCTCCACCTCCGGCGGACCCAGCGAGCGATGGGCACAATGACGACGGTGACGAGGGTCAGCAAGGTGCTGCGGGGAGCAAAGGCGCAACGCCAGGGGCAAAGAAAGGCACGGGCATGAAAGGGTCTGGGAGGGGAAAGAAGAACAAGAACAAAGGCGGGAACAGCAAGAAAACAAGTGACGGGCCAAGGAAGATGGATGCCTAATCGCCTGGCATTGCAAAAGGTGTGCACTGTCATGGCAATGTGCCCACTGTATACCAGGAAGTGTTTTGATCCAGTAGGTGCTAATGCATGGCCTTTCATTGAGTTTACATGCATGCACACTGTATTTTGTTCTTGGGCCGCTCCATCTACCCAGCACCGTCATAAAGCAATGCGATGTCCCGTGCTAGGTACGATGCTATACATCAAGTCCCCTCGTGGCCCCTGTGATGTAAATTGTCACGTGTACGACTGTTTAGTTAAACTCCACACGGCCGTGCACAACTCAACGGATACAACATGTAGACCACCTTTGGATCACTGGATGACCGTTGTACACCAATCCATTCGCTCAGATAGTCACCCATTTCCCAGTCGCTGTTCACCACTCATCGTGGCGGCCGTGACCCCATAGAGACCAATCCTCCGTTATTGCATCCAGTAGTGTCATGCTTATGCCAATCCAGAGTGGTTCATACTCGGGCCCGGATCTTCGATACGTTTGGACCAATGCATCAAGACAGTTAGCCTGTGATGAAGGGATGAGATGGCCGCTGCGAGTATGTACCCTTCACTGTTCGTACGGTGCATGAGCAGTGTCCATGGGCACGCAAGTGTGGCTGGAGGTGCCACGGGGCCCGCAGGTGCACTTGCGTGCCCCGTGGCTAGAGGTGCACATGGGCACGCAAGTGCACTTGCGTGCCCTGTGACTGCAGGTGCGAAGAGGTGGAGCCTCGCGGGCACGCAAGTCCACTTGGGTGACCGGCGCGTCAATGCCTTCAGGTGACCCTGCATGCAACGCGGTGCTGGCCTGAATGGAATGTAATACTCCGCTACACTGTCAACGCTGAGTTGGCCCCGTTCAACCGTGCCAGCGTCAGAGCTGTAGAGCGACGTGCACGCCTGCCCCGCGCGGGTTCGAAAAACGCACGGTCGGTGGCCGTCAGTAATCACTGCTTGGGTCCATACTTTATAGTTTGGTGTATGCAGACAAATGATGTTTGCATCTTGGGGCGCTGTTTGCTTGTTAAAGCTTACCGCGACCTCACGGCGCCGTATGGGCTGTCACCCAACAAAAGCGCGCCGACCACACAAACTATCCGGCACATCGCCTCAATTGCTACTCGCCTGGACACTCAGCTCCTCTATAGCTCCCAACAAAGGCAGTAAAAAACTCTTCACAAGGATATTGCGGGCGTGCGTGCGGTTGCATCCGTTTGATTCTACGCAACAATGATCGTGATCCGGCGAATGGATCTGTTGCGGCAACAGGACGACTATATCGGAAATTAGAATAGCACTTGGAATATACGGAGACGGTGTAGCCCACAGCCCGGGATACGTATACGTCCCGTTGAGGACAGTCGCAGCTGGGACTGGGGACACACCGACTGCCGTGGAGGACGAAACCTCTCAGAAGAACCGCTGCTGTATCTTCGTTGCGAATCGGATAATCCCTATGCGGTGTTTCTCCTCCGGCACAGACTTATGCAGTGCTGATGCACTGACATGTCAATCGGCACCGACACCTACTGTCTTGCACTTACAAGCCCGTGCGAAACATCATGTCGCACGAAGAGACGTATACTACGGGCCTGTGAAATGTTGCAATGTGTGGTGTTGCCTGCCCGCGAGCGCATGTTCACTGCCGCAGCTTATGTACGGCACCGCGTGCTGCCCGGGTGTCCCGGGAAGTCGAATTGTCAACATGGCCTCGCCACCCGACTTGACGGGATTCCACTGCCTTGCGCAGCCATATCAGTTGCGCGTGGAATCCATGCGGAGGGCCAGAGCACATACTGCCAATACTACCCAAGTCCATCCCACAGGCCCAGCCACAGCCTGCAATCCGAGCTAGACCAAATTCACGGGGGGGTCACGGCGGGAGTAACCACGACTCTCTTATACCTCACTATCGCCTCTCATCAACTATGTCCATGCTACTCCTTTCTCAATCACGCCCATGGCCGCAGACTACACACACAACATGCACGTGCGCACTGCCACATGCAGCTCCTCCCAGACATGCCTAGCACTGCGTCCACGCCCAGACACAATGGCCCACCTGGGTGGGGAGGGTCCTGGGGTGGGGAACCTGTAACCTGTAAGTGGGGAAGTTGGCAAATTTCTGGGAACTGTTCAGACTCGCAATCTGACGAGTATTTGGTTCATGATTCAGTGTGGTATGATGTTCTGATGTTTCATCTGGATCAACACGCTAATGGCTGCGTTGTTTTGGATTACAGGCCTCTCAGCTGCCCTGGGACTCTGGGTCGGGGAAGCCACATGCACTCGTGTTAGCGGCCGATATACCTCACCGATTTGATTGCATCCTTCACGGAGTCGCAACGTGGGACGTCAGGATAGCCCAGTTGGGCAGATGACCCGTTGCGGAGCATCCGATTCCCGTCAATGAACGAAGCCTCGCGTTCGAAGCGGTGGTGTGGATCCTGTTCAGCAGTGTCACCGCTTGGTGATCATATGATATACCTATGTTTCCAATGGTTTGGCGCGCTTGGAGTGCAATTCCCGCGTACGTATAGCGGCGAGACAGATTGGGCACATCGCCTGCGCACGCTGTGTGCCCTAGTCCGCGCTCCGCTATGGGCCGCATTCCTACGAAGACAAAATCCATGTGTGCGCTACATGACTCACCAAAGTTTCATTGCTTGCGTTACTGCGCTCTTCGGGGGCGCAGAGGGCATAAGTGCGCCTAGGGCACATCGCATGCGCAGCCTGTGTGCCCCGTCCGAAGCCCTGATGCTGCGGTGTTTATTCTTGTTACGCACACGCTCCGATAGTTGTGCCAAGACGCTCAGAAACATCGCAGGCCTACTTCAATATCATCTATATACAGCATCGACGTTGCAGCAAATCAACATGCAGAGTCCCCAAAGAGTCCCCAGGCTGAAACGTTAACAGGTTCCCCACCTTCACTTCCCCACCCGGGGTGGCGAACCTGGTCGTGGACACTGTGAGTGCATGTCCTGAGATGTGTCTAGGCATCACCCGGCACAGAGCGCCGCAGGCCGGTGCAGCCCAAACACACAGCATGCACGTGCTCGCTGCCACAGGCAGCACCTCCCACACATGCCTAGCGCATCTCCTGAGAGGTGCATAGGAATCATCCGGTACTGAGCGCTGCACTGCGCCGCAGACCAGACACACAGCATGCACGTGCGCACTGCCGCATGCAGCTCCTCCCAGACATGCATAGTGCATGACCTGAAATGTGTCTAGGCATGACCCGCACAGAGCGCGGCAGGGCAGTGCAGCCTAGACACACTTCATGCATGTGCGCACTGCCGCATGCAGTGCCTCCCTGACATGCCTAGCGCATCTTCTGAGGCGTCTTCAAGAATGACCTGGCCGCATACAACTCCGTGGATTGCGGCACTAGGCGGTGGCACCCGCGCCAGTGGTAAGGAATAATTCAATGTGATGTCTGTTGTCGTGCATGGTACGAGGTACAACCCCAACTGGCGCCCAGTATTGTCACACCAGGTAAGACGGTCGTCGTTACATTTGGCTGCATGTGCGTGGACGTGTGCGGTAAAAAATACACCAGTGTCAATCCTCATACACATGCCACCTCGACCATCCGCCGGTTTCATGCACAAGTCTATTCGTGCTCGGCTTACTGCCCATGCTGCAGGACAGTTGCCCCCGAACTACCGAGCTTTTCCCACCCCTACAGGTTGGACTCCACCCCGGGGTGGCTCACTGTCGGCATCCCTCGTCTGCCGCGCCACGCCCCCAACCTCAGCAACGGCCGTCCCGCCACGATGATGCCCCTCTGGCCGCCGCTCCTCTACCGACGGTCCGGCTGCAGGTGCACGGGCACTCTGTCTGACCAGCCTCCCCGGCCGCTCACTTTCTCTGTCTCTACCACTGCCTCCTGGCTGAACTATCGCAAGATGGACACCAGAGTGTGACCTAGGTGCTGGAGTGACTGCCGCCCCCTCAGGCGACGCTGTCACGTCTGCACCGCCGTCGTTGAGACCTGCCTGTTCCCCATCCTCATCCGGACTCCCACCTACGCTGCCACCATTGCCATCCCCTACCGGCCCCTGCGGGTCCTCCTCGGTATTCTCACTATCTGCCACGGCTGTGCCAGCTACCGCACCTGTAGGTTGCGGCCCCCCTTTGGCCACGGACGGTCGGCTGTCTAAGCGGGCACTCTTGCCCGCACGGTTCCCAGTGCGGGCAACACCTCGGGCCATTGCGGTGGCCTCCCGCTTGCGCCGCCGTTCCTCCTGCGTACAAGGGGCCGCCTCGGTGTTGCCCGCTATCCCCACCCCGGTTGGCGCTGATTGGGCCCCTATTGTCGCAGCCGGTGCACCGGTTGGCGCATTATCGGGGCCCTCGTGGTCGCAGTTTTCCTGCCACCGGAGGGCGACTTCCTCCTCTGACAGCTCGTCTGGCGCAGCAATTCTCATGGCCTCCTTCACTACAGGCAGCCAGGCGTCGTCTGTGCTGCCCGGTGTCGAATCCCTCACTGTTTTCATCAAAGCAATAATGGTGTCGATCCTTCGGTTGGCCTCCTACGACATGATGCTCCCCCTCGCTTTAGGCCTCTTCACCGTGACGACAATGACCTCGTCCTCAATCTGGATGCAGGCTTCCCCTATAGCCCGTCGTGGTCCTGCACATGTCAGCAACCTGTTGACGCAGCCACAAATGCATGATACCTGCACAGATGCAACACCAACGCCGCGAAATCAGGCCTCGTACCTTTCCGGTCAGACTGTGGGGTGCCACTGCCTTTGCCAGGCCCCCCACCGTTTGCGGGCGGCCGCCCCGCTCCCGGCGGCTTGGAGTCCTTTTGGCCAGCATTCTTCGGACGTGGAGCCGGTGCCTTTGTCGGCGGCTTGACCAACAAATCATGTTTATGTCCGTTTGAGGCGCCGCCATTCGCGGCGCTCGGCTTCTTGGGGACCTCGACTCTGATCCTCAGTCCCATTGCAGGCAGGTCCGCCGGTGAGATTGACTGGACTTCCGGGTGCTGGTTGTCGATGGCGTGTTGCAGTAACGCCACAGCCATCGCCCTGACGTCGTTGCTGCTTTCCTTGCTGTGCCCTTCAATGGTGTCTACGTACCATTTATGCCCTGGGCAGTCAAGCTCTACGCGTGCAAGCACTCTAAACAAGTGTTGCCACAGGCCGTCGCCTGCCACATTGTCGCTACTTGGTATGCTTTGTATTTGGGATGCTTGTTGGCCAAGGGAAACAGGAGGTTTACTGCACATCGTATGTTTGATCATGCAGCTGCCAGTGGAAGCACACGGATGTCGCAGCCAGTTGCGTGCCTGGCCACATAGATCCAAACTCGACACAGAGGACACACCGGGCAAGATGATCAGTGAGGCCGCCACAGAAGCCTGCCAGCACTGCGTCATGAGGGTCTGGTAGTCTGTGTCTTGCTCAAGAGCTGTTCGTGGCCGCAGTGGATCTCGAATCGTCTTGTTAAAAGCCATCAGAATCCTTGCAATACCTTCCACGTCACTCGGCACTGGTGGCAATTGTTTGCCCTCCAGCGCCATGTCGTACGCCGGCCAATGCTGAATTATACGCTTGCTGCAGGTCTGCCATGACTTGAAGATCCCCGGCATCTCTTGTTCCTGCACTGTGCTTTCGGTCCGGCTTAAACGAGTTTGATCATGCAGGGGAGAGCACCCTTGGGGCGTCAATCAAAACGGCGCAGCGGTTGACGCACCTGACTTGCCGGGCCGGGTCGCCACGCTTCTGCCGCATAGGCGCATGCTACATCTGTTATCTGCTGCATGGCGGCACATGCGGCTGCTACGTGGGTGAATTCCTGCGTGCACAAGCGTTGGTTGGCCTCCTATCGCATTGGCGGTACATCCACGAGTGACAAGGTCAACCTCACCGCGTGTGGTGGGAATGCACGCTGTAAGGGGTCCGCACCGCGCGCAACGTGTCCAACGGCGCATGTGTCAGGGCGAGCCGAATCGCCGGGGCTGCCACCACCATTTGAACGAATCGAGGGGAGGGCACTAAATTGCCTGTGTTGCTGCGACTTGCCTTGTCGGATGTGCCTTTCTTAAAGTACATCATCAGGCTCCGTGGTTTGATCTGGCTGGATACGTGATGTAACAGTTCAGCCAGGTCTGCATTGTTGGACTCTCGAGACCGCGCGGTGGACGCTTGTTGTAGAAACAGATGCATCAAGCACATGGGCCCGGCGGGATCCCAGTGATTAGCATGGTCCTCTGTCACATTGCGGTTGGTGTATTCGAACACCTCGCCGGCATGGTTTACCGTCTGACTGGGCGCACTTGAATCCTGTGCCCCTATCTGATGTGCTTCGATGGTGCGTGGGTGAAAGTGTGTGATGCCATGTAGCACCAGGCGCAACAACTCAACCACATTTCTGGCCTCATAATCTGCACATCGCCCCTTCCGTCTGTGACAGCCCTTCCTAGGACCGGAATCAGAATTGAATGCACAAATAGCATGTGGCGTAGTATGATGAAACAACAGCAGTCCGCTTTGGGTACTGCTGGAATGCGCACCTTTAGTATACCAACTGATGCCAGCAACGCCCCCAGCTATGGCGCGCTGGGTGATGACATCACTGCACTGTGACGATTCAGGCGCGTTGGACAGCATCCTGCTGTGCGATAATCCTCTACCGTCTTGAGACGAGTTGATTTCGGCCACGGTCGTGGCAGCAGGAGAGGATTTGCCCACAACCGCGACCTACACACTATGCCGGACTCAGCTGTATACGATTTCTCTGCGCGCAAGCGCCGGCGACTCTCTCCAATTTGCTGACATGCCGCGCTGATGTTCTTAAAGTTGGATCGCACCTTTCTCGTTTTCTCATCACAACTGAATGACACAATCTTGCGCAGCCCAGGTACGCGAGCATTTGGGCCAATCTGGGCCTCTGCTCTCGTGCTCTGCCACGCCGGCTCCAGACACTGATGCTGCTCTAGCCATGCGTGCAAGAACATGAATGTGGTGTACATTTGCCACAGGACTGTGTTGCGGAACCGCGTATGCGACAAGCGCACCAATGCGGTGCCCCCGAACGCGGCTGCACTGAATTTTCCGGGCACGAGCAGATCGTCCTTCACCGACTGCAAGAAACTGCAACTGTCTTCTTCAGATAATTGAAGCACTTGATGCTTGATGGCATCGTGGTGGACAGTCGCGGCGGGTGTCTGGAGTGACGCTATCACCCATTTACTAGTACTATGCCAGCGAACAAGAGTACAAGGCAAAGGCTTGCCCTACTGTCTGATCACTCGTCGCGAAGTGTACCAATGAATACACGTGCCGTCGGTGGGCATGTTCACATCGGCGGATTACACCACGGCCACTCGTTGCTTGATTCGGCAAGGGCGTGCTCTCAGGTTTGATGTCCCTCACACGCTAATGCGGAGCGATCCGCATTCATTGTGTTGTACTCCACGCTCTGACATCGCTCTTCATACCGATCCACTGGTGGCTCGCGCGCGGGCCTACACTGGATGTAGGCAATCCTCTCATGAGATACGTTACAGATGTATGCACCACAAGGTGGATGTAGTCAGTCCTCTGGGTTGGTGTGTGTTCCTCACGCACTGTCCGAGCTTGTTAACAACTTTCCAGTACCCGCCGTTGCACGTGTACGCAAGAGCTAAATTGGGCCAGGTGTACACTTGCACGCAGTATGGCCCAACGTGTGCTGTCGTCCTACAACATCGTTGCACCTCTGGCTCATCTTCACACAAGGCACCCCTGCTAGAACCGGGTGGTGTGTATGATACGGTTTTATTCTGTGCCGAGTTCTGTGCAGAGCCTGGATTAATGGGCCGCATGAGGGGCCGTGTCATGCCCCTCTGGAGCGGATTGAGCACCTTCTATACACCGGCAAATCTGTCTGCCGATGACTTGTATCATGTTTTAGCATGGATTGGGTCTGCCCCCCACATCTACGAAGTGGAGCAGCGTTAAATCGGCCGCGTAGAAACTTGTGGTATGGCATAGGTTACACAGCGCTGCCCACACAAGGCAGAGGTAAGGCAGTAGAGCGCCGGCTACCTGGGGGCGAGATGCGGTATAATGGCATGTGTGCTTGTCCGCTTGTAACACCTCATTTACGTATGCTTTCTCTCAGATCGGCTTCAAACTGCTGCACCCACCTGTCCAGCCCCGTGCCAGCCCGCCGGCGAAGCGCTCTCCAACGCTCTTGTGACAAATACCACCTGCAGCACAGGGCATGTGTGCATCCATCACTGACCGAGGATGGGGGTGGTTTCTCCTTCCTTGACAGCCACACCGGACGTGATGATGTAGCATACGACATGCCGCATCAGATGTGATCGGGGTCAAAACGGAGGCGCACTCCATATGGTGGATTGCATCCCGCACATGCTGTGGCAGCGGTTGAAGCGCTGCGGCCAAAGCCCCGGCGTCTGTACAAGCCAAGCACGCGTCCATCCACTGTTGGAGCAGACTAGCTAGAGACAGGCGCCGGAGGGCCTCTGCGTCGCCTGATATGAACATTGTCTCTGTGAACAGGCTAGACCAATCTTTCCCAGATGGACTCCGAAGAGCATGTACAAAGAACACTGGTCTGGGACTGTCGCCTACCTGGGATGGGGGGCGCTGTGGCAGTTCTGCCACGGGTGCTCTTAATGAGCTGTCCCACGTGACGTTGCCTGGGCACCTCGCAAATACATACTTGAGGAAAAGGAGAGCAAATTGCCCGCCAGCGGCCGGGTCTATCTGTAGCGGGCAGTCAGGGACCTGCACATACCACAGATTTCTCGTCGGTCTGTTGGTGCACATTATTAAGATCACGCGACTAATTAGTGGGGTTTGTGGGCACTCTGCGGTCGCCTACCTTCCATGTCTTCAAATGCGACAGGATGAGGTCGGCCGGACAACACACCATCATCCTGCATGTGGACAGTCTGAGGTACGCGAAGCACGACACGGACGTCGTAGCAGGGAAGTGGATCCGGACGATCGTGAACACCGCAGTAGACACGATCAAGGAGGCGGTGAAGATATGGGCGGTGTGCTTCCGGTCACAGTGTATACCCTGGACCAACGGCTGGGTCAACAGTGATGTACATTATCTCATGATCGGCAGCCAACCCTAGCTTTGGTGCGGCTGAATGTGGCACTACTTTGCATACGACATCACCTATACGACCAATGACGCCACTATTGAACGGCGGTCGTTGTGTAGGTGCCACCGAGTATTTCCCCACAACAGCCGGACGCCGTTTCGTGCGGCATGTACACCGTGCTGAACCTAGAGCATGTCCTGGAACGGTGTGCGCCGGGTCTGCTCTGGGATACGAACGCCGGCCGGCCGAACGTTGACGTTCCTGGGGGGGCAGCCAACCCTGCCCGAGCCCAACCCAGTTCGTTGATGAGCTTGCCGCGTGGGCCCCCACGGTATGACGAACTGTGGGCACCGATCAAGTTTTTCCATAACGAGCCGTGGTACGGCGTGGGCGATGCCAAGGCGTACAGGGCCGTACATCGCGCCAATTTCTGCATGCAGTGGGCGGAAGACGGAGGGCGACCTTTCCACGTGGATGAGGACAAGGCAGTCACTGAACTGAAGGACTCAGTTTACGATCTGCCCCATGACAAAGATGGGAAGCCGTGGAAAATCAGGTGCGAACGATGCGCCGCCCAATGACAACCTGTGCTACCGGTACCACGCATACTGCCCGCGCACGACTGGCAACTGTCTCCAAATCCTGCTCTGATTACGGTAAAGTCTGCAAATCAGAAGTCGTCATATGCAGGCCGTTAGTACTGCAATCGAGGTGGGTGAACGCGAAGTATATGGACCCGCCTCTGGCTATATGGGCGCAGCATATGTACAAGCGGTCTTCAGGACGGACTCGGCAGCGGCCAAGCTCGGGCGATACTCGGCCCGACAGGAGGGGACGGTCACCTCGGCGAGGGGGCAGCCGGGCTGATAGAGGGACCAACGCAAGTGGCCGGCAGGCAACCAGTCAGCAGCCGCACCGAGGACGTGGTAGCGGCAGCTCTCGGGGGCGGGCTGGGGCGAACGCAAGGGCCGGTTTGCGTGGCCGTTCGGGTGGGCGGGGACACGCCCCGCCTAAAGGGAGATAGCTGCAAGTTCAGGGGTAACCAGTAGTGAGCATGTTGCACAAGGTGTAATGGTCACTATGTGTACTGATCAATCGCAGTGGATACGATGACGCCATGTCGCCGTTGACATATCATCGCTGCTTCGCAGACCGGCGATGACCGCTGGCCCTGCCAACGCAAGACGCACCCTCCAGTTCCGGAGCCTCCTGAGCCCACTTCTGCACTGCAGTGTGGGCGTTCCTAGTGTCCAACGTACCGTACAGTAGTTATCTTGCATTTTCAGCATCGCTGATCGGGCAGTGCGTGGATACAGCGTTGCGGGTGCTGTGCTGCACAAGGTGTAATGGTCACTATGTGTACTATGGACTTGGTGGAATGTTTCACCACCTTGGTGGAATTCACTAGGACGATGCTGCCAGTCGGAAAATGACGTACTCCGAGGACACAGGCGGCAAAATGCACCAAGGACGCCATCGTGACTCGAGAGGGACGTCATCTAGCGATCACAACCCCGTCCTCGGGAGACAAGGGCGCCAAGATGACGTAACTGGCTGGTGGCCGGCTGGGTATGACGTCCCCATGCCATCATGCGCACGGCTGGGGTACATCCGGATGACCCACAGGTGGGACATCTTGATGATGTCACTGCCACCGCCACTGAGACGGCTTACATGCCGATGACGTCCTGGGTTGTGCGCGTAGATGGTGACGTAACCCAGACGTAATCGGTGACGTCCTGCTCGGGTGAGCAGGAGATGCCCTGGCTAGAGCACATATAGGACGTTTAAGTAGACTTTGTGTCGGAGAAATTACCACTACTGGCCGTGGAATGTTGTGACTGTGGCACATCACAACAGAGACCTCGAAACAACGGAAGGCTACGATTTTGACATGGATTGGATAGCCAATGATGGAGTCGCAATAGGTCAATATGGACGTGAGGTCAACCTCATGGAATGGTCCATATGCTCCATATGCTAACATGGTCCACACAATACGTTGCCAGCAGGAGAGGTGGAACACTGTATGTCTGTTATGCACTGCATGTGTACGCGAGGGCGACATGAAGCACTTGTAGCGAAAAGGGAGGTGCCCATGCCACCTTCACCGGAGCGGTGGGTGTCCGAATAGGCCTATTTGGACACCCACCTCTCCGGTAACCGCTGCACCAGGCACGAGTGTCCCCCTTATTGGGTAGACATACCTAAAATACGATGTCGAGGTGTCTATCAAGGATACCTATGGCAGCAAAGGACACTTGATTGTGCAGTCGTCGGCAACGTGTGCATTCGGTCCACATGCACCTAGCATGCTGCAAGGCATCAGGAGCACAGCGCTGCTACACAAACACCAACGATGTTTTTAGATGGTAATGTGAGTCACTTGCCCGCTACTGGGAGGGCGGGATTACAACGTGGCGGACGATCTCGAAGGAGTGGCAACAACCGAAGCTCCCAGTCCGCAAACGTCCGGCTTGACTCACTGGACCTGCTTAAGGTCATACAGGAGAGTCAAAGCTCAAAGATAGACTGGCTGTGGAGCCGGCCAGTTGTTTGCATGACCGGTGGCATCATGGTAGCCACCATCGGGCAAATACGCGTGCCAATACCGAACAAGCAGTAGCGCAACGTGGTCTAAACTTTCAGTACCGAATATAAGAGATGGTAAGATGGTATCCACGTAAGATATCAGCGATGGTATCAGCAGCGTCAATTGATGTGCAGCGCACTGAATCGTCGGCGAGCGAGGCTGCGCCGGCGGGACAGGTCATTGTAAACAAAACATATGTTGGATTTGAAGCACTGTCTATATTCTTCATGCTGGCACCTGCACATTCATCCGGGGGCGTTGTAGCGATTTGAACGACGTGTACGCGTGCAAGCCACTACCGCGACATTCCGGTGGCGACCACGTTTGAGGTGAACTCCCGTGTTTCATTGGGCCACATGGTGCTACACATGCATTATGTCTGCGTATTGTCTGGTCTGTTGCCTCGGCGCTGCTGGGTCCTAGATCTGTCACCGTGTTACACGGAGATGAACGCAAGAGCCCGGCCGCGAGGGCAACAGCAGCTTGCTCTCCGCGCGGCAGCTCACGGGAAGGCAGGGCGGGCCAATCTGTCACCGTGTAAAACATGCATTATGTGTTACAAAGTGATAGATCCAGGACTCAGCAGCGCTGAAGCAACGGACTAGGGAACAGGCAAACAGACAGGCCCGCCACCGCAAGCACCAAGGCCACATGCATTATGTGGCATACTTTATGCCGCACTTTTGATATGACAAGCAAGCATATGACACAATGCAGGCCAACGCAGAGCAGAGCTGAGCAGACATTGCGTTGTTGCACATTGTGCAGTGTATTGCACTAGGCGATTATATTTGTATTTATTGCAAACGTTGTAGTGTAGGTACATGTAATATTCGCAGCGGGCTGTGATAACCGCTATGATCATAGCACCTGATCAGCACTGCAGCAGAGTGACAAGAGAGTGCATGCAGCATGCTCATCTATTTACTTGCATGGTCCACACAAGCAGGGCAGAGCGCCAGGAGCGCCGGGAGCGCGTAGCTATCTAGGAGGCATGCTCAACTGCACGTGCGGATGAGCCTCACCAGCACAGTGGACTGCCATGACAGTGCATCAAGCATGCTCAACTGCAAGTGCGCAGGAGCTACACCGGCACAGTGGACTGCCATGACAGTGCATGAAGCGTGCTCAACTGCAAGTGCGCAGGCGCTACACCGGCACAGTGGACTGCCATGACAGTGCATGAAGCAGGCTCAACTGCAAGTGCGCAGGAGCTACACCGGCACAGTGGACTGCCATGACAGTGCATGAAGCATGCTCAACTGCTAGTGCGCATGAGCTACGCCGGCACAGTGGACTGCCATGACAGTGCATGAAGCATGCTCAACTGCTAGTGCACATGAGCTACGCCGGCACAGTGGACTGCCATGACAGTGCATGAAGCATGCTCAACTGCTAGTGCGCATGAGCTACGCCGGCACAGTGGACTGCCATGACAGTGCATGAAGCATGCTCAACTGCTAGTGCGCATGAGCTACGCCGGCACAGTGGACTGCCATGACAGTGCATGAAGCATGCTCAACTGCTAGTGCACATGAGCTACGCCGGCACAGTGGACTGCCATGACAGTGCATGAAGCATGCTCAACTGCTAGTGCGCATGAGCTACGCCGGCACAGTAGACTGCCATGACAATGCATGAAGCATGCTCAACTGCTAGTGCGCATGAGCTACGCCGGCACAGTGGACTGCCATGACAGTGCATGAAGCATGCTCAACTGCTAGTGCGCATGAGCTACGCCGGCACAGTGGACTGCCATGACAGTGCATGAAGCATGCTGACCTGCAAGCGCGCATGAGCTACGCCGGCACAGTGGACTGCCATGACAGTGCATGAAGCTTGCTCAACTGCTAGTGCGCATGAGCTACGCCGGCACAGTGGACTGCCATGACAGTGCATGAAGCATGCTCAACTGCTAGTGCGCATGAGCTACGCCGGCACAGTGGACTGCCATGACAGTGCATGAAGCATACTCAACTGCTAGTGCGCATGAGCTACGCCGGCACAGTGGACTGCCATGACAGTGCATGAAGCATGCAGACCTGCAAGCGCGCATGAGCTACGCCGGCACAGTGGACTGCCATGACAGTGCATGAAGCATGCTCAACTGCTAGTGCGCATGAGCTACGCCGGCACAGTGGACTGCCATGACAGTGCATGAAGCATGCTCAACTGCTAGTGCGCATGAGCTACGCCGGCACAGTGGACTGCCATGACAGTGCATGAAGCATGCTCAACTGCTAGTGCGCATGAGCTACGCCGGCACAGTAGACTGCCATGACAATGCATGAAGCATGCTCAACTGCTAGTGCGCATGAGCTACGCCGGCACAGTGGACTGCCATGACAGTGCATGAAGCATGCTCAACTGCTAGTGCGCATGAGCTACGCCGGCACAGTGGACTGCCATGACAGTGCATGAAGCATGCTCAACTGCTAGTGCACATGAGCTACGCCGGCACAGTGGACTGCCATGACAGTGCATGAAGCATGCTCAACTGCTAGTGCGCATGAGCTACGCCGGCACAGTAGACTGCCATGACAATGCATGAAGCATGCTCAACTGCTAGTGCGCATGAGCTACGCCGGCACAGTGGACTGCCATGACAGTGCATGAAGCATGCTCAACTGCTAGTGCGCATGAGCTACGCCGGCACAGTGGACTGCCATGACAGTGCATGAAGCATGCTGACCTGCAAGCGCGCATGAGCTACGCCGGCACAGTGGACTGCCATGACAGTGCATGAAGCATGCTCAACTGCTAGTGCGCATGAGCTACGCCGGCACAGTGGACTGCCATGACAGTGCATGAAGCATGCTCAACTGCTAGTGCGCATGAGCTACGCCGGCACAGTGGACTGCCATGACAGTGCATGAAGCATACTCAACTGCTAGTGCGCATGAGCTACGCCGGCACAGTGGACTGCCATGACAGTGCATGAAGCATGCAGACCTGCAAGCGCGCATGAGCTACGCCGGCACAGTGGACTGCCATGACAGTGCATGAAGCATGCTCAACTGCTAGTGCGCATGAGCTACGCCGGCACAGTGGACTGCCATGACAGTGCATGAAGCATGCTCAACTGCTAGTGCGCATGAGCTACGCCGGCACAGTGGACTGCCATGACAGTGCATGAAGCATGCTCAACTGCTAGTGCGCATGAGCTACACCGGCACAGTGGACTGCCATGACAATGCATGAAGCGTGCTCAACTGCAAGCGCGCAGGCGCTACACCGGCACATTGGACTGCCATGACAGTGCATGAAGCATGCTGACCTGCAAGCGCGCATGAGCTACGCCGGCACAGTGGACTGCCATGACAGTGCATGAAGCATGCTCAACTGCTAGTGCGCATGAGCTACGCCAGCACAGTGGACTGCCATGACAGTGCATGAAGCATGCTCAACTGCTAGTGCGCATGAGCTACGCCGGCACAGTGGACTGCCATGACAGTGCATGAAGCATACTCAACTGCTAGTGCGCATGAGCTACGCCGGCACAGTGGACTGCCATGACAGTGCATGAAGCATGCAGACCTGCAAGCGCGCATGAGCTACGCCGGCACAGTGGACTGCCATGACAGTGCATGAAGCATGCTCAACTGCTAGTGCGCATGAGCTACGCCGGCACAGTGGACTGCCATGACAGTGCATGAAGCATGCTGACCTGCAAGCGCGCATGAGCTACGCCGGCACAGTGGACTGCCATGACAGTGCATGAAGCATGCTCAACTGCAAGTGCGCAGGAGCTACGCCGGCACAGTGGACTGCCATGACAGTGCATGAAGCATGCTCAACTGCTAGTGCGCATGAGCTACGCCGGCACAGTGGACTGCCATGACAGTGCATGAAGCATGCTCAACTGCTAGTGCGCATGAGCTACGCCGGCACAGTGGACTGCCATGAGAGTGCATGAAGCATGCTGACCTGCAAGCGCGCATGACCTACGCCGGCACAGTGGACTGCCATGACAGTGCATGAAGCATGCTCAACTGCTAGTGCGCAGGAGCTACACCGGCACAGTGGACTGCCATGACAGTGCATGAAGCATGCTCAACTGCTAGTGCACATGAGCTACGCCGGCACAGTGGACTGCCATGACAGTGCATGAAGCATGCTCAACTGCTAGTGCGCATGAGCTACGCCGGCACAGTAGACTGCCATGACAATGCATGAAGCATGCTCAACTGCTAGTGCGCATGAGCTACGCCGGCACAGTGGACTGCCATGACAGTGCATGAAGCATGCTGACCTGCAAGCGCGCATGAGCTACGCCGGCACAGTGGACTGCCATGACAGTGCATGAAGCATGCTGACCTGCAAGCGCGCATGAGCTACGCCGGCACAGTGGACTGCCATGACAGTGCATGAAGCATGCTCAACTGCTAGTGCGCATGAGCTACGCCAGCACAGTGGACTGCCATGACAGTGCATGAAGCATGCTCAACTGCTAGGGGGCATGAGCTACGCCGGCACAGTGGACTGCCATGACAGTGCATGAAGCATACTCAACTGCTAGTGCGCATGAGCTACGCCGGCACAGTGGACTGCCATGACAGTGCATGAAGCATGCAGACCTGCAAGCGCGCATGAGCTACGCCGGCACAGTGGACTGCCATGACAGTGCATGAAGCATGCTCAACTGCTAGTGCGCATGAGCTACGCCGGCACAGTGGACTGCCATGACAGTGCATGAAGCATGCTCAACTGCAAGTGCGCAGGAGCTACGCCGGCACAGTGGACTGCCATGACAGTGCATGAAGCATGCTCAACTGCTAGTGCGCATGAGCTACGCCGGCACAGTGGACTGCCATGACAGTGCATGAAGCATGCTCAACTGCTAGTGCGCATGAGCTACGCCGGCACAGTGGACTGCCATGAGAGTGCATGAAGCATGCTGACCTGCAAGCGCGCATGACCTACGCCGGCACAGTGGACTGCCATGACAGTGCATGAAGCATGCTCAACTGCTAGTGCGCAGGAGCTACACCGGCACAGTGGACTGCCATGACAGTGCATGAAGCATGCTCAACTGCTAGTGCGCATGAGCTACACCGGCACAGTGGACTGCCATGACAGTGCATGAAGCGTGCTCAACTGCAAGCGCGCAGGCGCTACACCGGCACAGTGGACTGCCATGACAGTGCATGAATCATGCTCAACTGCAAGTGCGCAGGAGCTACACCAGCACAGTGGACTGCCATGAGAGCTCGCGGGCACTACACAACACCCGCGAGATATCGGGGGACCCATGCCCCAAGATTCCCCGCCTCCACCATCACCCCTCGCTCCACCAGCACCCCTGCCACCACCACCAGCACCCCTCCCTCCACCAGCACCCCTCCCTCCACCGGAACCAGATCCACACGATTACCTCGTCCCGGTCAGAGACCCTGCAATCCCATAGGCACCGGTAAGCTGATACTGCCCTGTCACTGTGTATATCGCATGATGGTGTCAGCCGCGCATACCGCTCCTTCAACATATGCAATCCAGCAATAAGTTGCAGGTACACCTCATCGCTGCGGCTGCGCTTCCCGTCGAGGCAGACCCCCAGTACGATGGGCTTGATCAAGTCGGCGACGAAGATGGGGAGGAATGGCATGACGCCCTGGAGCCAGATGATGAACAACCAAACGAGGAGGAGGAGGAGGAGGAGGAGCCCGTGAAGGCGCCCAGGCGAGACACCGGTGCCTATCTCAACTTCCGCCTGGCACATTCCATCGTGGCCGGGCATTCGGTCAAGGTACGTGAGGTTGCTGTGTGGCTGGCAAGGCTGGCATCAGAGCATCGTATCACGAATTCGGCCATGGACTCATTCTGCCAGATGGTGCATTTCCTGCTGTTACCAGAGGGAAACCTGTTCCCCAAATCGTACCACATGCTCTGCTGTGCACTCGCTGTCGAAGATAGCCACGACTGTGAGCGGCACATCTGTGACGCTTGCTAGGAACTCTTCCCGGACACCCCGGGTGACTCACACGCGGTCCATGCGGATGAGGTCTGCCAGCGGCCGGGTTGCAACAACCCCCGATTCAAGCGTGGCCCGGGAGGTCATGTCTCCCCCAAGCGTAGCGCATTTTACTTCGGGAATGAGGGCACCTTTGTGGACGTCGTCTGCAAGCCAGATATGCTGCCAGCCATCTTGAGTCACCGCGAGGAGGCTTTCGAGGATCCAGAGTCCTTTTGGAACTCGCCCGCCGGCCGCGAGCTGAACGCCCGGTGTGGGAACAAATTTGACGAGACGTCTATAAAAGCTGACGAGTTTGCAGTGCTCGTGAGCCTAGGTGCGTCGCCTTTGCATGTGTGTCCTCCTCCTGATCTTCAGACCAGTGCCTGTCGTGATACTTGCCTGCAACCGTGTCCTCAGGCGGTGACTCCCGGTGCAGGGGCAGACGGTGGTCAGCTCTTTGTTAATAAGCAGCATGGCGCCCTCAGCTGGGGCATCCGGCTCCAGGAGCTGCACGACGGGATGGCCGCGAAGAATGACACCT
Organism: Ulva mutabilis; assembly: GCA_900538255.1. Lineage (NCBI taxonomy): Eukaryota > Viridiplantae > Chlorophyta > Ulvophyceae > Ulvales > Ulvaceae > Ulva > Ulva mutabilis. The sequence goes on from UNSF01000184.1 coordinate 54,511, forward strand.
GGGCTCCCCTGGGCGTTGTGGAGGGGCCGACCGAGCCCAACCGTCTAGACAGCGTGTTGGAGTCTCTGGAGGACTTCTTCCTCGCACACGACCCCGGTGCGGTATACACTCCTGTCTGGTGCACTGCCCATTAGTGTGCCAACTGCAAATCGGTAATCAGGCGCTGAACTGTGTGAACACTTGCCTGCACTTGTGTGCTGGTGCTTGCCTGTCGCCCTCACACGCACCTCCCACCATGTGAGGGAGCCTCTGCAGGCAGGGACGGAACCACCCCGATCATTGTGGAGATCTGGGAGGACCCTGCTGATCCAAACAGCAATAAGAGGCTAGTGAAGCTGTGGCCGGTCCGTGGCTGGGCAGAGGGAGACATCCCTGTGCTCGAGAAGCTGGCAAACGCCGTTGGTCATGGGGCCAAGTCAGCTTGTGTGCGTTGCGCTTTCCTTGGTGCAACCGTGAAGGATGCCAACACAGTCCGGTGCATCACCCCCGTCTGGCCATTGACAGGCACGATACCATAGGCCGATGTGACTCACTGCAGGGATAGGCTCCACTTCGATTAGTAGGGAGAACACTCAGGCAATAGCCATGGCTATGCAAATAACACTTGATAGCTGTAAACACAGTGATACACAGCTGTTCTATAATCGCATTACAAATCCCTTGAAACGGCTTCGCCCTCTTGACCCGCGCGCGATCTCGCAACGCGATGCCCGTGGTTGGCAGGCTCTGCCTGGCAGCCTCTGGTAGTGGTCTACTACTGGTGGCCCGTGTGCAGGTGGGAAAGCTACTGCCACATCACTCAATCCGTGCCTGCTTACGCGGGTGGCGGCTCCATGCCAGCCTCCTCAGCACAGACGCAGGGCGGGCAGCCCGCCCTGCCACGCATGCCACCTGGCTACATGTCCTTTGACATAGGTGAGCAGGGCTGCAGAGATGAATGGACTCCCCGCACGACTGTCACCCCAGAGGGCACGTGGACAGGAGATGGTGTGTTGAAGTGTTCAGGCTCGGAGATCATGTCCATGGCGGAAAAGACTGCCGAGATCGAGTCCTAGGTTCGGCAAGCTACCAACAGCACTGTGATGCCCAAGGCTATGCGCCCAAGGCGGGGTGGTGTCTGCCCCTTGCATAGGCCGTCGGTTGCAATGGACATCACCATCGTCGCAGTCGCTGGCATCCTGTATGCAGGTTGACAATCCGACTCGGCCGCCGTACACTGGTATCGCAGCCAGGAGTACGCGTGCAAATCACGCTCACACCGAGCGCCTGAAGATCGGCTTGTGGAGGCTGCCATTGTTCCATAAGCTGTCCTACTTCAAGTGCGCTCCTAGCCCTGACCCATACGTGTGCACAGACCTGTTTCTGTGTCAGTGCTTGACCCGGGCCCCGGTGACGTGTGCAGTCCGTGTACATTCCTCCGGTTCAGCGTCGCCCACATCTTCCTCCTGGGTCTCCTGAAGGACTTCTGGAAGCAGTGGCTACTTGGCCCCACTGCCAAACGGCATGGTCCAGCTGCGAAGTATGATCTACCTGTGGTGGTGCGTCGGAAGATAACCTCCAGAGCTGCCCTAAAGAACCAGACGGAGCTGATAAAGAAGCCCTATCGAGACATTGTCAAGTATGCTCTTCCTGCATCTTGTATGACCAGTCGTAGGTACATGTACAAATGTACTGCGTCGGGGGCTGCTGTCTGGCGACAGCCACATAGCCACCTGCTCGAGCCGTTCTGTCGTGTACTCTGATGTTGTCGGTACCAGGCCCACCCCCAGCCCCCCTGCCTACTCAACCATGGTCACAATCGGCGTGCAGGCATCGCGGCAATTACCTCATGGAGGACTGGATGAATTTCACAGACGCGTGGAGTCTCCAGCTGCTGCACGACCTGCCGTGGGATGAAACCGACCCTGATGAAGTTCATGTGCGCGACCAATTTGAGGCGATGTGGACGGACTTGCGGGCCGGAGTCATGTACTTCATGAAGTGCACGCCAGCGCAGCACACCTGGCAGCGAATCCTCGACGCCCAAAAACACCTCCTGGCATATGGGAAGAGGGTACAGCAGGTACTGCCTCCATCGCCGGCTCCCTGCCCGCGCGTACGTTTTACGAGGACGAGAAGTTTGCGGGTGTGCAGTGTGTACTACAGGCAGTTCCTGCCCACGGGCTGTCTCACGCAGTCATGATATCATCGATGTCGGTGTAGGTGTTCAGCGGTCAGGTCCTTGCAACCCTGAAGTTGCATTTGGCGGCCGTCCACTTGCCAGATCAGGTTAGAGCCTGCGGCCCTGCCTTTTTCTGCCTTGAGTACTGGATCGAAAGGCTCGTGCAGTTCTTCAAGCGGCTGATCACGTATCGAGGCACGTCCGGTTCTGAGCGCATCTTTGTCAACGACCTTCTGTTGCGGCGAGCGTGTGACCGCTTGGTCCAGGAACTTGGCCCCAAGGCTCTGCCCCGTCTGACTGAAGCTGTTGCTGCCGCCCGGGAGAAGCAGCGGAAGCGCATCTGCAAGCCCGCTGTACAACAGCAGCCCAACGCGGCGCCGCCGCCGCCTCTGCGCCTGCCTGATGGCGGCCGCGGGCCCAGTCCCCCACCCGTGATGCTGGGTGCTGGCACTGACCTCACAGGTGCGGAGCGGCTGGAGGTGTTGCCTGCGCGCACCAGCGAACGGGCGTGCCTGAAAGGGCTGCTCTACCTCATTTGTGCCGAGCACGCAGACTTTGCCAAGCGTGGCTGGCCAAGTCACACGACCCTGGGGGACCGTGCCCGGCGCCGGGCCGAGTGTGCTTCACTCGGGGTTGCGGTGGACGGTGAGCCTGTTGATATGGTGAAGCTCTACATGCGGAAGCATGTGCGAGCGGCACTGCCCATCGGCGAAAATGTCAGCTCCCAACAATGCACGACTCAGCGGGTCAAGGACAATACTTGGTTCCTGATAGAGTACGTCTTCCCAGACCACGCGAAACTGTATGTGGGCCAGTTTAAGTACTTTGTTGAGGTGAGATATCAGAAATTAACCGAATTGGGTGATCAGGATGATGATGCAACGTACGCTGCAGGCGCAGTTGACACTGCAGTGTGCAACCTGTTCAATGCTGTAGTGGTAGACAGTCCAGGTGCCCTGCCGCCCGATCCGGAATTGGGTCGTCCACCTGAGTTGTACATGGTCAGGTGATTGTTGCCCGACTCCGGGAACAGGTGGTTCGTAGGTTGCTGGGTGGTGGACCTTCGGTCTGTGACACTGAATCTATTGCCCACGCCGGCAGTCCAGAATGGGCGGATGTTCTCGACGGTGCCAAAAGCTTCTGGACGAGTGGGGAGCGTATCGGACAAATGATCACAGTACAACTTGTAAGTGACGCCTCCTCAGTACCAGTGTTCTAAACGGCGACTAGTGAAATTGCGACGGCCTTGTGTGTACCAGCCAGCCCTCCGAAGGCTGGAAGGAACTGGCATATAGCAGCGCTATCCTGTACTCAACGCAAGCTACTGCCGGGCATGCATTTGTAGTAAAGTAGTACCAAAATACCCCCAAACTTCTTGCAAACACAAAAATGTACCTGACCTGGCAGTCCCTCACGCACCAGCAACCTTTGTGGACCTCGTCTGATTAATGGTATGGATATTCATTCCATGTGCATGTAATACCTCCCGGAGACCACAGTCAAGACAACTGAACACATGCAAGAGTTGGCAGTTACAGGTATGCTTTCTGCCGGCCGACAGTACCACCAATCTGTCATGCAATACAGTCGGCAGCACTTCGAATACAGGCGGGTAAACATGCGTATCTAGACTTGTCTCAATCTGTTCCCGCCGGTGCATTGCCTTGGCAAGCGCGCCTAGCTCTGTCCACAAATAATTCCTCTCCCCTTCGTTGTCGGGGTAGGAGACCGGATCCGAGAAGAAAAATGGCCACGCCTGGACAACGGTGGGATCCACGCAATGCCAGTGTAGGCCACGATCCAATTCGCGCGGGAAAGCTGCCTCAGTAAACGTTTTGGATAACTCTAGATCCCAGTAGGGATTGATGGACCTGTTGCGCATAGGGCGCTCCATTGGCTGGCAGCAAGGTTGCCGGATACGTAGGATGGCATCAAGCGCTATGCGGCTTGGTGCGGTGCTATTCGACACGGTAGGTATCTGCAACGAGATGAGTCGACGCTCAGCATTGCGGCGCGTTAATCTGCACCGCCTCAGAGCGACGGTAGTCCGTGCATGAGGTACCTTGCACTGGTGGGCACCGGTGTGCAACTCGCGTGAGCGAGTCCTATTGCGGGAAAGTATAGGAGGCCCACTCAGAAGGCTATAAACTTCTGCTTACAGTGCTTTTCACTGCAACCAGAGAGTTTATTTTGCCCGCCGGCCATACTCCACCATGACAGCGCCAGAATACGTGTCGTTGGAGACGTACCGACGTGAATCGAGTAATGCGATCCAAGACCCGTATGGCAGTGGTCATTACAGGCTCTTCTTGCGAAACCGGGTTAGTAGCCTAGCCGATAGCGGCGTGGGACCTAGTGGGGTAGGCAGCGTGTCGTCGGACGACCTGCTGCACTTGATCCATCCTCGTGCTCGTGCAGCGGCTGCATCTTGCCCTGAGCAGTACAATGCTCATAGGAATCAACTCCAGGCTGCGGCTGATCGGCAGCCCTCAGCTAACCACGCAGCACGTGCTTATTGGGACTTCAGGCTGAGAAGCCTAGCAGCGGCTCGCCTGAGTGCCACGGAGAACCCGCGTCGTCGAGAAGGCAGTCTATACTCCCTCCAAGCGCTACAAGCCGGCCTGGAGTGGAGCGGCGTACTCAAGCCGCATACCTCGGACTACAGGCGTGAGTCAGACGCGCTTGCGAGTGATGCTGGCCCAGTGGCCAGTATGGCTGTGGCAGCGACGTCTGCAGCAGGCCTGGCAACCTCGGACATGCAGGCCTCAGGCCTGCAGCCCGGTCTATGCTTCCCTCATGCAGAGCTGCAAGAGGACACGATGCATTCCCCGCGGCCACTGGGGCCGGCCACAAGCATTCCAGGTCTCCCATCGGCCATGGCTATGTCTATGGCAGATAGCCCACCCCCGATCCCCCTAGAGAGGCCCGATGTTGAGTCCGGCGGTATGCCGGCTCAGTTAGAGGCCCCTACCCCCCCATGAATTACCTTTCGAAGCTTGCCATATCAATGGGCGGTACGGTAAACCAAGTGCCCAAGTCTCGGCTGGGGGTGTCGAAGCTTGTGCCTATACGCCCCCGTCGCCCCTACACTGTGCGAGGGCAAGTGGTTGCCGCGCGGGCTGACCTCAAACAGCCCCTACGGCCAGATGTTCCCCAAAGCAAGCCCGACACAGGGCCGGCCCCCCTTCCTCCCACCGCGAACCTTCGGGCCAAGAGGACCCTAGAGTTGATGGAGCCGCAAGAAGAGGCTGCCAGCGTCGAACACCCCCCCCCTGCCGATGGGCGATCCCCGATCGTCAGTGCACCACCCCAACGAGGTGCAACCCAAGCGGCTAAGAAACAGAAACCGTTTCATGCGCCGCAGACGCGCCCAGCGGCAGGGTCGACGCGCGCTGCCGATGCCATCGACCTGGTCGACGTGGATGACGAGGAGCCCACACAGCCATACACGGTGTGTTCTGTTTGACTGCCTCTTTCACCCCCCCCCCCCCCCCCAAACCCTCCCCCCCGCCCATTCACCCGCCCAAGAATTGAGTTACAGTTTGCGTGGCGGGTGCAGAAAAATGTCAAGATCCGACTGAGCAGGGGAGTCACTGAGGATTTGCACTGGGAGTGGGACATGGGCAACCCCAGCGCAGCCGATGAGGACAGCGTCACTGCCAGCAGTTCAGACAAGGAACCAGTGGGGACGAGGACACCTTCAATCCTGGCCCAGCGGCGAGAAGGCGGCTGAAGGAGCAGCCCAGTCCCATCCGCACGAGCCGACGGGGTGCTGCGGTGCAGGGTGCTCAGGGAGAGGGAGAGGCTGCAGGTGGCGAGGGCAAGGTAGGGGCCGACGACGTGGCCGCGGGGGAGGCAGGTGGAGTACATGCCGCAGCAGGCGAGGGGGGAGCACGCCAGGCGGAAGGCCGGGCTGCTGCGGTGCAGGGTGCTCAGGGAAATGGGGCGGGCGGATCTGGCAAAGGCAGGGCAGGCGCAGGCAATGCGGACAAGCGCAAAGGCAAAGGGCAGGGTGCTGAAGAGGCAGAGGTGGCTGATAGGAGTGTGAGTGACAGAAGCGCATGCAAGGCACAACGCACTGACTGATAGTTATGAGAACAGCACGTCACACTGCTGGTTTGTGTTTGGTCATCTATAGGTGCCACGCGGGACATGTAAAGTCCCGCCTCGCTTTGTTTGCATGCTCGTGATCGGACAAGGAAACCATGATGGATTCCTTTCACGACGTGGTGACACGCCGTTGCACGCTCTGTTCTGTGAAAGTTCACTGCACTGCGGAAGGTGGCATTGGACAGGCACAGGTGACATGCGACCGACATCCATGCATGTGTTGTGTGGTGACAGGGGATAAGCGGCATGGCGCGGCTGCTGAGGCACGCGGGCCGACTGTTCGAAATATCACGCGACCCCAGACGAATATTCAGCCTTTAGTCAACCAGATTGAAACAGTATGTCGATCATGGTTGGCCTTTCGCTGATCTACGTTCGTGCAGCGAGCGATGTTTCACACTCCGGCAACGACGTCGACAGTCCATCACAGGTCGATATTGACCTCGTCGCACGCTCTATCTCATCTCTATAATGTCCTTGCGCCTGTGACTAAGAGTTTTATCAGGTTCTAGGGCGATAATACGAGTTCTGAGTGCCTGCCCGGATATGGCGGGATGCTTGACGCCGGTGAGCCGTTGACGGAGCATAAGATCATCGCACTTTTATATTTAGAGACTCTTATACATAGGTCTGCTTTGCTGGACTGAGAAGCGTGGCGCACTCGTCGGATGCAGCGGTTGTTGCTTCGCCGCGGGTGCTCTACACAGCACGCCAGCCTCAGGAAACAGGACAGGTGACATTCCCACCTGTACACGTTTCATGAACATCATCTAGCCGTTGTGCGATGTGGGATCCTTCCGCCGTGCGCCGGGGACTGCCGTGCTGCGTTGTGGACGCGGCCACAGTCCATCGCTCGGCTTGTCTGCCCCGCACTGTCTCGGCGACCAGATCGAGCCGTTTTTTAACGTAGTCACGCGTGTATGCACTGTCCTGTCTGATTCGACTTGCTCGACAGTCTGACAGTCTGAGCTGCATAGGTGGATGGTCGATTGTGCCCAATCGACTGCAGTACCCCGGGCGCCACTATGGTCGATTGTGCCCGATCGACCAGTCATGGACCACAGGCCACTATGCGCACTTGAGCACAGTGCAGTCCGTGTGCACGCTCGTGACCTCAACCCGTATATACGCGTGCCACTGATGTCCAAGTCACCTGTCCTGTCTGATTCCAGTTTCTCGACAGTCAAACCGTCTGCACAGGTGGATGGTCGATTGGGCCCAATCGACTGCAGTACCCCGGGCGCCACTATGGTCGATTGTAACCCAATCGACTGCAGTACCCCGGGCGCCACTATGGTCGATTGTGCCCGATCGACCAGTCATGGACCACAGGCCACTATGCGCACTTGAGCACAGTGCAGTCCGTGTGCACGCTCGTGACCTCAACCCGTATATACGCGTGCCACTGATGTCCAAGTCACTTGTCCTGTCTGATTCCAGTTTCTCGACAGTCGAACCGTCTGCACAGGTGGATGGTCGATTGGGCCCAATCGACTGCAGTACCCCGGGCGCCACTATGGTCGATTGTAACCCAATCGACTGCAGCACCCGGACGCCACTATGGTCGATTGTGCCCAATCGACCAGTCATGGACCACAGGCCACTATGCGCACTTGAGCACAGTGAAGTCCATGTGAACGCTCGTGACCTCAACTCGTATATACGCGTGCCACTGATGTCCAAGTCACCTGTCTTGTCTGATTCCAGTTTCTCGACAGTCGAACCGTCTGCACAGGTGGATGGTCGATTCGGCCCAATCGACTGCAGTACCCCGGGCGCCACTATGGTCGATTGTAACCCAATCGACTGCAGTACCCCGGGCGCCACTATGATCGATTGTGCCCAATCGACCAGTCATGGACCACAGGCCACTTTGCGCACTTGAGCACAGTGAAGTCCATGTGAACGCTCGTGACCTCAGCTCGTATATACGCGTGCCACTGATGTCCAAGTCACCTGTCCTATCTGATTCCAGTTTCTCGACAGTCGAACCGTCTGCACATGTGGATGGTCGATTGTGCCCAATCGACTGCAATACCCCGGACACCACTATGGTCGATTGTAACCCAATCGAAATCAGTACCTCGGGCGCCACTATGGTCGATTGTAACCCAATCGACTGCAGTACCCCGGGCGCCACTATGGTCGATTGCACCCAATCGACTACAGCACCCGGGACGCCACGATGGTCGATTGGGCCCAATCGACCAGCCATGGGCCACAACCCTCGTGCCTCACAGTGGATGATACTGTGTCAATGTCGTAGGCAAGATCTTCCGCATATGTGCATATTACTATCCCATCGTGTACGTGTCCCACACAACTCCATCCTAGACGCCCTCAGCAGTCCTCCCACTCCTGGACCTCTCATGCGGGTGCTAGAGAGGACATCTCCCTTGGCGCGCATGAGAGGTCCGCAGGACGTCCAAGGTGAACGACTTAGATTACGTCATTTCAGCTTGAACCGCCGCCGACGTGACGTCACTGGACGCGTCTTATGCGCGTCCCCTGCCCACTACTCAGGTCGTCCCAGTGACGACCTCTATGACTCACCGAACTCGTGGTAACGGCATGAGGGCGTCCCGTTGCGCCAGGGCGGCTCCAGGCCGCCCTCCCGATGACACCAATTGGTCGTCGTGCCATCCTCCAGGCGGCCTTCTGAAAATCTGCGCAAAGGACGTCCCAAAAGTGCTGGCAGCATTCTCATAGTGGTACGAGCTCCACTTGTTTTTGGCAGGATACTCTGTGCACACAGGCTTAGTTCACCGTGTGTGGAGTCGGTGTTGACCACACGGACGTTCGAGTTCATAACAGACACTGGCACAATCCGGATGTCGTACCTCGTGGAGTATCCACCGCGCCAGCTGCCTCAATTGTGCTGCACTCGCGCACTAATCTATCTCCGTGTATGGGACCGGCACCACGGCCCGCGTCTGCAGTCTGACTCCGGGGATTGCTGGGACCGGCCCCACCAGCACTTCTTGGGGACGAGATGCATCAATCCTAGTAGCAGGGGGCTGCTCCCGGCCGGTAATTTGCACCTGCTCATTCGAATCTAACGGCACTCAGTGTGGACCATCAGTACTGGGATGCCGCAAACGACTATTCCATGCCAGTGACCTCGCCAAGAGCACCGCAATCAGTAGGAGAGAGCTTCGATGTGGTTGATATTCATTAAACTAATATTGTGTGGGACCCGGTGCTTCAGATGTGGTCCTACCACGCTGTTCTTTGGCCCGTTTTCGGATTGCCGCTTTCACCCGCTGGCGACTCGGGCTCCGTGCCGCTGCCGCTGGAGATACTGTGGTCCTCTGCTGCCGCTTGCTTCCCAACGACCTGGCCGCCTTCGAGTCGGCCCATTCACGTAGTCTGCCATCCCTCTCCGCCAGACAGATCCATCTACTCCGCTTTATGAGCTCCCTGTACGGTGTGATCCTGTTGTTATGACTGTTTTTATGAGATGATGTAGCCAGCCTCATGATAAGCCGCTGCGCCAGCAGTGGCTAATGCCAGGCCGCTTACCCACGGGTGTCGAATGCATGCATGCACTGAGGTCCGGGCGGTATCGTACCGCGCCTTTGTAGGGTGCCCCCTCAGGCCCGGAGGCAAGTCTTGCACAGCTTCATCTTCCTCTAGGGGGCTCCCCGCTCCGTTAACCCTGAGAGGATCCCCGCCCTGCTCTTGCCACAGGCGGCAAAACGATACCCGGTGGATGGCCCTCCACGCCTTCGCATCGCCCGCGGTGAACCACACGCTCACGGGGAATAGCTCATTTGAAGCCCACAGCTCGTTGTACCGAGGAGGGCCTCGCACTTGTGTTGCCGCGCGTTCTGCGGGGGAGCGGGCATCGGGTAGACCAGTTGACGGCCTGGGGACATTGATGTCCGGCACATCAAACTCATGGTTGCAGATGAGCCCGGCCCCGCATCGCTCATGTCCATAGCAACCGACGCCTATGCAAGGGCAGACACCACCCCGCCTTGGCGCATAGCCTTGGGCATCACAGTGCTGTTGGTAGCTCGCCGAACCTGGGACTCGATCTCGGCAGCCTTTTCCGCCCTGGACATGATCTCCGAGCCTGACCACTTCAACACACGATCTCCTGTCCACGTGCCCTCTGGGGTGACAGTCGTGGGGGGAGTCCATTCATCTCTGCAGCCCTGCTCATCTGTGTCAAAGGACATGTAGCCAGGTGGCATGCGTGGCAGTGCGGGCTGCCCGCCCTGCGTCTGTGCTGAGGAGCTGGCAGGGATCCGCCAACCCGCGTAAGCAGGCACGGATTGAGTGATGTGGCAGTAGCTTTCCCACCTGCACACGGACCACCCAGTAGTAGACCACTCCAGGAGGCTGCCAGGCAGAGGCCTGCCAACCACGGGCATCGCGTTGCGAGATCGCGCGCGGGACAAGAGGGCGAAGCCGTATCAAGGGATTTGTAGATGCGATTATAGAACAGCTGTGTATCACTATGTTTACAGCTATCAAGTGTTATTTGCATAGCCATGGATATTGCCTGAGTGTTCTCCTACTAATCGAAGTGGAGCCTATCCTGCAGTGAGTCACACCGGCCTATGGTATCGTGCCTGTCAATGGCCAGACGGGGGTGACGCACCGGACCGTGTTGGCATCCTTCACGGTTGCACCAAGGAAAGCGCAACGCACACAAGCTGACTTGGCCCCATGACCAACGGCGTTTGCCAGCTTCTCGAGCACAGGGATGTCTCCCTCTGCCCAGCCACAGACCGGCCAAGCTTCACTAGCCTCTTATTGCTGTTTGGATCAGCAGGGTCCTCCCAGATCTCCACAATGATCGGGGTGGTTCCGTCCCTGCCTGCAGAGGCTCCCTCACATGGTGGGAGGTGCGTGTGAGGGCGACAGGCAAGCACCGGCACGCAAGTGCAGGCAAGTGTACACACAGTTCAGCGCCTGATTACCGATTCGGCAGTTGGCACACTAATGGGCAGTACACCAGACAGGAGTGTATACCGCACCGGGATCGTGTGCGAGGAAGAAGTCCTCCAGAGACTCCAAGACGCTGTCCAAACGGATTGGGCTCGGTCGGCCCCTCCACAACGCCCAGGGAGCCCAGGTGTCATTCTTCGCGGCCATCCCGTCGTGCAGCTCCTGGAGCCGGATGCCCCAGATGAGGGCGCCATGCTGCTTATTAACAAAGAGCTGACCACCGTCTGCCCCTGCCACCGGGAGTCACCGCCTGAGGACACGGTTGCAGGCAAGTATCACGACAGGCACTCGTCTGAAGATCAGGAGGAGGACACGCATGCAAAGGCGACGCACCTAGGCTCACGAGCACTGCAAATCGTCAGCTTCTATAGACGTCTCGTCGAATTTGTTCCCACACCGGGCGTTCAGCTCGCGGCCGGCGGGCGAGTTCCAAAAGGACTCTGGATCCTCGAAAGCCTCCTTGCGGTGACTCAAGATGGCTGGCAGCATATCTGGCTTGCAGACGAGGTCCACAAAGGTGCCCTCATTCCCGAAGTAAAATGCGCTACGCTTGGGGGAGAGATGACCTCCCGGGCCACGCTTGAATCGGGGGTTGTTGCAACCCGGCCGCTGGCAGACCTCATCCGCATGGACCGCGTGTGAGTCACCCGGGATGTCCGGGAAGAGTTCCCAACAAGCGTCACAGATGTGCCGCTCACAGTCGTGGCTATCTTCGACAGCGAGTGCACAGCAGAGCATGTGGTACGATTTGGGGAACAGGTTTCCCTCTGGTAACAGCAGGAAATGCACCATCTGGCAGAATGAGTCCATGGCCGAATTCGTGATACGATGCTCTGATGCCAGCCTTGCCAGCCACACAGCAACCTCACGTACCTTGACCGAATGCCCGGCCACGATGGAATGTGCCAGGCGGAAGTTGAGATAGGCACCGGTGTCTCGCCTGGGCGCCTTCACGGGGCTCCTCCTCCTCCTCCTCCTCCTCGTCTGGTTGTTCATCATCTGGCTCCAGGGCGTCATGCCATTCCTCCCCATCTTCGTCGCCGAGCTGATCAAGCCCATCGTACTGGGGTTCTACCTCGACGGGAAGCGCAGCCGCAGCGATGAGGTGTACCTGCAACTTATTGCTGGATTGCATATGTTGAAGGAGCGGTATGCGCGGCTGACACCATCATGCGATATACACATGTGCACAGTGACAGGGCAGTATCAGCTTACCGGTGCCTGTGGGATTGCGGGGTCTCCGACCGGGACGAGGTAATCGTGTGGATCTGATTCCGGTGGAGGGAGGGGTACTGGTGGAGGGAGGGGTGCTGGTGGTGGTGGCAGGGGTGCTGGTGGAGCGAGGGGTGATGGTAAAGGCGGGGGATCTTGGGGCATGGGTCCCCCGATATCTCGCGGGTCTTGCGTAGTGCCCGCGAGCTCTCTTGCTCCAATGCCGTCCAGGATCGCATCAGCACTTGCCTCGCGAGGGAAGCGCAAGCCATCATCAACTACCGCACAGTGATTGAGCAGAGGCGAATCAAAGGACCGTGCAGCAGCTGATCTCCACGCCGCAGCCCGCTTAGGACAAGCAGGTGACTCTAAAATGGCGCTCCGCATGAGCGACATTATTGAAAAAACCTAGACAGTGATCACACTTGAACAAAGACCTAGAGTCTTTGGTTTCCGTAGGCACACGGCGCATCCCATACTGGGCGAAGTGATCATCGATCTCTTGAGCCCTGCGACGGACCTTCTTCTTGGGCTCGCCTGCCATCGTGTCACGACTGGTGGGATGAAGTTAAAGCCTATATAAAGGTTGATGACGGGTCCGCGCAAGCTATGTCGGAGCGCATCCGGAAAGCCACCGGGCAGCAGAGCGTCACGCACTGCACACTTCCTGTAGACACACCCCGACTTGACGGGGGTGGTCGAAACGACACCCTCTGCCCACACCCGCGTGTGAACGCTTCCTTTGAGGGTGGAGCATGTACAGTCTTCTACGCCCAGTCTTCTATCATGCCTATTGATATATCTCGCATAACTAAGTTTTGTTCGACTCGATTTTGCCAGGGTCTACCGTCGTCGCCACAGGAGTACGTTGTGCAAGATGGGCCAGCCGACGGACGAGACCACGATCATGCTGCAGTACGATATCGTCTACTATCAAATTGCGTATTGTGTGAATTCTGCTGCCCTTATTATACGACTGGGCCCCAACAGCCGGCCCGCGGTAACGCCAAGTAACAACTGCACGGCTTGTCAACTAGCCGGCGCTTGTTGCAGTGCCGGCGATGCTCCACCGTTTGAATGGAAGTCTGCGTATTCTAACACACCATGGGGGAGGGCTGTGGCAGACACTATCTTTTCGGTGTGTGGTGTGAAGCGGCCCTTCAGCAGCGCGACGCTGCGGGTGACAAGCAGGCCTAATCCCACATATTACATCGAATTACAGTATGCTGACTTCAATTCGCTTATGGATGTCGCTATGTCAACTGCCGCAGCGGCTGTGGGGAAGCAGGCGGTATGGTTACCGCCCTTCACCTGCACGCTGGCCCAGGAGCAATCCCCGGTGCTCACTGCCACCGCAACCGCTGTTTCTAAGGACACTGTGCGTATGATTTCAACCGTGAGTGGGCGGAAGGCGTCTGTGTCGCCATGGGTTACGTGGAAGCCACGATTCCTGCGGTCGACCGACAAGATACAGAGCATATTGAAGGACATCCCAGAAGGTATGAAGGCGTCGCTGGATCGCTGTAATGATGCGAAGATTGTAAAAGACCTCTTCGTGAAGTTCGTGAGGGCAAGCAAGCCAGGGGCCATCATGCTACAGTCGGTTGTTGAGGCGTTCGACATGTTGGCTGAGACGGTGCGCTTGCCCTCCTCCCGCACGTACGCTGCAACGAACCGACAATCACCGTGCTGTCTATGTTCCTAAACGTGCACGCCGCACGTCCAGCTGATACAGCCGTTTTCTTGCCACCGAATCCCATCCGGACATTGCGTCAGTATCTCGATCGGCCGGATGAAGTGACTACCACAGCTCGGTTTTGCTGATGCATTGGTCGATGTACTTTTTCCAGCGCACTGGTCTCGCAGATGTGGAGTGGTATTAACATCGAGCACGGGGGCTAGCGGTCCAGGTCATTCTGTTCTGCCATGCATCCCATTCGGCGCTTGCATTGCCATGCCACGATCGTCGTTTCAGATGGTAGGCACGACAGCGGCTGTGTGTGGTGCAGCTTCATGTGTCACAGGTGAGCCTGGTGGCGTCCGGCGGGTCGTGGTCGATTGGGTACAATCGACCATCGTGGCGTCCGGGGTGTCTTGGTCGATTGTAGCCGTGCAGGGCCCACATAATGTGTTCGTGCTTGATGCGAGTCACCATAGATGCATTGCCCCAGACATGTGTGCATGTTCCGCAGGACCACAAAGACTTCTTTGCCGGCTCCACCATGTCAGCCGCTGAACAGCAGGGTGCAAGGAACGCCATCGAGCTCTGCCGGAATCTATCCAAAGCCTGGACGAGCATGTGGAAGGTAGCTGCAAAGGAGCATGGTATTACGTACGCGCCGTCTATCTCACCTGTCGTGCGGGGCAAGTGTTCGGAGCCATGCTTGTATTGATTCTGGGTCCGACGCAGGTATGCTGATGTGCGCAAACGTGCATCAAGTGTTAACAGCGCCATAGATAAGGAGTACGGTATCAGCACTGGGCAAGAGATGCCTCCTACCCGCCTCGAAGCTAAGCTGTTGAGGGCCTTCACTACAAAGTTGGTATGCTGCCCGTGCAGTGTGCTACGATTGGCTGGTACTTGGGGTATGCGTGTAGAGTGTCAAAGCGTGTACAATGGACGTTGCTGAATGTGATTACCTATGCAAGCCGCGGTAAGCCGTAGCGATGTCCTGCTTGCTGCTTTGCGCGGCTCTGTGCCTAGACACGACAATGTATGTGACCTGCAGGTCCCGAATCCAGATGATCCAACTGCAGCCCCCCGCACGTGCGAAGAGTGGGCCATGGATGGGATTTATGCGGTTCCTGCTGACCTGTTGGAAGAGTCAGAACAGAGACCTGTGAAGCGCAAGGCATTGAAGAAGGCGCCGCAAGTGGCAGGACAGACTGCAGCCGAGGCCGCAGAAGATGTGGCTGAGTCACCCGCGAAAGCATCCGAAACGTCACAGGATGTGGATGAGGCTGATCAGGCACGCTTCCATCCATTTGCTAGTATCGCACGCTGAAGTTGCCAATGCACTGAACCTGACAGGTAAGTGGCTGGTACAGCGTCGTGCGCCTACAGGTTGTATGCATTCAGGTCGAACACCAAATCACTGTAGCGTTGCCAACCCAGTGTGACGGTACATAGTCGAGCTATGCATCCGTCCGAACATGAGACCTTTTCGTGGACTACGTCACAGTGGTATCGGTCTGGGGTTCCAATGCGGCATGGCCCGAGTTCGATTCCTTTGGGCCGGGATTACGTAAGGCGTGGTCATGCTCGCATGGTCCTTGTGGTGCACGAATTGGTCGGGTTCTCTCCCCTACGCCAACTCGAGTCAGCCTCGAAGGGGCTCGAGGCGTATGAGGGGGGGAGCTCTGTGACGGTACATAGTCGAGCTATGCATCCGTCCGAACATGAGACCTTTTCGTGGACTACGTCACACCCAGTGTCATGTGTAGGGAAAGGCCGTCCGCCGCAAGCTGAATGTTACCGACGATGTTGAGCAGAGCCAAGCTGTGGCAAACAGCCTGTCAGCTCCCGCATGTTCGACAGCCGTACAGGCCTCAATTACCAGGCCCTCAGACCAAGATGCAGTTTATCCAGCCCCAACAGTACGTCCTGACTTACTGTTGTGGCTGCTTTTGATACTCCTCCACCTGTACCCAAGCCTGCAATCCACCACCACCTGCCAGGTCAGACCGGAATACAGCCGACAATATCCAACATCAACAGCACGTTGCTGTACAGGCCACATGGGCGCGTGCCTCAAAACTGCAGGACACAGTGACTAAGCTGAAGAACTTGCTCGGACCTGCAGCTGACGGGCCCCCTAAAACAGCAGGGCCATACGCCGGGATATGGCAGAAGCTACTCGCTACTCAGGTAAGATCCCTCTCGCAACATGTACCTTGCATCTGTGTTGGGATCTGGTCTGTTGTGATGTGAATCACAATTACTGTGGTGTACAAGTCATCGGGAACAGGTGCAAGCTAGTACAGTCGCCTCACACACATTATCTTGCAGGAAGAGTTAGCCAACCTTGAACGCGAGATTGCGGCAGCGCTGGAAGAGGCTATTAAGTAGGAGTCCTGGAGCCATTGCGGCGCACACAAGGCCTGCAGGCTTGCTTTCAGCCGCCAACGGCAGCAGTGTTGACGTCGCAGCGTTGGCGTGGCTGTGAACAGCATGTTAGGAGAGCAGATGAGGGTTATGTGCAGCAAGGGGGCAGGGGGCAGGGGGCAGGGGTAGGGCAGGGGGGGAGGGCTAAGGCAAGGGCATGTGAGAGGCCGTGCAGCGGTGTGCAGCGGTCCTCGTGGCTCCATGGGGGCTATGTGGTCGATTGGGCACGATCGACCAAAGTGGCGCCCGGGGTGCCTTGGTCGATTGGGCACGATCGACCAAAGTGGCGCCCGGGGTGCCTTGGTCGATTGGGCACGATCGACCAAAGTGGCGCCCGGGTGCCTTGGTCAATTGGGCACGATCGACCAAAGTGGCGCCCGGGGTGCTGCGGTCGATTGGGCCTCCAGGCCTTTCTTGCATTTAGGATGTCCCTAAGCTGACCTCGTCCCCTAGGACTCCGTAGGGATTCATGCATGACTGACTTAGAGTCCTCGATCGTAGATGTAACAAGTCTTCATGATGCCCTGGTGACGTCACACTCCATCATCGGGATGTCCCATGACTGTTCCCGTGACTTCCCTGTTATGCAACCTGTGTCCCCAAGGATCCTCAGCCCATCTGGCACAGGTCCCGCAGCTGTCCTTGCTCTGTCCCTCGTCAACTCCACGTCCTCTCGGACAGTCCTCATGCCGACCTGTTGCAGTCACTCCACTGTCCTTTCAGAGTCCCTATGGTGCCCTTCCGGCGTCCTGTAAGGACGTCCCGAAAGTGCTGGCACCATAGTTATAGTGTAACAGAGCACCTCCAGATCTAGATGCATGTTCCTCGACGCGGCTCGGACCTCAAGCGCATTAAGACGAGTGCGCCCTATCAACGTTAATGCTTAAATAAGGCTTGATCTACTGCATAGTCAAACTACCTATACCGTGGTAATTGCAAACCTCCGCCGAAGTCCGTCTGCGGAGCAGACGAGGGAATTTTCCGCCGATCGGTGTAAACCGGGACAGATCACACCATTTAATGTCGGCGCGCGCCGCCAATGCACCAAGAAGTCGGACAGGACAGAGGTCGGACAGGATAGAGCTGCAGAGCTCTGCAGAGTTGTATCATTGATTCTGGCTCCTCCGCTCAGCATGGCGCATTCGACGGCCGGCGATCATGAATACTGCCGTCATGGCTGTCATGCATGTCAGAGCGAAGGCTGGCTCGGTCAAGCAGGCATTCGGGTCCTCACCTCTCAGTGCGACGCAGTGTCACGCCCACAAATCGGCGTGTTCGCAAAACAAGGCTCTCCAAGCCACATGAACCGCTTTGCCATGGGCTCAGGACATCAGACAACGCGTTGCAACGGTGGTGATACAGCCATCATCATGTGCACGGGGGCGTACCGGCTGCCAAACACCAGCAACTGCGCCGACACACGTGGCACGAACGGTGGACACGTGCTGTCGGCGCAGTGCTGGTGTTTGGCAGCCGGTTACGCCCCGGTGCACATGATGCATGGCTGTATCACACGTTGCAAAACGCGTTTGTCTGATCCTGCAGCCCATGCAAAGCTGCTTCATGTGGCTTGGAGAGCCCTTGTTTTGTGCAACACGCCGATTTTGTGGCTGACACTGCCGCTGCACTGATGAAGTTGAGGACCCGAATGCAGTGCCTTGAACCAGCCAGCCTTCGCTCTGACATGCATGACCAGCCATGACGCAGTATTCATGTCGCCGGCCGTCGGAATGCGCCATGCTGAGGGAGGAGCCAGAATCAATCGATGACAACTCTGCAGAGCTCTGCAGCTCTATCCGTCCGACCTCTGTCCTGTCCGGACTTCTTGGTGCATTGCGGCGCCGCGCCGCATAAATGGTTGATCTGTCCCGGTTACACCGATCGGCGAAAGTCCCTCGTCTGCTCGCAGACGGACTTCGGCGGAGGTTGCAATTACCACGGTATAGCGTAGTGATATGCAGGTACATCAAGCCAGATTTAAGCATTAACGTGATAGGGCGCACTCGTCTTAATGCGCTTGAGGTCCGAGCCGCGTCGAGGAACATGCATCTAGATCTGGAGGTGCTCTGTTACACTATAACTATGGTGCCAGCACTTTTCGGGACGTCCTTACAGGACGCCGGAAGGGCACCATAGGGACTTCTGAAAGGACAGTGGAGTGACTGCAACAGGTCGGCATGAGGACTGTCCGAGAGGACGTGGAGTTGACGAGGGACAGAGCAAGGACAGCTGCGGGACCTGTGCCAGATGGGCTGAGGATCCTTGGGGGACACAGGTTGCATAACAGGGAAGTCACGGGAACAGTCATGGGACATCCCGATGATGGAGTGTGACGTCACCAGGGCATCATGAAGACTTGTTACATCTACGATCGAGGACTCTAAGTCAGTCATGCATGAATCCCTACGGAGTCCTAGGGGACGAGGTCAGCTTAGGGACATCCTAAATGCAAGAAAGGCCTGGAGGCCCAATCGACCGCAGCACCCCGGGCGCCACTTTGGTCGATCGTGCCCAATTGACCAAGGCACCCCGGGCGCCACTTTGGTCGATCGTGCCCAATCGACCAAGGCACCCCGGGCGCCACTTTGGTCGATCGTGCCCAATCGACCAAGGCACCCCGGGCGCCACTTTGGTCGATCGTGCCCAATCGACCACATAGCCCCCATGGAGCCACGAGGACCGCTGCACACCGCTGCACGGCCTCTCACATGCCCCTTGCCTTAGCCCTCCCCCCCCTGCCCTACCCCTGCCCCCTGCCCCCTGCCCCCTTGCTGCACATAACCCTCATCTGCTCTCCTAACATGCTGTTCACAGCCACGCCAACGCTGCGACGTCAACACTGCTGCGTTGGCGGCTGAAAGCAAGCCTGCAGGCCTTGTGTGCGCCGCAATGGCTCCAGGACTCCTACTTAATAGCCTCTTCCAGCGCTGCCGCAATCTCGCGTTCAAGGTTGGCTAACTCTTCCTGCAAGATAATGTGTGTGAGGCGACTGTACTAGCTTGCACCTGTTCCCGATGACTTGTACACCACAGTAATTGTGATTCACATCACAACAGACCAGATCCCAACACAGATGCAAGGTACATGTTGCGAGAGGGATCTTACCTGAGTAGCGAGTAGCTTCTGCCATATCCCGGCGTATGGCCCTGCTGTTTTAGGGGGCCCGTCAGCTGCAGGTCCGAGCAAGTTCTTCAGCTTAGTCACTGTGTCCTGCAGTTTTGAGGCACGCGCCCATGTGGCCTGTACAGCAACGTGCTGTTGATGTTGGATATTGTCGGCTGTATTCCGGTCTGACCTGGCAGGTGGTGGTGGATTGCAGGCTTGGGTACAGGTGGAGGAGTATCAAAAGCAGCCACAACAGTAAGTCAGGACGTACTGTTGGGGCTGGATAAACTGCATCTTGGTCTGAGGGCCTGGTAATTGAGGCCTGTACGGCTGTCGAACATGCGGGAGCTGACAGGCTGTTTGCCACAGCTTGGCTCTGCTCAACATCGTCGGTAACATTCAGCTTGCGGCGGACGGCCTTTCCCTACACATGACACTGGGTGTGACGTAGTCCACGAAAAGGTCTCATGTTCGGACGGATGCATAGCTCGACTATGTACCGTCACAGAGCTCCCCCCCTCATACGCCTCGAGCCCCTTCGAGGCTGACTCGAGTTGGCGTAGGGGAGAGAACCCGACCAATTCGTGCACCACAAGGACCATGCGAGCATGACCACGCCTTACGTAATCCCGGCCCAAAGGAATCGAACTCGGGCCATGCCGCATTGGAACCCCAGACCGATACCACTGTGACGTAGTCCACGAAAAGGTCTCATGTTCGGACGGATGCATAGCTCGACTATGTACCGTCACACTGGGTTGGCAACGCTACAAGTGATTTGGTGTTCGACCTGAATGCATACAACCTGTAGGCGCACGACGCTGTACCAGCCACTTACCTGTCAGGTTCAGTGCATTGGCAACTTCAGCGTGCGGATACTAGCAAATGGATGGAAGCGTGCCTGATCAGCCTCATCCACATCCTGTGACGTTTCGGATGCTTTCGCGGGTGACTCAGCCACATCTTCTGCGGCCTCGGCTGCAGTCTGTCCTGCCACTTGCGGCGCCTTCTTCAATGCCTTGCGCTTCACAGGTCTCTGTTCTGACTCTTCCAACAGGTCAGCAGGAACCGCATAAATCCCATCCATGGCCCACTCTTCGCACGTGCGGGGGGCTGCAGTTGGATCATCTGGATTCGGGACCTGCAGGTCACATACATTGTCGTGTCTAGGCACAGAGCCGCGCAAAGCAGCAAGCAGGACATCGCTACGGCTTACCGCGGCTTGCATAGGTAATCACATTCAGCAACGTCCATTGTACACGCTTTGACACTCTACACGCATACCCCAAGTACCAGCCAATCGTAGCACACTGCACGGGCAGCATACCAACTTTGTAGTGAAGGCCCTCAACAGCTTAGCTTCGAGGCGGGTAGGAGGCATCTCTTGCCCAGTGCTGATACCGTACTCCTTATCTATGGCGCTGTTAACACTTGATGCACGTTTGCGCACATCAGCATACCTGCGTCGGACCCAGAATCAATACAAGCATGGCTCCGAACACTTGCCCCGCACGACAGGTGAGATAGACGGCGCGTACGTAATACCATGCTCCTTTGCAGCTACCTTCCACATGCTCGTCCAGGCTTTGGATAGATTCCGGCAGAGCTCGATGGCGTTCCTTGCACCCTGCTGTTCAGCGGCTGACATGGTGGAGCCGGCAAAGAAGTCTTTGTGGTCCTGCGGAACATGCACACAATGTTCTGGGGCAATGCATCTATGGTGACTCGCATCAAGCACGAACACATTATGTGGGCCCTGCACGGCTACAATCGACCAAGACACCCCGGACGCCACGATGGTCGATTGTACCCAATCGACCACGACCCGCCGGACGCCACCAGGCTCACCTGTGACACATGAAGCTGCACCACACACAGCCGCTGTCGTGCCTACCATCTGAAACGACGATCGTGGCATGGCAATGCAAGCGCCGAATGGGATGCATGGCAGAACAGAATGACCTGGACCGCTAGCCCCCGTGCTCGATGTTAATACCACTCCACATCTGCGAGACCAGTGCGCTGGAAAAAGTACATCGACCACTGCATCAGCAAAACCGAGCTGTGGTAGTCACTTCATCCGGCCGATCGAGATACTGACGCAATGTCCGGATGGGATTCGGTGGCAAGAAAACGGCTGTATCAGCTGGACGTGCGGCGTGCACGTTTAGGAACATAGACAGCACGGTGATTGTCGGTTCGTTGCAGCGTACGTGCGGGAGGAGGGCAAGCGCACCGTCTCAGCCAACATGTCGAACGCCTCAACAACCGACTGTAGCATGATGGCCCCTGGCTTGCTTGCCCTCACGAACTTCACGAAGAGGTCTTTTACAATCTTCGCATCATTACAGCGATCCAGCGACGCCTTCATACCTTCTGGGATGTCCTTCAAGATGCTCTGTATCTTGTCGGTCGACCGCAGGAATCGTGGCTTCCACGTAACCCATGGCGACACAGACGCCTTCCGCCCACTCACGGTTGATATCATACGCACAGTGTCCTTAGAAACAGCGGTTGCGGTGGCAGTGAGCACCGGGGATTGCTCCTGGGCCAGCGTGCAGGTGAAGGGCGGTAACCATACCGCCTGCTTCCCCACAGCCGCTGCGGCAGTTGACATAGCGACATCCATAAGCGAATTGAAGTCAGCATACTGTAATTCGATGTAATATGTGGGATTAGGCCTGCTTGTCACCCGCAGCGTCGCGCTGCTGAAGGGCCGCTTCGCACCACACGCCGAAAAGATAGTGTCTGCCACAGCCCTCCCCCATGGTGTGTTAGAATAAGCAGACTTCCATTCAAACGGTGGAGCATCGCCGGCACTGCAACAAGCGCCGGCTAGTTGACAAGCCGTGCAGTTGTTACTTGGCGTTACCGCGGGCCGGCTGTTGGGGCCCAGTCGTATAATAAGGGCAGCAGAATTCACACAATACGCAATTTGATAGTAGACGATATCGTACTGCAGCATGATCGTGGTCTCGTCCGTCGGCTGGCCCATCTTGCACAACGTACTCCTGTGGCGACGACGGTAGACCCTGGCAAAATCGAGTCGAACAAAACTTAGTTATGCGAGATATATCAATAGGCATGATAGAAGACTGGGCGTAGAAGACTGTACATGCTCCACCTCAAAGGAAGCGTTCACACGCGGGTGTGGGCAGAGGGTGTCGTTTCGACCACCCCCGTCAAGTCGGGGTGTGTCTACAGGAAGTGTGCAGTGCGTGACGCTCTGCTGCCCGGTGGCTTTCCGGATGCGCTCCGACATAGCTTGCGCGGACCCGTCATCAACCTTTATATAGGCTTTAACTTCATCCCACCAGTCGTGACACGATGGCAGGCGAGCCCAAGAAGAAGGTCCGTCGCAGGGCTCAAGAGATCGATGATCACTTCGCCCAGTATGGGATGCGCCGTGTGCCTACGGAAACCAAAGACTCTAGGTCTTTGTTCAAGTGTGATCACTGTCTAGGTTTTTTCAATAATGTCGCTCATGCGGAGCGCCATTTTAGAGTCACTGCTTGTCCTAAGCGGGCTGCGGCGTGGAGATCAGCTGCTGCACGGTCCTTTGATTCGCCTCTGCTCAATCACTGTGCGGTAGTTGATGATGGCTTGCGCTTCCCTCGCGAGGCAAGTGCTGATGCGATCCTGGACGGCATTGGAGCAAGAGAGCTCGCGGGCACTACGCAAGACCCGCGAGATATCGGGGGACCCATGCCCCAAGATCCCCCGCCTTTACCATCACCCCTCGCTCCACCAGCACCCCTGCCACCACCACCAGCACCCCTCCCTCCACCAGTACCCCTCCCTCCACCGGAATCAGATCCACACGATTACCTCGTCCCGGTCGGAGACCCCGCAATCCCACAGGCACCGGTAAGCTGATACTGCCCTGTCACTGTGCACATGTGTATATCGCATGATGGTGTCAGCCGCGCATACCGCTCCTTCAACATATGCAATCCAGCAATAAGTTGCAGGTACACCTCATCGCTGCGGCTGCGCTTCCCGTCGAGGTAGAACCCCAGTACGATGGGCTTGATCAGCTCGGCGACGAAGATGGGAGGAATGGCATGACGCCCTGGAGCCAGATGATGAACAACCAGACGGAGGAGGAGGAGGAGGAGGAGGAGCCCGTGAAGGCGCCCAGGCGAGACACCGGTGCCTATCTCAACTTCCGCCTGGCACATTCCATCGTGGCCGGGCATTCGGTCAAGGTACGTGAGGTTGCTGTGTGGCTGGCAAGGCTGGCATCAGAGCATCGTATCACGAATTCGCCATGGACTCATTCTGCCAGATGGTGCATTTCCTGCTGTTACCAGAGGGAAACCTGTTCCCCAAATCGTACCACATGCTCTGCTGTGCACTCGCTGTCGAAGATAGCCACGACTGTGAGCGGCACATCTGTGACGCTTGTTGGGAACTCTTCCCGGACATCCCGGGTGACTCACACGCGGTCCATGCGGATGAGGTCTGCCAGCGGCCGGGTTGCAACAACCCCCGATTCAAGCGTGGCCCGGGAGGTCATCTCTCCCCCAAGCGTAGCGCATTTTACTTCGGGAATGAGGGCACCTTTGTGGACCTCGTCTGCAAGCCAGATATGCTGCCAGCCATCTTGAGTCACCGCAAGGAGGCTTTCGAGGATCCAGAGTCCTTTTGGAACTCGCCGCCGGCCGCGAGCTGAACGCCCGGTGTGGGAACAAATTCGACGAGACGTCTATAGAAAGCTGACGAGTTTGCAGTGCTCGTGAGCCTAGGTGCGTCGCCTTTGCATGCGTGTCCTCCTCCCTGATCTTCAGACGAGTGCCTGTCGTGATACTTGCCTGCAACCGTGTCCCTCAGGCGGTGACTCCCGGTGCAGGGGCAGACGGTGGTCAGCTCTTTGTTAATAAGCAGCATGGCGCCCTCATCTGGGGGCATCCGGCTCCAGGAGCTGCACGACGGGATGGCCGCGAAGAATGACACCGTGGGCTCCCCTGGCGTTGTGGAGGGGCCGACCGAGCCCAATCGTTTGGACAGCGTCTTGGAGTCTCTGGAGGACTTCTTCCTCGCACACGATTCCCGTGCGGTATACACTCTGTCTGGTGTACTGCCCATTAGTGTGCCAACTGCGAATCGGTAATCAGGCGCTGGAACTGTGTGTACACTTGCCTGCACTTGCGTGCCGGTGCTTGCCTGTCGCCCTCACACGCACCTCCCACCATGTGAGGGAGCCTCTGCAGGCAGGGACGGAACACCCCGATCATTGTGGAGATCTGGGGAGGACCCTGCTGATCCAAACAGCAATAAGAGGCTAGGAAGCTTTGGCCGGTCTGTGGCTGGGGCAGAGGAGAGACATCCCTGTGCTCGAGAAGCTGGCAAACGCCGTTGGTCATGGGGCCAAGTCAGCTTGTGTGCGTTGCGCTTTTCCTTGGTGCAACCGTGAAGGATGCCAACACGGTCCGGTGCGTCACCCCCGTCTGGCCATTGACAGGCACATACCATAGGCCGGTGTGACTCACTGCAGGGATAGGCTCCACTTCGATTAGTAGGGAGAACACTCAGGCAATATCCATGGCTATGCAAATAACACTTGATAGCTGTAAACATAGTGATACACAGCTGTTCTATAATCGCATTACAAATCCCTTGATACGGCTTCGCCCTCTTGTCCCGCGCGCGATCTCGCAACGCGATGCCCGTGGTTGGCAGGCTCTGCCTGGCAGCCTCTGGGAGTGGTCTACTACTGGTGGTCCGTGTGCAGGTGGGAAAGCTACTGCCACATCACTCAATCCGTGCCTGCTTACGCGGGTGGCGGATCCCTGCCAGCCTCCTCAGCACAGACGCAGGGCGGGCAGCCCGCACTGCCACGCATGCCACCTGGCTACATGTCCTTTGACACAGGATGAGCAGGGCTGCAGAGATGAATGGACTCCCCCACGACTGTCACCCCAGAGGGCACGTGGACAGGAGATGGTGTGTTGAAGTGGTCAGGCTCGGAGATCATGTCCAGGGCGGAAAAGGCTGCCGAGATCGAGTCCCAGGTTCGGCGAGCTACCAACAGCACTGTGATGCCCAAGGCTATGCGCCCAAGGCGGGGTTGTGTCTGCCCCTTGCATAGGCCGTCGGTTGCTATGGACTGTCAGACTGTCGAGCAAGTCAATCAGACAGGACCGTGCATACACGCGTGACCTACGTTAATTTCCACGCTCGATCTGGTCCGCCGAGACAGTGGTGGGGCAGACAACCGAGCGATGGCTGTGGCCGCGTCCACAACGTCAGCGCAGCGGCAGTCCCCGGCGCACGGCGGAAGGATCCCACAATCGCACAACGGCTAGATATGTTTCATAGAAACGTGTAACAGGTGGGAATGTCACCTGTCCCTGTTTCCGGGAGGCTGGCGGTGCTGTGTAGAAGCACACGCGGCGAAGCAACAACCGCTGCATCCGACGAGTGCGCCACGCTTCTTCAGTCCAGCAAAGCAGACCTATGTATAAGAGTATCTAAATATAAAGGTGCGATGATCTTATGCTCCGTCAACGGCTCACCGGCGTCAAGCATCCCGCCATATCCGGGCAGGCACTTCAGAACTCGTATTATCGCCCTAGAACCTGATAAAACTCTTAAACACAGGCGCAAGGACATTATAGAGATGAGATAGAGCGTGCGACGAGGTCAATATCGACCTGTGATGGACTGTCGACGTTGTTGCCGGAGTGTGAAACATCGCTCGCTGCACGAACGTAGATCAGCGAGAGGCCAACCATGATCGACATACTGTTTCATTCTGGTTGACTTAAGGCTGAATATTCGTCTGGGGTCGCGTGATATTTCGAACAGTCGGCCCGCGTGCCTCAGCAGGCCGCGCCATGCCGCTTATCCCCTGTCACCACAGAACACATGCATGGATGTCGGTCGCGTGTCACCTGTGCCTGTCCAATGCCACCTTCCGCAGTGCAGTGAACTTTCGCAGAACAGAGCGTGCAACGGCGTGTCACCACGTCGTGAAAGCAATCCATCATGGTTTCCTTGTCCGATCACGAGCATGCAAACAAAACGAGGCGGGACTTTACATGTCCCGCGTGGCACCTATAGATGACCAAACACAAACCAGCAGTGTGACGTGCTGTTCTCATAACTGTCAGTCAGTGCGCTGTGCCTTGCATGCGCTTCTGTCACTCACACTCCTATCAGCCCCCTCTGCCTCTTCAGCACCCTGCCAGCGCCTTTGCGCTTGCCCGCATTGCCTGCGCCTGCCCTGCCTTTGCCAGATCCGCCCGCCCCATTTCCCTGAGCACCCTGCACCGCAGCAGCCCGGCCTTCCGCCTGGCGTGCTCCCCCCTCGCCTGCTGCGGCATGTACTCCACCTGCCTCCCCCGCGGCCACGTCGTCGGCCCCTACCTTGCCCTCGCCACCTGCAGCCTCTCCCTCTGCCTGAGCACCCTGCACCGCAGCACCCCGTCGGCTCGTACGGATGGGACTGGGCTGCTCCTTCAGCCGCCTTCTCGCCGCTGGGCCAGGATTGAAGGTGTCCTCGTCCCCACTGGTTCCCTTGTCTGAACTGCTGGCAGTGACGCTGTCCTCATCGGCTGCGCTTGGGTTGCCCATGTCCCCTCCGGCTAGGCAATCCTCATCATTGTCTGCCAGTGGCCCCGAGTCGGAAGGCTGTGTTGGCTGCGGGCCGTGTTGCTCCCAAGCTGCCCGGATGTCATCGCGGGAGACACCCTCTCCCTCAGCCACTTCCATGGCCTTGTACAACAACTCCAGCCACTTGTCATCGCGGTCTGGCTTGTACTTCCTCGCGGCAGTGAATAACGCCACCATGGTGTCCAGACAGCCTTTGACCCGGGCGCTCTCTTCATCTGAAGTCAACTGGGTGTCGGGCGGTACCGGTTCTTGCAGCTCCATTGAGACGACGACCCTGTTGTCCGGCGTGAGGTCCACCCAGGCACCCCCGATCTCAGTACGGCCTACATGGGCATGAACCCCTGGTTGGAGCGGGTGACATTACATCAAACACATGCAGTGTGCATGCATGTAAACTCAAGGAAAGGCCATGCATTAGCACCTACTGGATCAAAACACTTCCTGGTATACAGTGGGCATATTGCCATGACAGTGCACACCTTTTGCAATGCCAGGCGATTTGGCATCCATCTTCCTTGGCCCGTCACTTGTTTTCTTTCTGTTCCCGCCTTTGTTCTTGTTCTTCTTTCCCCTCCCAGACCCTTTCTTTGCCCCTGGCTTTGCGCCTTTGCTCCCCGCAGCACCCTGCTGACCCTCATCACCGTCATCATTGTGCCCATCGCTCGCTGGGTCCGCCGGAGGTGGAGCCGGAGGCGGTTCATGCAGGCCAGCACTGCGTAGATCCACCCCTTCTAGCATCATCTTCATGTCCGGGTCCCTGTCGTCCAGGAGCCGCTGAATGCACGCCCTTGTCAGAGCGCGCACCTCGCCCGCTGACGCCAGCGAGACCGTCTTGAGCTGTGTTGTGAACCACAGCGCGGCCTCACCTCCATCCGGGCCCTTGTTGGTCATGAACCACTCCAGGGCTGCGAAGCCCCACTGCCACCAGGGCTGTGGCATATGCTTACTTGCAACCCGGATGGCCTTTGTCCTGGGCGATGGCATAGCCGGACTTGGGAATAGCAGGTTTGCTGCACACAGCGGTGCATGTCGTGTGGGTTTATATGCTGCACGGCAGCCTGAGAGTACAATGCAGGTTTACATTGAGCGCAATGGAAGATGCCAATGCTGCAAATTGCACACCTTGAACGGCAATGAGTGCTGCCACGGTGGCAGCGCCCCAACAGTCCCAGACGCAGTCCCACTCGGGTGTCCCCTGAGCAATCGCCAGTTCACCGCTCGTGGCATTCCCGCAGATGCATCTGAATAGGCGGTGGAGCTTTGCAAAGCCGCGGATGTCGGCCTCCACCGCCGATTCAGTCGTGTCGAAAACGTCCCACTGCGACCCGAGAGTCTGGACTAGTCCTTCGTACGTCTCTAAGATCCGCGGAACCTGCATGCATGCCGCCCCTGTATGGCTGAGGGACCCCCCTGGTGCCATATTCGGTGCTCCGCGGTACAGTTCCATGCAGGAGCAGCACCCAGTATTGTACCCTAGTGTGCATGACTGTGTACAGCGGTCGGGGTTTTACCTGAGTTGCCTGGGTCCCAAGCTGGGCCGCATACGCGCAGGCGACGCCACCGATCTGCTGGGTTGCCGCACAGAACTGCCCCATGACGTTCACCTCCTGTATGCACAGCCGTCATTTGCGCTTATCATCTACATCATGCCTGCGGTGTTTACCCCTCAGGCTGTAACCCCCACAAAAATGGCAGGGTGTTCGCGTAGGGATCGCACCGTCACCTGACATACATGTGTCGCCGTGTTCAGCATTAGCCGTAACGTGGGAGCACAAGCCATCATCTGCAGGAACCGGGATGATGGATATAGCTGCACGGCGTCGTTCTTGCTGTTGGGCAGCTTGATGGCCTTCCTGATTAGCTGCAGCCCCTTCGAACTGCCATCAGTTCCTGCGAGCATGTGCCTCATCAACTCCCCCATCTGCGAGCTTGGTGCGTCCTCGGGGTTGGTAGTTCCCGGCATGAGGAGGTAGTGGTGCAGCGTGGATCCACCGGGCGCCCACGATGCGGTATCTGTGCCCTTGGCAGGGGAGTTGGCATACTCCCATCTGCCCGGGGCACCCGGTCGATCCGAAGGTATCTCCCGGGGGTGCTCATTGCACATCGCATGCACCACCAGGCGGAGGAGTTCCACGTGATTCTTTGCCTCGTACTCTGCAGTCAAGGACACCATGTGCTTGCCAGGTGAGACATCCAATTCGCATCACGTGTACACAGTAGGACCTCTGCGGTTCCTAGCGGCATAAATGTTGGTAGACCTGTAACGTACCTTTCGTGAAAGTTTGACGCGCATTCAGTACTTCGCGGCACTCTCTGACTGTTCTCTGGCCAGCAACAAGCTGGCCATCGAAACCCACATCGGCCGTCTGGCTCTGAGTGGCAAATGTCGGTGCACCGCTGCCACTCTTAGGTGACTGAAGGTCGTGTACAGTCGTGAGCGGCGGCTGTGCGCGTCCGTGTATTGTCACCTGCGTAGCAACGCCGTTCTTCGTACGGATCTTGCCGTGTCAATCACTTGCTGCTCTGCCGATGCCCTCCTCGACAGCCACAACTGCCACAGTCATGCAAGATATTAATGGGAACATACCTGGATAGTTTTATTGGCTGCGAATGAGGACGTCTTCTGTAGCCCGGCATCCATGATCCGCTGGCCATCATCAGGGCCGTCTGCGCCGGTGCCAGAACGCCATGCTGGGGTCAGGGCCTCGAAGTGCTGCATCCACGCATAGAACAGGATCAATGCCCAGTACGTGTTGATCTTGACAGCGCCTCCGAGGACCCTGCCCTGGCAGATGATCTGGCCCGTGCACTCCTCCACCATGGCGCGAAATGTGCCTTCATGGTTCATCCGCGCGATAGTATCGGCGGTGAACTTGCCCGTCCCAGCTGCTACTGCATCTGCTACGGATATATTTTCAACTGCGGCAGGTGCAGCCTGTTCTGCATGCTCGGGAAGACGGTCCATACTATCACTTGTGTACACGGCGATGGGTGCGGTTCCGAATCGACTCTGTGCACGTGGAAGGAATTCTGGACGTTCACCATACGCACAGGTGTTTGTGTGATGGTCTCGCTTCACCATTTGGATCCCGTTCGGCATGAATGCCCTTGGGTGTCTGCAAGTGCAAGCTCTCGGATGCACAGCGCATGTACTGGAGGGGTATGGGTACAGTGGATGCTGTGGGTGCGAACGCCACCCCTGCTGCCACAGCTTTTCTGCATTGGATTGCACCCGCAAATGGACCGGGAACTGAGCGCCAGGCAGGTGAGCATGTAAGCGAGTGAAACCCCCGCTGCTGCTCTTGCTAGAATAATTATCGGAGACTTACTGTGCAGCAAACAGTACAAACCCAATACAGTGACCAACTGCAGGTGGTGCGTGCAACATGTTCAATCCACCGGAGCGCAATATGTGTGCACAGGTTACGCTACACCACCTGGTCTGAGTCCCGGCACGCTTGCTATTACAGCCTATGTCAGGTCAGGCTGTCTAGTCAGCCGTACTACGAATGAAACCCATTCAGGACACTACGTGCCCTTGTCGCCGCTGCTACCAGTGCTGCCCTGCACAGCCGCTGCTGTGCAGGGCTTGCCCCCCTGACTGCCCTGCTGCGCGGCCTCCTCCGCAGGCTCGCAGCCCGGGCTGCGCTGCACCCCTCCCGCAGTGCGGCGCTTGCCCCTGGTACCGCCCCGCTTCGTGGTATCGGCTGCTCTCCCTTTGGCCTGCGCGGGCTTCGCTGCCGGACTGGGTTTACCTCGACTCCCCTTCGCCGTAGCCCTAGTTGGTCGGGTGCGGCTGGGGCTGGGTCCTGCTTTCCAGCCACCGCTTGGGGTTGACGGAGCTGCAGTCCCTCGCCGTACACGATCCGAGGTCCTCTGATTCGCCGCCCCTTCAGCCCAGGCTTGACATTCCGCTCTGTCATGTCTCAGGGCCATCCAGCTGAATCCTTGGATCATATCGCTGTACAGTACACGGCAGTGTGGGCGCATGGGAATCCATCCTGCTCATGTATGGGTCAAAGGCACGGCAGGTCAGGTTGCACGCATCTCGGTGTTCAGTTCCTATATCAGGCATTGGCGTGATCGCACCGTGCGGCCTGCGGGCTACGCGCCACTGCGTCAGGGATGTGTCGTATGGCGGCATCAACTTCTGCCTTCAAGCCGGACTCCGACTCTGCGGTGCTATTCTCGTGCATGACCAAGGCCAGGTGCACCCGGTACAGTGCCTTACAGGCTTGCACGTCGCCCTGCTTGTACCACTGTAGTCTCGTCCCGGGCCACGGTATGTGCCACAGGGCGTCATGACGAGGCGGCCCGTTTACACGGAGCGCAAATCGCGCTTCCCTTGTCATTTCTTCTTTGGGAGGGCCCTCTGACGGTCTTGGCGCTATGACCTCTGGTCGCTGATGCTCCTGATTCCAGGTCACACCTGGCCGGCATCTATCCAGGAGGTGCGTTAGATTCATTATGGTGTACACACCGCATGAGAACACATCCGGCTGCTTGGGGCTTAAGCCGGTGGGAATCTGCATGCCAGCATGTTGGCTGTTGACATGGCAAGTTGCCCTGCGGCTGCATGCATGCAGAATCCCCTGCGCTGGGATTAGTTTGGTATAGACGACCATGCATGTGACAAGGTGATATCCACATGCATGCACACAGCGCCAGACCGTGGCCCCTAGTGTCAGTTATGTTGGGTACATGTTATTGTCCAGTGCATGTGCGCCGTGGCATACACGCTCTGCTGTCAGGTTGGTAGAGCCACACCCGCCAGGTCTTCACTCCTGCTCTAACAACGGCTGCCGGTGCGCCGAGAACGGTGGTCATTGCGGCCACCCACTTGTCCGACACCAGCTTCGTATTGTGTCCCGCGTCGCCCAGGCTGTCCACATGTACTATCACGGTGACCTCGCCAGCCAGGGCGAGGTCCTTGCGCTGACTCTGGCTGGATTCTGTCCACCGATACAGGCGGCCTGCAAAGACGCAATATGTGCGTCAGTACTCTGAAATGCCGGTGTACATCAGGTTACTACATCAGCGTGTAGGTTGTTTCATGGGGTTGCAGGGAGGCCGCACCGGGATGGAAGATTGCCACCAAGCTCCAATGAGCGTTGTCATGCTCGTGGTGGATTATGGCGAATCTCTCACCGTCGCCTTGGCGGAAGACATCATTGGCGGTGGCCCACTTCCGAATGGGCCGCGGGTTCTTGTCGACGGTCACTTTCTGGAGGATGTGCCCCATCGAGACCGTATCGGTAAGTATGTAGTCCTTGTCACTCCAGTCTCGCGCGAGAGTCTGGGAGGACATGAAGTCCAGCGCCCTGGCGGTCACCTGTCCTCGTGGCAAGAGCGAGCAAACATCTGAGTGACCGCACTCCCAGTGCAAATCCTCCGTGACTCCCCTGCTCAGTCGGATCTTGACATTTTTCTGCACCCGCGACGCAAACTGTAACTCAATACGTGGGCGTGTGAATGGGCGGGGGGGGGGGGGGGGGGGAAAGGGGGGTGGGGGGGGTGAAGGTGGCAGTCAAACAGAACATACCGTGTATGGCTGTGTGGGCTCCTCATCATCCACGTCGACCAGGTCGATGGCATCGGCAGCGCGCGTCGACCCTGCCGCTGGGCGCTTCTGCGGCGCATGAAACGGCTTCTGTTTCTTAGCCGCTTGGGTTGCACCTCGTTGGGGTGGTGCACTGACGA
This sequence comes from Ulva mutabilis, assembly GCA_900538255.1. Taxonomy (NCBI): domain Eukaryota; kingdom Viridiplantae; phylum Chlorophyta; class Ulvophyceae; order Ulvales; family Ulvaceae; genus Ulva; species Ulva mutabilis. Next base: position 87,480 of record UNSF01000184.1, read on the forward strand.
TCGGGGATCGCCCATCGGGAGGGGGGGGATGTTCGACGCTGGCAGCCTCTTCTTGCGGCTCCATCAACTTAAGGGTCCTCTTGGCCCGAAGGTTCGCGGTGGGAGGAAGGGGGGCCGGCCCTGTGTCGGGCTTGCTTTGGGGAACATCTGGCCGTAGGGGCTGTTTGAGGTCAGCCCGCGCGGCAACCACTTGCCCTCGCCCAGTGTAGGGGCAACGGGGGCGTACAGGCACTGGCTTCGACACCCCCACCCGAGACTTGGGCACTTGGTGTACCGTACCGCCCATTGCTATGGCAAGCTTCTGTAGGTAATTCATGGGGGGGGGAGGGGCCTCTGACTGAGCCGGCATACCGCCGGACTCAACATCGGGCCTCTCTAGGGGGATCGGGGGTGGGCTATCTGCCATAGACATAGCCATGGCCGATGGGAGACCTGGAATGCTTGTGGCCGGCCCCAGTGCCCGCGGGGAATGCCTCGTGTCCTCCTGCAGCTCTGCAGGAGGGAGGCATATACCGGGCTGCAGGCCTGAGGCCTGCATGTCCGAGGTTGCCAGGCCTGCTGCAGACGTCGCTGCCACAGCCATACTGGCCACTGGGCCAGCATCACTCGCAAGCGCGTCTGACTCACGCCTGTTGTCCGAGGTATGCGGCTTCAGTACGCCGCTCCACTCCAGGCCGGCTTGTAGCGCTTGGAGGGAGTATCGACTCCCTTCTCGACGACGCGGGTTCTCCGTGGCACTCAGGCGAGCCGCTGCTAGGCTTCTCAGCCTGAAGTCCCAATAAGCACGTGCTGCGTGGTTAGCTGAGGGCTGCCGATCAGCCGCAGCCTGGAGTTGATTCCTATGAGCATTGTACTGCTCAGGGCAAGATGCAGCCGCTGCACGATCACGAGGATGGATCAAGTGCAGCAGGTCGTCCGACGACACGCTGCCTACCCCACTAGGTCCCACGCCGCTATCGGCTAGGCTACTAACCCGGTTTCGCAAGAAGAGTCTGTAATGACCACTGCCATACGGGTCCTGGATCGCATTACTCAATTCACGTCGGTACGTCTCCAACGACACGTATTCTGGCGCTGTCATGGTGGAGTATGGCCGGCGGGCAAAATAAACTATCCGGTTGCAGTGAAAAGCACTGTAAGCAGAAGTTTATAGCCTTCTTAGTGGGCCTCCTATACTTTCCCGCAATAGTACCCGCTCACGCGAGTTGCACACCGGTGCCCACCAGTGCAAGGTACCTCATGCACGGACTACCGTCGCTCTGAGGCGGTGCAGATAAACGCGCCGCAATGCTGAGCGTCGACTCATCTCATTGCAGATACCTACCGTGTCGAATGGCACCGCACCAAGCCGCATAGCGCTTGATGCCATCCTATGTATCCGGCAACCTTGCTGCCAGCCAATGGAGCGCCCTATGCGCAACAGGTCCATCAATCCCTACAGGGATCTAGAGTTATCCAAAAGGTTTACTGAGGCAGCTTTCCCGCGCGAATTGGATCGTGGCCTACACTGGCATCGCGTGAGGGACTGCCAGGTCAGGACATTTTTGTGTTTGCAAGAAGTGTGGGGGTATTTTGGTACTATTGTACTACAAATGCAGGCCCGGCAGTAGCTTGCGTTGAGTACAGGAGAGCGCTGCTATATGCCAGTTCCCCGCAGCCTTCGGAGGGCTGGCTGGTACACACAAGGCCGTCGCAATTTCACTAGTCGCCGTTCAGAACACTGGTACTGAGGAGGCGTCACTTACAAGTTGTACTGTGATCATTTGTCCGATACGCTCCCCACTCGTCCAGACGCTTTTGACACCGTCGAGAACATCCGCCCATTCTGGACTGCCGGCGTAGGCAATAGATTCAGTGTCACAGACCGAAGGTCCACCACCCAGCAACCTGCGAACCACCTGTTCCCGGACTCGGGCAACAAAGACCTAACCATGTACAACTCAGGCGGACGACCCAATTCCGGATCGGGCGGCAGGGCACCTGGACTGTCTACCACTACAGCATTGAACAGGTTGCACACCGCAGTGTCAACTGCGCCTGCTGCGTACGTTGCATCATCATCCTGATCACCCAATTCGGTAAACTTCTGATATCTCACCTCAACAAAGTACTTAAACTGGCCTACATACAGTTTCGCGTGGTCTGGGAAGACGTACTCTATTAAGAACCAAGTATTGTCCTTGACCCGCTGAGTCGTGCATTGTTGGGAGCTGACATTTTCGCCGATGGGCAGTGCCGCTCGCACATGCTTCCGCATGTAGAGCTTCACTATATCAACAGGCTCACCGTCTACCGCAACCCCCAGTGAAGCACACACGGCCCGGCGCCGGGCACGGTCCCCCAGGGTCGTGTGACTCGGCCAGCCACGCTTGGCAAAGTCAGCGTTCTCGGCACAAATTAGGTAGAGCAGCCCTTTCAGGCACGCCCGTTCGCTGGTGGGCGCAGGCAACACCTCCAGCCGCTCCGCACCTGTGAGGTCAGTGCCAGCACCCAGCATCACGGGTGGGGGACTGGGCCCGCGGCCGCCATCAGGCAGGCGCGGAGGCGGCGGCGGCGCCGCGTTGGGCTGCTGTTGTACAGCGGGCTTGCGGATGCGCTTCTGCTGCTTCTCCCGGGCGGCAGCAACAGCTTCAGTCAGACGGGGCAGAGCCTTGGGGCCAAGTTCCTGGACCAAGCGGTCACACGCTCGCCGCAACAGGAGGTCGTTGACAAAGATGCGCTCAGAACCGGACGTGCCTCGATACTTGATCAGCCGCTTGAAGAACTGCACGAGCCTTTCGATCCAGTACTCAAGGCAGAAAAAGGCAGGGCCGCAGGCTCTCACCTGATCTGGCAAGTGGACGGCCGCCAAATGCAACTTCAGGGTTGCAAGGACCTGACCGCTGAACACCTACACCGACATCATGACTGCGTGAGACAACCCGTCGGCAGGAACTGCCTGTAGTACACACTGCACACCCGCAAACTTCTCCTCCTCGTAAAACGTACGCGTGGGCAGGGAGCCGGCGATGGAGACAGTACCTGCTGTACCCTCTTCCCATATGCCAGGAGGTGTTTTTGGGCGTCGAGGATTCGCTGCCAGGTGTGCTGCCCTGGCGTGTACTTCATGAAGTACATGACTCCGGCCCGCAAGTCCGTCCACATCGCCTCAAATTGGTCGCGCACATGAACTTCATCAGGGTTGGTTTCATCCCACGGCAGGTCGTGCAGCAGCTGGAGACTCCACGCGTCTGTGAAATTCATCCAGTCCTCCATGAGGTAATTGCCGCGATGCCTGCACGCCGATTGTGACCATGGTTGAGTAGGCAGGCCTGCAGGGGGGGCTGGGGGTGGGCCTCAAAATGTTGACAACATCAGAGTACACGACAGAACGGCTCGAGCAGGTGGCTATGTGGCTGTCGCCAGACAGCAGCCCCCGCCACAGTACAGTTGTACATGTACCTACGACTGGTCATACAAGATGCAGGAAGAGCATACTTGACAATATCTCGATAGGGTTTCTTTATCAGCTCCGTCTGGTTCTGTAGGGCAGCTCTGGAGGTTATCTTCCGACGCACCACCACAGGTAGAACATACTTCGCAGCCGGACCATGCCGTTTGGCAGTGGGGCCTGGTAGCCACTGCTTCCAGAAGTCCTTCAGGAGACCTAGGAGGAAGATGTGGGCGACGCCGAACCGGAGGAATGCACACGGACTGCACACGTCACCGGGGCCCGGGTCAAGCACTGACACAGAAACAGGTCTGTGCACACGTATGGGTCAGGGCTGGGAGCGCACTTGAAGTAGGACAGCTTATGGAACAATGGCAGCCTCCACAAGCCGATGTTCAGGCGCTCGGTGTGAGCGCGATTTGCACGCGTACTCCTGGCTGCGATACCAGTGTACGGCGGCCGAGTCGGATTGTCAACCTGCATACAGGATGCCAGCGACTGCGACGATGGTGGTGTCCATAGCAACCGACGGCCTATGCAAGGGGCAGACACCACCCCGCCTTGGGCGCATAGCCTTGGGCATCACAGTGCTGTTGGTAGCTCGCCGAACCTGGGACTCGATCTCGGCAGCCTTTTCCGCCCTGGACATGATCTCCGAGCCTGACCACTTCAACACACGATCTCCTGTCCACGTGCCCTCTGGGGTGACAGTCGTGGGGGGAGTCCATTCATCTCTGCAGCCCTGCTCATCTGTGTCAAAGGACATGTAGCCAGGTGGCATGCGTGGCAGTGCGGGCTGCCCGCCCTGCGTCTGTGCTGAGGAGGCTGGCAGGGATCCGCCACCCGCGTAAGCAGGCACGGATTGAGTGATGTGGCAGTAGCTTTCCCACCTGCACACGGACCACCAGTAGTAGACCACTCCCAGAGGCTGCCAGGCAGAGCCTGCCAACCACGGGCATCGCGTTGCGAGATCGCGCGCGGGACAAGAGGGCGAAGCCGTATCAAGGGATTTGTAATGCGATTATAGAACAGCTGTGTATCACTATGTTTACAGCTATCAAGTGTTATTTGCATAGCCATGGATATTGCCTGAGTGTTCTCCCTACTAATCGAAGTGGAGCCTATCCCTGCAGTGAGTCACACCGGCCTATGGTATCGTGCCTGTCAATGGCCAGACGGGGGTGACGCACCGGACCGTGTTGGCATCCTTCACGGTTGCACCAAGGAAAGCGCAACGCACACAAGCTGACTTGGCCCCATGACCAACGGCGTTTGCCAGCTTCTCGAGCACAGGGATGTCTCCCTCTGCCCAGCCACAGACCGGCCAAAGCTTCACTAGCCTCTTATTGCTGTTTGGATCAGCAGGGTCCTCCCAGATCTCCACAATGATCGGGGTGGTTCCGTCCCTGCCTGCAGAGGCTCCCTCACATGGTGGGAGGTGCGTGTGAGGGCGACAGGCAAGCACCGGCACGCAAGTGCAGGCAAGTGTACACACAGTTCAGCGCCTGATTACCGATTCGCAGTTGGCACACTAATGGGCAGTACACCAGACAGGAGTGTATACCGCACCGGGATCGTGTGCGAGGAAGAAGTCCTCCAGAGACTCCAAGACGCTGTCCAAACGATTGGGCTCGGTCGGCCCCTCCACAACGCCCAGGGGAGCCCAGGTGTCATTCTTCGCGGCCATCCCGTCGTGCAGCTCCTGGAGCCGGATGCCCCAGATGAGGGCGCCATGCTGCTTATTAACAAAGAGCTGACCACCGTCTGCCCCTGCACCGGGAGTCACCGCCTGAGGACACGGTTGCAGGCAAGTATCACGACAGGCACTCGTCTGAAGATCAGGAGGAGGACACGCATGCAAAGGCGACGCACCTAGGCTCACGAGCACTGCAAACTCGTCAGCTTCTATAGACGTCTCGTCGAATTTGTTCCCACACCGGGCGTTCAGCTCGCGGCCGGCGGGCGAGTTCCAAAAGGACTCTGGATCCTCGAAAGCCTCCTTGCGGTGACTCAAGATGGCTGGCAGCATATCTGGCTTGCAGACGAGGTCCACAAAGGTGCCCTCATTCCCGAAGTAAAATGCGCTACGCTTGGGGGAGAGATGACCTCCCGGGCCACGCTTGAATCGGGGGTTGTTGCAACCCGGCCGCTGGCAGACCTCATCCGCATGGACCGCGTGTGAGTCACCCGGGATGTCCGGGAAGAGTTCCCAACAAGCGTCACAGATGTGCCGCTCACAGTCGTGGCTATCTTCGACAGCGAGTGCACAGCAGAGCATGTGGTACGATTTGGGGAACAGGTTTCCCTCTGGTAACAGCAGGAAATGCACCATCTGGCAGAATGAGTCCATGGCCGAATTCGTGATACGATGCTCTGATGCCAGCCTTGCCAGCCACACAGCAACCTCACGTACCTTGACCGAATGCCCGGCCACGATGGAATGTGCCAGGCGGAAGTTGAGATAGGCACCGGTGTCTCGCCTGGGCGCCTTCACGGGCTCCTCCTCCTCCTCCTCCTCCTCGTCTGGTTGTTCATCATCTGGCTCCAGGGCGTCATGCCATTCCTCCCCATCTTCGTCGCCGAGCTGATCAAGCCCATCGTACTGGGGTTCTACCTCGACGGGAAGCGCAGCCGCAGCGATGAGGTGTACCTGCAACTTATTGCTGGATTGCATATGTTGAAGGAGCGGTATGCGCGGCTGACACCATCATGCGATATACACATGTGCACAGTGACAGGGCAGTATCAGCTTACCGGTGCCTGTGGGATTGCGGGGTCTCCGACCGGGACGAGGTAATCGTGTGGATCTGATTCCGGTGGAGGGAGGGGTACTGGTGGAGGGAGGGGTGCTGGTGGTGGTGGCAGGGGTGCTGGTGGAGCGAGGGGTGATGGTAAAGGCGGGGGATCTTGGGGCATGGGTCCCCCGATATCTCGCGGGTCTTGCGTAGTGCCCGCGAGCTCTCTTGCTCCAATGCCGTCCAGGATCGCATCAGCACTTGCCTCGCGAGGGAAGCGCAAGCCATCATCAACTACCGCACAGTGATTGAGCAGAGGCGAATCAAAGGACCGTGCAGCAGCTGATCTCCACGCCGCAGCCCGCTTAGGACAAGCAGTGACTCTAAAATGGCGCTCCGCATGAGCGACATTATTGAAAAAACCTAGACAGTGATCACACTTGAACAAAGACCTAGAGTCTTTGGTTTCCGTAGGCACACGGCGCATCCCATACTGGGCGAAGTGATCATCGATCTCTTGAGCCCTGCGACGGACCTTCTTCTTGGGCTCGCCTGCCATCGTGTCACGACTGGTGGGATGAAGTTAAAGCCTATATAAAGGTTGATGACGGGTCCGCGCAAGCTATGTCGGAGCGCATCCGGAAAGCCACCGGGCAGCAGAGCGTCACGCACTGCACACTTCCTGTAGACACACCCCGACTTGACGGGGGTGGTCGAAACGACACCCTCTGCCCACACCCGCGTGTGAACGCTTCCTTTGAGGGTGGAGCATGTACAGTCTTCTACGCCCAGTCTTCTATCATGCCTATTGATATATCTCGCATAACTAAGTTTTGTTCGACTCGATTTTGCCAGGGTCTACCGTCGTCGCCACAGGAGTACGTTGTGCAAGATGGGCCAGCCGACGGACGAGACCACGATCATGCTGCAGTACGATATCGTCTACTATCAAATTGCGTATTGTGTGAATTCTGCTGCCCTTATTATACGACTGGGCCCCAACAGCCGGCCCGCGGTAACGCCAAGTAACAACTGCACGGCTTGTCAACTAGCCGGCGCTTGTTGCAGTGCCGGCGATGCTCCACCGTTTGAATGGAAGTCTGCGTATTCTAACACACCATGGGGGAGGGCTGTGGCAGACACTATCTTTTCGGTGTGTGGTGTGAAGCGGCCCTTCAGCAGCGCGACGCTGCGGGTGACAAGCAGGCCTAATCCCACATATTACATCGAATTACAGTATGCTGACTTCAATTCGCTTATGGATGTCGCTATGTCAACTGCCGCAGCGGCTGTGGGGAAGCAGGCGGTATGGTTACCGCCCTTCACCTGCACGCTGGCCCAGGAGCAATCCCCGGTGCTCACTGCCACCGCAACCGCTGTTTCTAAGGACACTGTGCGTATGATTTCAACCGTGAGTGGGCGGAAGGCGTCTGTGTCGCCATGGGTTACGTGGAAGCCACGATTCCTGCGGTCGACCGACAAGATACAGAGCATATTGAAGGACATCCCAGAAGGTATGAAGGCGTCGCTGGATCGCTGTAATGATGCGAAGATTGTAAAAGACCTCTTCGTGAAGTTCGTGAGGGCAAGCAAGCCAGGGGCCATCATGCTACAGTCGGTTGTTGAGGCGTTCGACATGTTGGCTGAGACGGTGCGCTTGCCCTCCTCCCGCACGTACGCTGCAACGAACCGACAATCACCGTGCTGTCTATGTTCCTAAACGTGCACGCCGCACGTCCAGCTGATACAGCCGTTTTCTTGCCACCGAATCCCATCCGGACATTGCGTCAGTATCTCGATCGGCCGGATGAAGTGACTACCACAGCTCGGTTTTGCTGATGCATTGGTCGATGTACTTTTTCCAGCGCACTGGTCTCGCAGATGTGGAGTGGTATTAACATCGAGCACGGGGGCTAGCGGTCCAGGTCATTCTGTTCTGCCATGCATCCCATTCGGCGCTTGCATTGCCATGCCACGATCGTCGTTTCAGATGGTAGGCACGACAGCGGCTGTGTGTGGTGCAGCTTCATGTGTCACAGGTGAGCCTGGTGGCGTCCGGCGGGTCGTGGTCGATTGGGTACAATCGACCATCGTGGCGTCCGGGGTGTCTTGGTCGATTGTAGCCGTGCAGGGCCCACATAATGTGTTCGTGCTTGATGCGAGTCACCATAGATGCATTGCCCCAGAACATTGTGTGCATGTTCCGCAGGACCACAAAGACTTCTTTGCCGGCTCCACCATGTCAGCCGCTGAACAGCAGGGTGCAAGGAACGCCATCGAGCTCTGCCGGAATCTATCCAAAGCCTGGACGAGCATGTGGAAGGTAGCTGCAAAGGAGCATGGTATTACGTACGCGCCGTCTATCTCACCTGTCGTGCGGGGCAAGTGTTCGGAGCCATGCTTGTATTGATTCTGGGTCCGACGCAGGTATGCTGATGTGCGCAAACGTGCATCAAGTGTTAACAGCGCCATAGATAAGGAGTACGGTATCAGCACTGGGCAAGAGATGCCTCCTACCCGCCTCGAAGCTAAGCTGTTGAGGGCCTTCACTACAAAGTTGGTATGCTGCCCGTGCAGTGTGCTACGATTGGCTGGTACTTGGGGTATGCGTGTAGAGTGTCAAAGCGTGTACAATGGACGTTGCTGAATGTGATTACCTATGCAAGCCGCGGTAAGCCGTAGCGATGTCCTGCTTGCTGCTTTGCGCGGCTCTGTGCCTAGACACGACAATGTATGTGACCTGCAGGTCCCGAATCCAGATGATCCAACTGCAGCCCCCCGCACGTGCGAAGAGTGGGCCATGGATGGGATTTATGCGGTTCCTGCTGACCTGTTGGAAGAGTCAGAACAGAGACCTGTGAAGCGCAAGGCATTGAAGAAGGCGCCGCAAGTGGCAGGACAGACTGCAGCCGAGGCCGCAGAAGATGTGGCTGAGTCACCCGCGAAAGCATCCGAAACGTCACAGGATGTGGATGAGGCTGATCAGGCACGCTTCCATCCATTTGCTAGTATCGCACGCTGAAGTTGCCAATGCACTGAACCTGACAGGTAAGTGGCTGGTACAGCGTCGTGCGCCTACAGGTTGTATGCATTCAGGTCGAACACCAAATCACTTGTAGCGTTGCCAACCCAGTGTGACGGTACATAGTCGAGCTATGCATCCGTCCGAACATGAGACCTTTTCGTGGACTACGTCACAGTGGTATCGGTCTGGGGTTCCAATGCGGCATGGCCCGAGTTCGATTCCTTTGGGCCGGGATTACGTAAGGCGTGGTCATGCTCGCATGGTCCTTGTGGTGCACGAATTGGTCGGGTTCTCTCCCCTACGCCAACTCGAGTCAGCCTCGAAGGGGCTCGAGGCGTATGAGGGGGGGAGCTCTGTGACGGTACATAGTCGAGCTATGCATCCGTCCGAACATGAGACCTTTTCGTGGACTACGTCACACCCAGTGTCATGTGTAGGGAAAGGCCGTCCGCCGCAAGCTGAATGTTACCGACGATGTTGAGCAGAGCCAAGCTGTGGCAAACAGCCTGTCAGCTCCCGCATGTTCGACAGCCGTACAGGCCTCAATTACCAGGCCCTCAGACCAAGATGCAGTTTATCCAGCCCCAACAGTACGTCCTGACTTACTGTTGTGGCTGCTTTTTGATACTCCTCCACCTGTACCCAAGCCTGCAATCCACCACCACCTGCCAGGTCAGACCGGAATACAGCCGACAATATCCAACATCAACAGCACGTTGCTGTACAGGCCACATGGGCGCGTGCCTCAAAACTGCAGGACACAGTGACTAAGCTGAAGAACTTGCTCGGACCTGCAGCTGACGGGCCCCCTAAAACAGCAGGGCCATACGCCGGGATATGGCAGAAGCTACTCGCTACTCAGGTAAGATCCCTCTCGCAACATGTACCTTGCATCTGTGTTGGGATCTGGTCTGTTGTGATGTGAATCACAATTACTGTGGTGTACAAGTCATCGGGAACAGGTGCAAGCTAGTACAGTCGCCTCACACACATTATCTTGCAGGAAGAGTTAGCCAACCTTGAACGCGAGATTGCGGCAGCGCTGGAAGAGGCTATTAAGTAGGAGTCCTGGAGCCATTGCGGCGCACACAAGGCTGCAGGCTTGCTTTCAGCCGCCAACGGCAGCAGTGTTGACGTCGCAGCGTTGGCGTGGCTGTGAACAGCATGTTAGGAGAGCAGATGAGGGTTATGTGCAGCAAGGGGGCAGGGGGCAGGGGGCAGGGTAGGGCAGGGGGGGAGGGCTAAGGCAAGGGGCATGTGAGAGGCCGTGCAGCGGTGTGCAGCGGTCCTCGTGGCTCCATGGGGGCTATGTGGTCGATTGGGCACGATCGACCAAAGTGGCGCCCGGGGTGCCTTGGTCGATTGGGCACGATCGACCAAAAGTGGCGCCCGGGGTGCCTTGGTCGATTGGGCACGATCGACCAAAGTGGCGCCCGGGGTGCCTTGGTCAATTGGGCACGATCGACCAAAGTGGCGCCCGGGGTGCTGCGGTCGATTGGGCCTCCAGGCCTTTCTTGCATTTTAGGATGTCCCTAAAGCTGACCTCGTCCCCTAGGACTCCGTAGGGATTCATGCATGACTTGACTTAGAGTCCTCGATCGTAGATGTAACAAGTCTTTCATGATGCCCTGGTGACGTCACACTCCATCATCGGGATGTCCCATGACTGTTCCCGTGACTTCCCTGTTATGCAACCTGTGTCCCCCAAGGATCCTCAGCCCATCTGGCACAGGTCCGCAGCTGTCCTTGCTCTGTCCCTCGTCAACTCCACGTCCTCTCGGACAGTCCTCATGCCGACCTGTTGCAGTCACTCCACTGTCCTTTCAGAGTCCCTATGGTGCAACTTCCGGCCGTCCTGTAAGGACGTCCCGAAAGTGGCTGGGCACCATAGTTATAGTGCTGGCCGCGTTGTATTGGATAACAGGCCTCCCGGCTGCCCTGGGACTCTGTCATGTTCGTCGTATGGTGTCCACCGGTGCCGTCCATCGGATGCACACGACGAAGACGCTCGAGTGTGATGCGGACACGCCGCGGAGGAAGGATATGTTACAGCAGGATGCAACAGTGGGACGACTGATTCTGTAGTGCAGCGGGAAGGCTGCATGTTATGCCGCTTTCATCGCTTAGCGAGATCGTTGTGATTGCGAGCCGATGGACAGGACTGTGGCTCCACCCGTGGCCTTAGACACGTCTTTTAGCCGGGCTGGTGTAGATTTCGGGGTGCTACGGACCGAGGCGGCCTTCCCGCGCGAGCCTGCGTACGTGTCTCATCGTGTGGCTGATCAGTGCATCGAGTCACCGGTCATGCCACTGACCTGGAGGAGGTATTACGATCACATTGACTGTCGATATGTCATGAAAGCGAGATGCCCATGAGCGCTGCATGCTACTCACGAACCACAGCTAGATAGTAAGCAATCTACGTCCTGGAATCACAGCTCTGATACCCAAATCGCACGGATTGGTACGTCTTGCAATAGCCACTCGCACGACCCACGCAGCACTACACAGTTGACAGCTTCTCTCAACATGATGATTACCGCAGCACTCCCCATTCTCCCGGATGCTTTGGCAACAATGGATAAGATCCGCCCAAACGTGCAACCGTCACCGTTTCACTGCAAGGTGTAAGTCGATCAAATCATGAGCATACTAGGCGTTCTACAAGACGCCTTGTACGCTGTCATAAACATGTGCCCCCCTTGCACAGAGTTAGTGGCTGCTAGAGTCAATGTAACAGACCGGAGGTCAATGACCCAGCTGCCAGCAAAACGGCGGTTGCCTGCCACTGGCAACACCGACACCACCTTATACAACTCTGATGGCCTTCCTAGCTCTGCGTCTGGGGTCCTCGAGCCTGGGCTGGGAACAACCACTGCATGGTACAGATTGCACACCCCGGCGTCGATGACTTCTGCCGCATCGCTAGCAACATCATCCCGAAGCCCATGCTCATTGACCTTCTCATATTCAACTTCCACAAAAAATTTGAACTGGCCCACATACAGCTCACGATCATCGCCATTAACATATTCTATCAAGAACCATGTAATGTCTGACACCTTCTGAAAGGTGTTTTGCAGACAGGACGCCTCCTCGTTAATCGGGAGCAAGGCACGCACATGCTTCCGGAGGTGGACCTTGGATTTTTCTGCAGCCTGGCCCGCCACAGTCAGACCTAGTGATGCACAAACGGCTGGGCGCCGTTCAGCAACATCCAGATCTGTATGACTGGGCCAGCCTCGCGCGGCAAAATCCTCATGCTCTGCACATATGAGGTATGGCAAGCCACCCAGTTCACGACGCGGACCAGCGGGTACAGGCATTACCTCCTTCCACTCTTCTGTGGAAAGGTCTTTGCCAGCCCCCAACATTGCTGGAGGGATGAAGGACCCCGCTGGTGCAGGCGCTGCAGTCCCTACGGCAGGTCCGGCGGCAGGCCCGGCGGCAGGGGCGGTACCAGGCCCGGCGGCCGGCGCGGCAGCAGGCTCGGCGGCTGGAGCAGCGGCAGCCCAGGCGGGCGGAGCGGCAGCAGCCCCGGCGGCAGGAGCGGCAGCAGGCCCAGCTGCCGGTGGTTGCGGTTGCTGAGGCTGTTGTCCCGCAGGCGCACGTATGCGTTTCCGCCGGCCTGCTCTGGCGTCAGCAATGGCTTCGGAAAGCAGGGGCAGAACTTTGTGGCCAAGCTCTAGGACCAGGCGGTCGCATGCCCGCCGCATGAGGAGATCGCTGACAAAGATGCGCTCTGCGCCGGCCGTGCCCCTGTACTTGATCAGCCGCTTGAAGTGCACGAGACGTTCGATCCAGTACTCCAGGAAGAAGAAGGATGGGCCGCATGCTCTCACTTGATCGGGCACGTGAACAGCCGCTAGGTGCAGCTTGAAGGTGGTCAGCACCTGCCCGCCAAAGATCTGCAATAGATCACCATCTGTCGATGCAGACGCACTTGCACACCGCAGATGCACCGCCCGCCCATCAGCGCAGCACAACGACAACCTGCTGTACACCGTAGGACAAAGCAGGGCGGCTGATTGAGTGGAAATGCAACTCCTGGGCTCGCTTCCCGTACGATAACAAGTGCTTCCGTGCCTCCAGGATCCTTTCCCAAGTGTGCTGCCCCTTCATGAAGCGCATGAAGTACATACACCCCTGCCGCAAGTCCCCCCACAGCCCTTCAAAGACGGTACGCAGGTGTGAATGCTCTCGGGTGTTCTCCCATGGCAGATCGTGCAGGATGTACGTGCTCCAGGTCTCCACAAACGTCATCCAGTCCTCCATGAGGTAGTTGCCGCGATGCCTGCACATGGCGGGCTACTGCCTCTGACAATGTCCGGAGGGTGTAGGGGGTCGCGCTGAGAGGACGCACGTTCACAAACCACAGCGCGCTGAGCACAGCCAATAACAGAAGGGGCTATGCCACATGAAATATCGGATCAGGCGCTACTGAAGCAAGGAGGAGCGTACTGGACAATATCTTGGTAGGTGTTCTTCATCAGTGCGATCTTCCTCACCCCCACTTGCACTCCCCGGTGTGTGATCTTCCGCCGGATCGCCACCGGAAAAACGTATCTCGCCGCCGCTCCCTGTCGCTTTGCCCGATGGGCCAGGTAACCACTGCTTCCAGAAATCCTTCAGAATGCTGAAAAGGAAGATGTGGGCGACACCAAAGCGTAGAAAAGTACAGGGGCTGCACATGTGCAGGGATAGGGTCAATGATTGAGATGGCTCTCACACAAGTATTGGGGGGGGGGGGAGCAGAAGGATGTAGGACCAGCAAGCAAAAGGATCACTATAATGATGCTGCCAGCCCGAGGAGGACGTACACGAAGGATGTGCGGATGGCACGAAAGTGACGGTCGGATGACGGCGGAGGGACGTCATCGGGATAGTGGCATGGCGTACTCAAACTAACGAGAACGGTATCATGACAGGATGAGGACACGTGGATGATGCCAGGCGGATGCTCCGATGACCCGACGATGTTATGCGGACGGCTAGATGACGCTCGGATGACAGGAGGATGTCGTTGAAGTGACGTCAATTATAAGATTCCATGTTACATGATGACGTCACTATGGCGAGGCACAGGCGTCATGATGGCATGGTGGGTATAAAATATGGGTCACCTAAGCGTCATCATGGCGTCCTCGTCGGAGACGCAGGTCCGCCTGCCACCAAGATCACATCCCGATGGCGTCTGTAGGAGGACGTCCTCCTCGGACTCGAGTCCCCCACCCGCGTCACCGAGGACGTCCTCCTCGGATCGCAAAACCGCACTGCTGGCGCCTTCTGCAGGGCTTCCTGGCAACAGCGCTCGTGTCACTGAGACACACCAGCTCACTACATCTCACCTCCCTACATCCCCGCATGCTCCTCTATGCATGTCCAGACTCCATTCTGGCAGCCAGTTCATCCTGCTGCTACCATGGCCGCCAGCCATGCCAATCCCGTGCGATCTAAGGCATGGCGTCCTCCAACGCTGCGTCAATCTGCTTCTGCAGTGCAGCCAACTCTGCCTGCAAGGTTTTGTTTTTCAGGTGGGTGGAATTGTTTGGTCGTGGCAGGGATCCCATGTGAAACAACATATACTATGGGCTCCAACCTGTCAACGTCGCCCATGAACGCTCATCAACACAAACTCGCGCAGTTCATGCATCTAGCGAGGTGGATCTTACCTCAGCAGTTGCTAGCAGGTCCCACATCGGCGCAGTGGCGCCTACAGTTGTTGGAGTTTGGTCTTTCAGCAATCCTTTTAGCATGTTAACCCGCTCTTGAAGGTCTTTGCCACGCTCGACCGTGCGCTGCACCACACCTGACTCTGTCAGGACAGAAGATGTTGGAGATATTGTGCTGGTTGTGCCGATAAGCAAGCCAAATTTTTGAGCCACGCTGCCTGGTTTGCACAGCACTGACAAAATCAATGAAAAGTCAGTCAAGTCTTACCTGAGCGGGTGGGTTGAAATCGGTGGTCAAAGAAGCCCCGTGTCCTGATGATCGAGTACTTTCATGAGCCTGGACATTAGAGCTTGGTACAGGCGAGCTCATGGCGCCTGGCTGACTGTTGGGCTTGGGCTCGCTCTGATCAACATCCAGCCTCCGGCGCGCGGCACCTCTCTACACAGTGCAACGAGTTATTGGCTGGCAGTTGCCTTGGTATCATGCCAGCGAACAGTCAACACAATTGCTTGTGTGCAATCAGGGCGCATGGTTGGGTTAGCATGGTAAGGTAAGCAGGCTTGCAGAGGAGCTGATGACATGCCTGCACCCCGTCGTCCTCAGTCGGGTCGGCTGCCTTCGCCGGCGACTCTGCAACATCTTCAGCGGCCTCTGAGTTAACACGGACTGGTGCCTTCACCACCTTAGTGGGTGGCTTGCGCTTCTCCGTACCCCTCCTGGCGCTGTTCCCCCATTTGGCCGGAACCGCATAGACACCACTCATTGCCCAGTCTTCGCATGTCCGTGCAGGTGCCTTGGGGTCAGCTGGGTTTTGCACCTGCAGGAACGGAGACTGTCAATCGCTGACATGCGATGGTCAAATGCATCACATGCCCCTGGATGACAGTGCCCTGTACTTGCATGTCGATGCTGTTCCTGACAGTCACAGCAACACTGACACATCCACACGTACGCTTAACACGAATGAGTTGGTATTTGCCAAGTCTAGGTGACGGTGCGGGCGGCATACCAGATTTGTAGTGAAAGCTTTCAGATTGACAGCATATTGGGAGGTATGTGGTATATCTTTCTTCGTGGCCTTGCCAAATTCTTTCTCTCGTCGGTTATTGCGATTAGACAGACCAGTGCGCAGCTGGTCGTATCTGCAGCAAACCCAGTGTAACTGTGTGAGGTGGCAGTCGACCTGGGGGCAGAAGGCAGGTGAGCAGCATGCACACACGTAATGTTCTCTTTTAGAGCTTCTTGCATCATAGCCCGCCATGCTCTGCCTAGGTTCTTGCACAAGGTGACACCCTCCTCAACGGCCGTTCGATTGGCAGCGGACATGGAATGCTCCGCAAAGAATGACTCGAGGTCCTGCACAACACCGGTGGGCTGACTGAAGTAAGGCATGCCACCTGTACTTGGCGGTGCCAATCGATCATGCGAGATGTGGGCCGAATTGAGCTAAGTGCCCTCGACGGGACGAGTGTCCGAATAGGCCTATTCGGACTCCATGCACTTGTCGCCACAATGCTCGACGCGGCCCCACCCAGCCGCGTATTGAGCTAAGTGCCGTCGTCGGACCGAGTGTCCGAATAGGCCTATTCGGACTCCATGCACTTGTCGCCACAATGCTCGACGCGGCCCCACCCAGCCGCGTATTGAGCTAAGTGCCGTCGTCGGACTGAGTGTCCAAATAGGCCTATTCGGACTCCATGCACTCGTCGCCACAATGCTCGACGCGGCCCTACCCAGCCGCGTATTGAGCTAAGTGCCGTCGTCGGACCGAGTGTCCGAATAGGCCTATTCGGACTCCATGCACTCGTCGCCACAATGCTCGACGCGGCCCTACCCAGCCGCGTATTGAGCTAAGTGCCGTCGTCGGACCGAGTGTCCGAATAGGCCTATTCGGACTCCATGCACTCGTCGCCATAATGCTCGACGCGGCCCTACCCAGCCGCGTATTGAGCTAAGTGCCGTCGTCGGACCGAGTGTCCGAATAGGCCTATTCGGACTCCATGCACTCGTCGCCACAATGCTCGACGCGGCCCTACCCAGCCGCGTATTGAGCTAAGTGCCGTCGTCGGACCGAGTGTCCGAATAGGCCTATTCGGACTCCATGCACTCGTCGCCACAATGCTCGACGCGGCCCTACCCAGCCGCGTATTGAGCTAAGTGCCGTCGTCGGACCGAGTGTCCGAATAGGCCTATTCGGACTCCATGCACTTGTCGCCACAATGCTCGACGCGGCCCTACCCAGCCGCGTATTGAGCTAAGTGCCGTCGTCGGACCGAGTGTCCGAATAGGCCTATTCGGACTCCATGCACTTGTCGCCACAATGCTCTACGCGGCCCTACCCAGTCGCGTATTGAGCTAAGTGCCGTCGTCGGACCAAGTGTCCGAATAGGCCTATTCGGACTCCATGCACTCGTCGCCACAATGCTCGACGCGGCCCTACCCAGTCGCGTATTGAGCTAAGTGCCGTCGTCGGACCGAGTGTCCGAATAGGCCTATTCGGACTCCATACACTTGTCGCCACAATGCTCGACGCGGCCCTACCCAGCCGCGTATTGAGCTAAGTGCCCTCGTCGGGACGAGTGTCCGAATAGGCCTATTCGGACTCCATGCACTCGTCGCCACAATGCTCGACGCGGCCCTACCCAGCCGCGTATTGAGCTAAGTGCCGTCGTCGGACCGAGTGTCCGAATAGGCCTATTCGGACTCCATGCACTCGTCGCCACAATGCTCGACGCGGCCCTACCCAGCCGCGTATTGAGCTAAGTGCCGTCGTCGGACCGAGTGTCCGAATAGGCCTATTCGGACTCCATGCACTTGTCGCCACAATGATCGACGCGGCCCTACCCAGCCGCGTATCGAGCTAAGTGCCGTCGTCGGACCGAGTGTCCGAATAGGCCTATTCGGACTCCATGCACTTGTCGCCACAATGCTCGACGCGGCCCTACCCAGTCGCGTATTGAGCTAAGTGCCGTCGTCGGACCGAGTGTCCGAATAGGCCTATTCGGACTCCATGCACTTGTCGCCACAATGCTCGACGCGGCCCTACCCAGTCGCGTATTGAGCTAAGTGCCGTCGTCGGACCGAGTGTCCGAATAGGCCTATTCGGACTCCATGCACTCGTCGCCACAATGCTCGACGCGGCCTTACCTAGTCGCGTATTGGCTAAGTGCCGTCGTCGGAACGAGTGTCCGAATAGGCCTATTCGGACCCCATGCACTTGTCGCCACGATGCTCCATACATCCACACGCGCAAGCTGTCGTAACATATCACCTATGACGGATATTGCATGCCATGCTGCTAATGTGTACCACCGATTGCAATGGGATGGACCTACGGGCCTGTACACGTGTTTCGCCTGGCCAAACTTGCGTAACAACCGCCCATGGCATGACAACCGCTCTGACACTGCAGCTTTGGCCAAAGCTGCACGTACCGATCGGTACTTCTCTGATTAACACCAAATTGACTCAGGGATCTGGAACGCTACACGCCTCCCGAGTTTAATCGGGACGGCGGTATTTGCGTCGTTGATGACCAAGTGCATCGCGACATAGCATTGACGGACAGTGTAAGCTGTCAGATGAACCGCTAGAATATATAGCAATTAGGTTACTGTTGTCTGGCCCGTAACGAGACAGGGAAGATACGCATCGTACCGTTGCGCCTAAAAACTCGCAAGCTTCAACGGTTGCCAGGATTAGGTATTCTCCCGGCTTCCTGTGGACAAACTTTTCAAAGCATTCAGTCAGATTCTTGGCGTCTTGACAGGCCGCTAGGGTGTCCTTCAACGCCGTCGGGATGTCCTTCAACGTGCTCTGGATCCTGTCTGTAGACATCAGGCACCGATCCCGCCACATCACCCACGGCGACTCCAGTCGCAGAGCGGGACGGCAATTATGGTTAACGCTGACATAATCTGTGTCCATCGACACTACGGATGCACCCGCAGTCGAAGCGGGCTGATGAGCTGGTGGCTCGGGCTCTAGCAGCGTGCATGCAAAAGGCGGGTGCAAACCGTCCTTGATCGGCTCCGCCGAAGTGCGAATAAGGTTCATTACCTGAGCAAAGTCGTTGAATCCAACATCTAGATAAGCGTCGGGATTGGCCTCGCTGACCAGTCGCACCGACTGCATACAGTATGGCTGCACTGCACCACACGCACTAAAGAGGGTGGCTTTCATGCTCCGGGCCAGCGGCTCGCTTTTGAGAGCAGCAGTCCACTGGAACGGTGTGGCTGAGCCAGCTCTGCAGTACGGACGACTGGGGCGTCAATGCACGCAGCCGTGGAGTTGTTACGCAGCGGTGATTCACGACACACGCTGAACATAAAGCTCGTGTCTGCTCTCCATCACTTGTAAACATATTATATCAGCCGCTATGCGATCGTACCTCAGCGTGATCGTGGTGTCTTTCGTGGGATCCTGCATCTTGCGTTGCTGTTGTGCTGTGGCCGCGGCGGTGACGTATAGTAAGTCCTGCTGTTCAGAAAGCACATAAGCGTTGATGAAGTATTCTCAGGCAGGCAACCAGCTCATTTGTTGAAGTCGGAACCGATGGGCCCACTCGGATTTTTTCCTACACGGAATGGCCCCGCGATGTCGATTATGTGTCTACAGGCGCAGTTCGGCAAGTAAGTCGGGCAGTACGGGAGACCACTGAGTCCGCGGAGCCCGCTGAATCACGCATCGTATAAAACCCTTCAGTGTATCCGTACGTTTCTCGGCAGCGGTGACTAAATGTCCAGCGGAGGCGCCCCAAAGCGCCGTCGTTCGGCCCGTGAGATCGGCGAATTGTGTGATCTGTTCAACGTGTCTATTGTTCCTAAGAGCGGCTCCAAACCAAAACATTACGTATGTAATTCTTGTACCACTCCTCTCCGTGATGTCACCAAGTTGGAGGCGCATTTCGTGCCTCGAGCATGTCGCCAGCGTATGTTCGCGGCCGTAGACGCGCACAAGCAACCGATTGCAAAGCCAGTGCGGCAAGACAATGCGGCCGATTTTGATGGCTTGCCAGTGGCAAACGACGCTGGTGCCAGTGGCAATATGGATGTCAATCAGCCCGCGGGCAGTGGAGGTGCCGACGTGCCCCTCTGCCTCCCATCGCCTGCGCAGCATGTTCCGCACCCCGTCCCGGATTGGCCCCTTATCGGGGACATCTTTCCAGTCGGGGACCCCGAGCACCCACAAGCTCCGGTACGTTGCTGTGGTCATTCCGCATGGGGTCAGAGTTGAGCGTTCTCGCAAGTGCAGGCTCCTGACGAGTCCTCTGCCACGTGACTTGCTCCCGGCAAGGCTGTCCGACCGAATCTTGTATGCAGGCGCATCTCGTGCCTGCGGCTGTACCCGCAGTTGAAGCCGACCCCATCTATGATGGGTTCGACCCCCTACAGGACAATTACGAGGAGGTGTGGTTTGACGCCGAGGAGGGCGATGACGAGGACTGGGAAGAGGACCCAGTAGACGACGAGGCCCTCCACCCCCCTCTGCATCCCCCTATGCTTCCCCCTCCAGAGGATGACGAGCCTGTCAAGGTGCCCAGACGAGATACCGGGGCTTATCTCCACTACAGCCTCGCAGAACCCATCACGGATGACCATGATGTCAAGGTGCGCGAGGTGGCGGTGTGGTTGACCAGGCTTCACAGCATCGCATCCCAAATGCAGCTATGGACTCGCTCTGACAGATGGTGCAATTCTTGCTATTGCCACCGGATAATCTATTTCCCCGTTCCTACCACATGCTCCAATGTGCACTGGCCGCAGAAGACAGCCATGACTGCGAGAGTCACGTGTGCGACTCTTGTTGGCATGTCTTCCTGGACATCCCGTCAGACAGTCATGGAGCACATGCTGGCGATGTTTGCCAGCGACCAGGCTGTTGCAACCCTCGATTCAAGCGTGGCCCGGGAGGGCATGTCACCCCCAAACGCAGTGCATTCTTCTTCGGGAACGAGGGTACCTTTGTGGACCTTGTGCGGCAGCCGCACATGCTGCCTGCGATGTTACGTCACCGGGAGGAATCTTTTAAGGACCCAGAGTCCTTCTGGGGCTCGCTTGCTGGCAAGGAATTGAATGAGCGGTTCCCGTAACAAGTTTGACCAGACGTCCCCGGACGCCGACGAGTTCGCTGTGCTAGTGAGCCTAGGTGTGCTCCTGCCATGCCGCAGTCTGTCGTATGGTTGCGCCGCCATCGGTCCCCTTTATTACCTCCTACTGCGTGTGACCATCTCTTGATACGGTGATGCTTGGTGTAGGGGCTGATGGAGGTCAGCTGTTCGTAAACAAGCAACACGGCCCGCTGATCTGGGGCATGCGGCTCCAGGATCTCCACCCCGAGATGACTGCCAAGCACAATACCTGGGCTCCGCTCGGCGTTGTAGAGGGGCCAACTGAGCCCACGAGCCTTGACAGCATCTTCTCTTCGCTGGCAGACTTCTTCCTCGCACACGATCCCGGTATGGCGTCCCCCTACCGCCGACTGTGTCACGCTCGGTTGGCCAGGGTATTGAGCTGCTTAGTCTGTTTGCGTACCTAATGCTCTGTGCCTCGGCGCTGCTGGGTCCTACACATTTCATTGTGTACCACACTGTGTTGGCCAGCACCTGTTCCGCGCTGTAGACCAGTTGTATGTGCAGCAACCCGCTTCTGCAGGCAGGGATGGTACGACTCCAATAACTGTGGAGATCTGGAATGACCCAGATCGACCCGAGTTGGGCAAGAGGACGGTGAAGCTGTGGCCCGTGTGTGGCTGGGCGGAGGGCGACAAACCCATCTTGGAGAAGATCGCCAACTCTGTTGGCCATGGAGCCAAGGCAGCTTGCCTGCGTTGCGCCTTCCGAGGCGTCACAGTGAAGGAAGCAAACACAGTCCGGTGTGACATCTCGCAGTTAAGGGTAGTGCCCTTGCTTGTCGTCCATACGCCGCTCTGTCTTTGCGAAGCCACAGTTAAGCTGGGTGCAGGTGGCTGTGCTTCCGCAACATTGTTCAAGCGGTTCCCTGTGACTCGAGAGGATGCACGCTCCCACCACAAGACGGCGCAACACAGGGTGGCTTTCACGCCAAGCCGCGCATGCCCCCTAGTTACATGACCATGGACACGAATGTCCATGATGT
Source organism: Ulva mutabilis (assembly GCA_900538255.1). Taxonomy (NCBI): domain Eukaryota; kingdom Viridiplantae; phylum Chlorophyta; class Ulvophyceae; order Ulvales; family Ulvaceae; genus Ulva; species Ulva mutabilis. The sequence continues at coordinate 109,458 of UNSF01000184.1, forward strand.
TCGCAAGGGGTACACTGAGGAAACCACTGTCACTGCAGAGGGCACTTGGTGCGATGATTGCGTTCTGAGGTGGTCTGACGCAGAGATCACAAACACAGCTCAGACAGCTGCAGAAATCATGTCCCAGGTTCACCACGCATTTGTGCCCTCCCTGCTCCCCACACCGGTCCTCTTGGTGCACCGGCCGACCTGATGCGTCCATGCGGCGGTCTTTCTGTTAGGGATGTCACCCAATGCCCGGATGCGGCCATCCTAACTGCCATTGCATTGCAACTTTCTCTTGTGCAGGTGGACACCCCTACACGTCCGCCGTATAGTGGAATCGCTGCCCGTTCTACCCGTCAGAATCGCGCACTCGCCGAGAGCCTGGAGCTGGGATTGTAGGGGCGGCCACTGTTCCACAAACTCTCCTACTTCAAGTGTGCTCCTGCCCGCTCGCTGGTCCTACATCGCACTAGGACGATGCTGCCAGTCAAAAATTGACGTACTCCGAGAACACAGTCGGCAAAAAGCACCAAGGACGCCATTGTTACTCGAGAGGGACGTCGTCTAGCGATCATAACCCCGTCCTCGGGAGACAAGGGCGCCAAGATGACGTAACTGGCTGGTGGCCGGCTGGGTATGACGTCCCCATGCCATCATCACCACGGCTGGGGTACATCCGGATGACCCACAGGTGGGACATCTTGATGCCGTCACTGCCACCGCCACTGAGACGGCTTACATGCCGATGACGTCCTGGGTGGAGCGCGTACATGGTGACGTAACCCAGACGTAATCGGTGACGTCCTGCTCGGGTGCCATTGGTTGTCCGAATAGGCCTATTCGGACACCCACCACCGGTTGTCCGAATAGGCCTATTCGGACACCCACCACTGGTTGTCCGAATAGGCCTATTCGGACACCTCCCTCTGGGTGTCCGAATAGGCCTATTCGGACACCTCCCTCTCCGGTAACCGCTGCATAAGGCGCGAGTGTCCCCCTTATTGGGTAGACATACCTAACATCCGATGTCGAGTTATCTATCAGGGATACCTATTGCAGCAGAGCACACTTGATCGTGCAGCAGCGGCAACGTGTGCATTCTGTCCACACGCACCTAGCATGCTACAAGGCATCAGGAGCACAGTGCTACTACACAAACACAGACGATGTTTTATATGGGAAAGTGAGTAACTCGGCCGCTAATTCGAGGGCGGGGTTGCATCGCAGTCGACGATCTCGAACATGTGGCAACAAGCGGACCGCCTGGCCCGCAGACCTTTGGCTTGATTCACTGGACCTGCCCAACGTCGTACAAGAGACTCAAAGCATAATGATAGGCCGATCGTGGAGCCCTCCAGTCGCTCGTTGGACAGGCGGGATCCTGGTAGCTACCAACACGCAAACACGCGCGCCGGACACACATCGAGCTTGCTAGGAGGCAGCACTAGCGTAGCACTGCTACCTAAACACAACATATGTTCTTAGAAGGGAGGTGAGTCACCTGCCCGCTAGTTGGATGGCGGGGTTGCAATGCAGCAACCGACGATCTCGAAGGAGTGGCAACAACCGGAGCACCCGGCTAGCAGACGGCCGCCTTGACGCACTAGACCAGCCTAACGTCGTACACGAAAGTATAAGCTGAAAGATAGGCTGGTGCGGAGCCGGCCTGTCGCTCGCAGGCTCGGCGGGATCCTGGTAGCTGCCATCGAGCTAACACGTGTGCCAAGGCCTAACACACAGTGACGTATCGTGATATCAATTGCCTAAAATAAGATATGGTAAGGTTGGATCCACGTAAGATATCAGACATGGTACCAGTCGTGGTGATTGAGTGGGCAGCGCCCTGCTGTCGACGTCGTGCGCGACAGGGGGAAATGTCAACGTAGACAGGATTTTTTCATGGACTTGCATCACTGTCTGTACTCGTCATGCAGGCAGCTGCATATTCATCCGTGTACGTTGTAGCGATTCGAACGACGTGTACGCGTGCAAGCCGTTGTCGCGACGATCCGGTGGGCACTCGTCACCACCACCGATCGGTGACTGCTGCCCTAGACAGCCAACCCTGGTGTACATGTGCCCATTCCTGGAGGATTTCCATAGATCAAATAGCATCATCATGTGCCGCATTGCGCTCGATGCCTGCTTCTCCTTTTGCTTCCCCTTATCCAGAGACCTTGCTGCCAGCCAATGGATCGCCCTATGCGCAACAGGTCCATCAATCCCTACAGGGAGATAGAATACGGTTCGAGTTGGACTGAGGCAGATTTTCCGCGCGAGTTGGAGCGTGGGCAAAACTGGCACCGCGTGAATCCCACCGTAGTGGCGCGGTGGCCAATCCCCTTTGCGAGGCCGGCCCATGGCCCGGTTCCCGTCTACGCAACGGAAAAGATCTATCGCTGGACCCAGGTGCTTGCGCTTGCCCGGGCAGTCCGGGATGACATAGAGCGGGGGACTTCACTCCACTGCGAGCCATGCCCGCCTGTGTTTGAAGCCATGCCAACGGGATCACCACTCAACCTGTACTTCCTGCTGTATGGGTCGTCCCATGGTGGGGGTCCTCGGAAAGCTGATGCGTATGCGTCTTGGGCCTACCGAAACGTGCCTGCGTTCATTGACCTGTGTCTCAGGGAGATGAGTCGTTGGCACGGGACTTCCTCGTACGAGTTCGAGGTAGTGGCTCTCCGTACAGCAAATGTTTACCCGACGAGTCGCGAGGCGTTCCACATGAGGCTGGTGTTCAAGCATCGGCACCACATGTTCGCAAGTATGGCGGACGTGAGGTCAAGGGCCACCGCTTGTCGTGATCCAGCCATGCACAGGACTACGGTGACCATGCATGGAGTGGATGCACGGTGCTGATCCGGAGTGGCTATGGGACGCCATGCACCGATGGCTTACCATATGCACGAGCAATGCATGCTAGATTGCGTGCCGCAGACAATGATTCTGATCGTATCCGTATGAGACGTTTGGTTGAACGCTTATATAGGCTCTACTGATCAAAGTGTAATCACTCTACTCTGCCAAAGACTCACGTGCTATAATCCAAGACTGAGAGCGCACTGTCACAGCGGAGGCCTGTACACCAGCCAGGTATGTGACAGCGCGACCCCCTGCGCATGGCTACGCCATGCTTAGATCCCACAGAGCCTACGGGCTACGGTCTACTGAATTACGACACCGCTATCATCACACAGGCCTTCCAGGAGATGAGCGACAGACATTGGCCAAATCTCCTGCAATGGGCCGCGTATACCCACAACGACACTCCTTCCCCACCAGACCGCAGACGGGTCAACTTCCCAAGGTCCGTGCTTGCCACCTTGCCGGCATGCTTGGGCACACTATCCCGATCCTGTCCAATTGCAGGCACTGTGGCATGCAGGGACCTGCTCCTGCCGGATGGCCGCCTGATGCCCAACCTAGACTGGGACAGGAACATCAGCCGAACCAGGCTTGATCCCTGCCACCCCACCATAGAGCCTGACCAGCGGTGGATGTGGAAGGTCTTCCTGTCATCGCCAGCCACCCCAGCGGTGAATGAGAGGGGACGTCGCACTCGCGACGTAGTGCCATTCCGGACTGAGGGTACATGCTCGGACAACCCAGAGACAGCCTGCTGCACGTGTTTCCTAGGGCCCGGCGGAACCTAGCGTCTTGTGCATGACAGTTAGGTGGTACTGCCGTCCGGCAAGATGCATACCTGTAACTGGCATATCCTGCGTGTGTTCAGCTGTCATGATTGTGGTCTCGAGGAGATATACATGCACATGGAATAATTATCATTTCGCCTACACGCTGTACCTGCTTTGATTCGTGCAACCGTTGCACTAATAGCATGTACCGCATACGGTATAGTGATGGCATATGCAGCAGGAGGGTTGCATTAACCGCCATGATATCATCGGAACCGCGCTTAATCATCCGTCCTCCCACACTCCCAGGACCTCATCACGTGCCCCCATCCGCAACACTACCTTTATCCGCGTATTCATCTGTCTGTCGGCACTGCCACTTCTCCTCCCGCCCCCCCGTTGAGCAACCTCTTCAGCGGGCCCCTCGCCGTCGGGCGGTGGCGAACCAAGATCTAGTGCCGCTGCGGCCCCCCCTAGGCCCCTCCTCACCCGCATCAGTACCCTCATCGGCCACCTCGCCGTCGGCCGTTGGCTCAGCACCGTCTTGTGCCGCATCAGCAGCCCCCCCCGGCCCCTCCTCGCCCGCATCACCGTCTTCGTATGCCATGCCCCCCTGGGCCTGTGGGTCACCACTGTCTTGTGCCGCAGCAGCAGTTCCCCCAGGCCCCTCCTCACCCGCTTCAATCTCATCTGCAGCCACCTCGCCGTCGGCCGGTGGCTCACAACCGTCTTGTGCCACATCAGCAGCCCCCCCATTGCCCTCCTCACCCGCATCAGTACCCTCTTCGGCCACCTCGCCGTCGGCCGTTGGCTCACCACCGTCTTGTGCCACATCAGCAGCCCCCCAAGGCCCCTCCTGGCCCGCATCACCCTCTTCATTGGCCATGCCCCCCTGGGCCTGCGGGTCACCACTGTCTTGTGCCGCATCAGCAGCCCCCCCAGTCCCCTCCTGGCCCGCATCACCCTCTTCATCGGCCATGCCCCCCTGGGCCAGCGGGTCACCACTGTCTTGTGCCGCATCAGCAGCCCCCCCATTGCCCTCCTCACCCACCTCAGTCTCCTCAGCGGCCACCTCCCGCCTTTGCCTCGGCGAGGGCGCGGCCGGTGGTCCGTTCTTCCTATGCCTCTTCGTAGATTTGAGCGTAAACTCCTCTTCTTCAGGTGAGGCAGCTGCCTCTAGTGGGCCGGGCGGAATGCGGTCACGGCCGCCTTGCCTGCGGGACAACCCGCTGCCTTCATCCTTCTTGGATGTGATTTGGGGGGCCCAATCCTGAGTGGGCAGGGGCAGATCCTCCCATGCTGCCCTCAACTCATCTCGTGTCAGGGTTTCCCCTCCAACCCTTTGCGCTGCCTCACACATCTGGTCAAACCAGAAATCCCGGTGTTCGGGCAGTGCGGCAGCGTGCGCCGTGAATAGTGCAACTACTGAGTCCACTTCACTCTGTGCCCTTGCAAAGTCTTCCTCCTCCGTCAATTGCGTGTCCGGCGGGATCGGCCGGGATCGCTTAACAGACACTGTTATCCGTTCGTCGGGTGCAGTGAGGTCCACCCACGCTGTGCCAATTTCGGTGCGTCCTGCATGAACAAGCACTGCGACTGACCAGGTGTACAGGTGGTCCTATGACCTTTGCGGGCATGGAAAGTGATAATCAGCAGAGTGATGATGGTGTGGCCCATTTGCATGTCCTATTTGACGTACGGCAGTAGGATGGCTCTGCGCAGCGTGAATCCTACGTCGTTCCCGGGTGGATGGGGTCGGTCGCGCACCTGCTGCATTACCTTCTGTATTGATACTCTTCTGAGTGCCACCCGCTCCCCTGCCCTTACGGGTAGGATTTCTTCTGGGAGTCCTGTCGCAGTCCTTTGTCGTCCTCTGTGGCCGTTTTCGTACTGGCGCCTTGGGGGATTTCTCCCCTTCTCCCCTGCCCTCGCCTTCGGAGCCATCCTCTCCGGTAGACATAGGATGTCTAGTCTGTGGTGGTGGCGGAGGCGCACGCAGTTGCGCTGAGCCTAAATCCGCCCCGTCCACCATCTGCATCATTGTAGGGTTCCGCTCGTCTAGCAGCCGTCTAGCAGCCGTTGAATGCACTTTCTCGCTAGATCGCGAACCTCCCTGGACGATGCAAGTGGTGCAGTCTTCAACTGCTCTGCGTACCATGCCGCAACAGGTCCTCCAGCCGTGCCCTTATTCTCCTGGAACCACTCCATTGCGGTGAACGCCCACTGCCACCACTGTTCCGGAATGCATGAACATGCAATCTTGATGGCCTTGGTCTTCGGCGCGGCAATGCCGCATTGCGGGAAGAAAAGGTTTCCTGCAGAGCACCAGTTGGGTTGCAAACTTGGGTTGACGTTGTGGGCAGTATAAAAGAACAAGTGTGGCATTGGTCAAGACTCAGCGTGTCACAAAGGCTCACCTTGAACAGTGATAAGCGATGCCATAGTGGCACCGGCCCAGCACTCCCAGATGCCCTCCCACTCGGGTGTCCCTCGTTCTATCTCAGGTCTCCCAGCCATGGTATCGTTGATGGCATCAGTGAACGCCAGCTGGAGCCGTGCGAATCCGCGCATATTCGCCTCTACTTTTAACCTCCGGAGGTCGACGGACTCCCATTCTTGGACGAGAGCACCGACAAGGCGCTCTAGATCAGCCAAGATTGCCGGCACCTGCAGGGATGTCTGGCCTTAGTTGGGTCTCACCCGCACGGCAGGTGTGCCCACTCCCTGTGGCGCACCGATGGGCAGTGCTGTGTGTTGCAATGGCAACCTTCCAGACAGGCATGACACAGTGTCAGACGGCAGGACAGCGCCTGAAGGCCGGATAGTACCTGCCCCATGGGCCAACGCTTCGCAGCATATGCACACGCTACGCCGCCGATCTGTTGTGTCGCTGCACTGTACTGTCCCATGACTTGCACCTCCTGTACACTCATGCCAGCGGATGAATACCATTAGGTGAAAAGCAGCCCCCGACTGCAGCTTGTCTGTGTTCAGTATGTATACAGTAGCAGGTTATCGCACAAACGGTCGTCGCACCGTCATCCCAGTGATGTGAGGAGTGCAGCTCAGCATCATATGTAGCGTTCGGGCAGATGCCATGAACTGCAGGAACCGGGGCGCTGGGTACAGCTGGTATGCCGTGCTGGCGGGATTGCTGGCTTTGGTGCCCTTTCTGATGAGCTGCATCGACTGTGAAGAACCGTCTGTGCCGGACAGCATGAAGCGCATCAGGCTGCGCATGTCTGAGTTCTGAGCATCTTCTGGTTGCATCGTGGCTGGGAGGAGGAAGTAGTGCACAAGTGTTGCGCCTGCCGGGGCCCAGTCCGTGGACTGGGCGCCAGGACATGGCGAGTTCATGTACTCGTACGTGGGAGGGGCTCCTGGCCGACCCGGTGCGGTGGTTCTGGGGTACTCGTTGCACATGGCGTGCACCACCAGCCGTAGGAGCTCCACTTGGTTTTTGGCTGGATACTCTGTGCACACAGGCTTAGTTCACCGTGTGTGGAGTCGGTGTTGACCACACGGACGTTCGAGTTCATAACAGATCTGGCACTATCCGGAGGTCGTACCTCGTGGGGTATCCACCGCGCCAGCTTCCTCAACTGTGCTGCACTCGCGCACTAATCTATCTCCGTGTATGGGACCGCCACCACGGCCCGCTTCTGCAGTCTGACTCCGGGGATTGCTGGGACCGGCCCCGCTAGCACTTCTTGGGGATGAGATGTCATCAATCCTAGTAGCAGGGGGCTGCTCCCGGCCGGTAATTTGCACCTGCACATTCGAACCTAACGGCACTCAGTGTGGACCATCAGTACTGGGATGCCGCACACGACTATTCCATGCCAGTGACCTCGCCAAGAGCACCGCACTCAGCAGGAGAGAGCTTCGATGTGGTTGATATTAATTAAACTAATATTGTGTGTGGTGCGCACTGGTGCGCTACATCGGAGCTTGGGATTGCAGCGATATATTCGCTCGCAGATAGAGGCGCGGCGTAAGTCACATCAGCGGGCTCGATATCATACCTTTATAGACTTGTTGCCCCCGGTGAATGATGTGAGCTTCATCAGCCCTGCTTCCATGATGTCCGTGCCATCTTGGGGGCTACTTGCGCCGGGTGTGCGTTGCCACGCCGGTTCCAGCGCCTGGAAATGTACCATCCATGCCGAAAACAATATCATCGTCCAGTATGTGTTGATCCAGACCGTGTTCCCTAGCCTCACGCCCGCTGTGTGTATCTGTCAAGTGCTCTCTCTAATAATGCGTTGAAACGTGCCCTGCTGGTGAATCCGCTCCACCAGCTCTTTGGAGAACTCGGGCCTATCTTTCAACATGACATCTGCTACAACTGATTTGCCGTCGGACTCGGCAAGCTCGTCGTATTCGGACATGGTGATGATACGGTATTGCGTGTCGACCGTGCTGTACTACTGGCCGCAAGAGTCGGTGCACGTTGAAGCGGCTTTTACCCGTCAGGCGACCTATTGCAGCCCTCATATCGCGTGCCAGTTCTTTCTCGTTCCGGTGGGACACCACGAGTGGTTGCTTCGGGAAATACGGTGCGTAAGCAACGGCAACGGCTGGCACCCACATCGCATGTGTACAGTGGTGGTCTTGCCACGTTCCTGCAGACGCATTTTACAAGGGGTCTGCTGTCCCCGTTTGCACCCCGTTCGACTCTGGAGGTGCGGAATCACATGAGGTCACCTACCGCTTCCGACAGCACCCTACCGCTTGCGGCATCACTGAGCCGCGGCCTTGCTGCCGGAACTCAATTTCCCTTCGCCCGCGCCTTGCTGCGGGGACCCGGTGCTTCAGATGTGGTTCTACCACTCAGTTCTTTGGCCTGTCTTCGGAGTGCCGCTTTCACCTTCTGGCGACTTGGGCTCCGTGCCGCTGCCGCTGGGGATGCTGTGGTCCTCTGCTGCCGCTTGCGTCCCGACGACCTGGCCGCCTTCGAGTCGGCCCATTCGCGTAGTCTGCCATCGCTCTCTGCCAGACAGATCCATCTACTCCGCTTGATGAGCTCCCTGTACGGTGTTATCCTGTTGGTGTGACTATTTTTGAGATGATGTAGCCAGCCTCATGATAAGCCGCTGCGCCAGCAATGGCTAATCCTAGGCCGCTTACCCACGGGTGTCGAATGCATGCATGCACTGAGGTCCGGGTGGTATCGTACCGCGCCTTTACAGGGTGCCCCCTCAGGCCCGGAGGCAAGTCTTGCGCAGCTTCATCTTCCTCTAGGGGGCTCCCCGCTCCGTTAACCCTGAGAGGATCCCCGCCTTGCTCTTGCCACAGGCGGCAAAACGAGACCCGGTGGATGGCCCTCCACGCCTTCGCATCGCCCGCGGTGAACCACACACTCACGGGGAATAGCCCATTTGGGGCCCACAGTTCGTTGTACCGAGGAGGGCCTCGCACTCGTGTTGCCGCGCGTTCTGCCGGGGAGCGGGCATCGGGTAGACCAGTTGACGGCCTGGGGACATTGATGTCCGGCACATCAAACTCATGGTTCCAGATGAGCCCGGCCCCGCATCGCTCAAGGATGTGCTCCAGATTAAGAATCGTGTACATGCCACACGATACGTTATCTGGCTGCTGCGGGCACTTATCCTCTGAGACCTGCAAGTCCATCTGTTAGCGGACCTAACAGTGCCACGGAGTTAAGCTGAGGATCCAGCCTCCACGAGGATACGGCAGTGTACATGAGGTATGCTGCGGGAGTACACAATCATGCCTGTGAGATGATCAATAGCACAACTCGATCAAATATTGTCATGGGGCGCATCTCACCGCCCAGACCTTCACTGCCTGTCTGACCTCGCTGGTGTCTACCCAACACGGGCATGCCAGTGTCTTGATCCACTCGGACGCCAACGCGTCCGTATCGTGCGTCTTGTATCCCAGGCTGTCCACATGCAGAATGATGGCGTACTCGCCGGCACGGGCCATTGCGTCCCGGACCTGCCGATCCCCTTGGAGCCATCGGTGAAGGCGTTCTGCAAAGACGACACTAATGAAGGTTGCACCAGCCCACCCACACAAACATCAGCTCTCTCACGCGCAGGTCTACGTAGTGGTAGGTACACCACTGGGCGGTCATACCTGGGTGGAAAACCATCATCAGACTCCAGTGTGCATTCTTGTTCACCGTGTGAATGACAGCAAGCCGCTCGTCTATCCCACTGGCAAAAAGATTTACCTTCTGGCACCACCGCTGAATTGGTCGTGCGTTGCCCTCTTTGTTGAGTGAATCCCAGTACGATTGCATATCGCATGGGTCGACCAAGATCCACTTTTTCCCCTCCCACGCCCGCGCCAGCGCTGGTGATGCCATGAACTCCATCGCCGTGTTGCTCACCCACTCGCCGGGGCGGAGGCTGAACACGCACTTTGGCGAGAATTTCCATGGCGGGCCTTGCCACACGCCTCGGTACAGCGGGAATGAGACGATCTGCTGCACACAAATGGAACTGTACTTCGCTGAACTGATAGCCGGCTGCTATAGGAGCATATGTGCATGCAGTACAGGACCTGTACAACCAGAAAAGTACATGTTTGCTATTCGGACGTACCCCCATCGGGTCCTGCCGCTGTCCTTGGCTGTTTTCGTCGCTGCCCTCATCGTCGTCGACAAGAATGACCCCGGTACGCTTCTGCTTGGCAGCCTTCTTCGGTGCTGCCACCGCCTTCTTCCGGGCTGCCACCACCTTCTTCGGTTTGCCTGATGCGGGGGGTTTCCCCCGCGGACTCCTCACTGGCAGCCCTGAGCGGCCGGCGGCCGCTTCCTTGGGGGATGATGACGGACCAGGGCTTGTGGCGTGTCCGCATGCAGCCCCCTCCCCCGAAGTCCCCTTGGTCTCGACCGCGGGAGGTGGTGGTGCTGTGGCCGGACCTGGCCCGGCGTGCGGAGGGGCGATGACCGGCTGCGGTGGTGGGCGGACGTCCGCTCGGGCAGCCGCCGACGCAGCCTGCCGTTGCCCCCACTGAAAGCGTGGTGCGGCTTGCCTTGCTATACCCCTCGCACGCACGGATGTGCCTTGTTTGCACAGCCCGGCGTCGTTGGCCATGCCAGGTGCATAAGTTGGTTTGTTTATTCTGGGCGGTGCCTGTGATTGCGCCGGAAGCCCGCCAGATGCCACATCTGAACCAGCAGGGCGGGCTGCTAGTGGTGTCTCAGCCGTAGGCATGGGCCGTGGGGCAGCGCCAGGTATCAAATGGGTCGGGCCCATTGCCCGCGGAGACGCGTGCCCGGGTACATGCAACTCGGCGGATGGGAGACGTGGGGGGTGAGTGGTGGGATGGGCCCTGCAGCTAGGATGTGTCTTGGGCCCTCTGCAATCGCGAGGCCCATCCTATGCTGGCACTGGGCCCGGCATGACTGGCTGCAGTCTGCAGCTGTCGCATGGACGCCAAGGTACCTCGTGATATGACGCCATGGAAAGCTAGCCGCTCTTGTATCGCTGGCAGACTGTACTTGCTTCCCAGCGACTCGTTTGGGCATGCTGTATGCTTCTAACGGGCCGCGTCTAAGATTCTGATCCGGAAGTCCCAGTACGCAAGCTGGGTTTCGCTGTTGTTTGGCCTTGCCATCGCCACCAGTAGCATGTCCCGTTGACTTCTGTATCTCTCCTCGGTCCCAGTCGCGCTGAAGTAATCTTCCGGGTGTATGAGAGCGTCCATGTCGCTGGGCTTGTCTACTAGTGGCCCCATCGGATCGCTAACTACCGAGGCACCTCGTTGAATCTGATATCTAAGGTAATTATTATAGTGAGTGCTTTGCTTGGGGAGGCGTTGCACGCGCTCCAACTCGACACGATACATCTCAATCGACATGGTGAAGTGTTATGGATACAGTTGCACAACAAATCAGGGAAACCGATGGAATCTGTATGCCACAGCACGCTCCAATTTCATGTTGCGTGCAGCGATGGGCTGGTATCACCGTGCACACCAGTGCACCGCAGTGGTAGCACACCACATGTAGCCACGGCGTCCACACCTAGGTTGCCCCACCTGGTTGGGGAGGGTCCTTGCGTGGGGCACCTCATTTTAACTTGGAGAGTGGAGAGTGGAGAGTGGAGAGAATGATGATAGCCGCAGCACTCCCCGTCCTCCCGGATGCTTTGGCAGCAATGGATAAGATCCGCCCAAACGTGCAACCGTTACAGTTTCACTGCAAGGTGTAAGTCGATCAAATCATGAGCGTACTAGGCGTTCTACCAGACGCCTTGTACGCTGTCATAAACATATGCCCCCCTTGCACAGAGTTAGTGGCTGCTAGAGTCAATGTAACAGACCGGAGGTCAATGACCCAGCTGCCAGCAAAACGGCGGTTGCCTGCCACTGGCAACACCGACACCACCTTATACAACTCTGATGGCCTTCCCAGCTCTGCATCTGGGGGCCTCGAGCCTGGGCTGGGAACAACCACTGCATGGTACAGATTGCACACCCCGGCGTCGATGACTTCTGCCGCATCGCTAGCAACATCATCCCGAAGCCCATGCTCATTGACCTTCTCATATTCAACTTCCACAAAATATTTGAACTGGCCCACATACAGCTCACGATCATCGCCATTAACATATTCTATCAAGAACCATGTGTTGTCTGACACCTTCTGAGAGGTGTTTTGCAGACAGGTCGCCTCCTCGTTAATCGGGAGCAAGGCACGCACATGCTTCCGGAGGTGGACCTTGGATTTTTCTGCAGCCTGGCCCGCCACAGTCAGACCTAGTGATGCACAAACGGCTGGGCGCCGTTCAGCAACATCCAGATCTGTATGACTGGGCCAGCCTCGCGCGGCAAAATCCTCATGCTCTGCACATATGAGGTATGGCAAGCCACCCAGTTCACGACGCGGACCAGTGGGTACAGGCATTACCTCCTTCCACTCTTCTGTGGAAAGGTCTTTGCCAGCCCCCAACATTGCTGGAGGGATGAAGGACCCCGCTGGTGCAGGCGCTGCAGGCCCTACGGCAGGTCCGGCAGCAGGCCCGGCGGCAGCAGCCCCGGCGGCAGGAGCGGCAGCAGGCCCGGCTGCCGGTGGTTGCGGTTGCTGAGGCTGTTGTCCCGCAGACGCACGTATGCGTTTCCGCCGTCCCGCTCTGGCGTCAGCAATGGCTTCGGAAAGCAGGGGCAGAACTTTGTGGCCAAGCTCTAGGACCAGGCGGTCGCATGCCCGCCGCATGAGGAGATCGTTGACAAAGATGCGCTCTGCGCCGGCCGTGCCCCTGTACTTGATCAGCCGCTTGAAGTACTGCACGAGACGTTCGATCCAGTACTCTAGGACGAAGAGGGATGGGCCGCATGCTCTCACTTGATCGGGCACGTGAACAGCCGCCAGGTGCAGCTATAGTGGTCAGCACCTGCCCGCCAAAGATCTGCAGCAGATCACCATCGATGCAGACGAACTTGCGCACCGCAGATGCACCGCCCGCCTATCAGCGCAGCACAACGACAACCTGCTGTACAAAGTAGGACAAAGCAAGGCGGCTGATTGAGTGGAAATGCACCTCCTAGGCTCGCTTCCCGTACGATAACAAGCGCTTCTGTGCCTCCAGGATCCTCTCCCAAGTGTGCTGCCCCTTCATGAAGCGCATGAAGTACAGACACCCCTGCCGCAAGTCCCCCCACAGCCCTTCAAAGACGGCACGCAGGTGTGAATGCTCTCGGGTGTTCTCCCATGGCAGATCGTGCAGGATGTACGTGCTCCAGGTCTCTACAAACGTCATCAAGTCCTCCATGAGGTAGTTGCCGCGATGCCTGCACATGGCGGGCTACTGCCTCTGACAATGTCCGGAGGGTGTAGGGGGTCGCGCTGAGAGGACGCGCGTCCACAAACCACAGCGCGCTGAGCACAGCCGATAACAGAAGGGGCTATGCCACATGAAACATCGGATCAGGCGCTAATGAAGCAAGGAGGAGCGTACTGGACAATATCTCGGTAGGTGTTCTTCATCAGTGCGATCTTCCTCACCCCCACTTGCACTCCCCGGTGTGTGATCTTCCGCCGGATCGCCACCGGAAGAACGTATCTCGCCGCCGCTCCTTGTCGCTTTGCCGATGGGCCAGGTAACCACTGCTTCCAGAAATCCTTCAGAATGCCCAAAAGGAAGATGTGGGCGACGCCAAAGCGTAGAAAAGTACAGGGGCTGCACATGTGCAGGGAGAGGGTCAATGATTGAGGTGGCTCTCCCACAAGTAATGGGGGGGGGGGGGGGGGGGGGGCAGCAGAAGGATGTAGGACCAGCAAGCAAAAGGATGTAGGACCAGCGAGCGGGCAGGAGCACACTTGAAGTAGGAGAGTTTGTGGAACAGTGGCCGCCCCCACAATCCCAGCTCCAGGCACTCAGCGCGTGCGCGATTCTGACGGGTAGAACGGGCAGCGATTCCACTATACGGCGGACGTGTAGGGGTGTCCACCTGCACAAGAGAAAGGTGCAATGCAATGGCAGTTAGGATGGCCGCATCCGGGCATTGAGTGACATCCCTAACAGAAAGACGCCGCATGGACACCGCATGGACGCATCAGGTCGGTCGGTGCACCAAGAGGACCGGTGTGGGGAGCACGGAGGGCACAAATGCATGGCGAACCTGGGACATGATCTCTGAAGCTGTCTCAGCTGTGTTTGTGATCTCTGCGCCAGACCACTTGAGAACGCAATCATCGCACCAAGTGCCCTCTGCAGTGACAGTGGTTTCCTCAGTGTACCCCTTGCGAATATCATGGACATTCGTGTCCATGGTCATGTAACCAGGGGGCATGCGCGGCTTGGCGGGAAAGCCACCCTGGGTTGCGCCGTCTTGTGGTGGGAGCGTGCATCCTCTCGAGTCACAGGGAACCGCTTGAACAATGTCGCGGAAGCATGGCCACCTGCACCCAGCTTAACGGTGGCTTTGCAAAGACAGAGCGGCGTATGGACGACAAGCAAGGGCACTACCCTTAACTGCGAGATGTCACACCGGACTGTGTTTGCTTCCTTCACTGTGACGCCTCGGAAGGCGCAACGCAGGCAAGCTGCCTTGGCCCCATGGCCAACAGAGTTGGCGACCTTCTCCAAGATGGGTATGTCGCCCTCCGCCCAGCCACACACGGGCCACAGCTTCACCGTCCTCTTGCCCAACTCGGGTCGATCTGGGTCATTCCAGATCTCCACTAGTTATTGGAGTCGTACCATCCCTGCCTGCAGAAGCGGGTTGCTGCACATACAACTGGTCTACAGCGCGGAACAGGTGCTGGCAAACACAGTGTGGTACACAATGAGATGTGTAGGACCCAGCAGCGCCGAGGCACAGAGCACTAGGTACGCAAACAGACAAAGCAGCTCAATACCCTGGCCAACCCGAGCGTGACACAGTCGGCGGTAGGGGACGCCATACCGGGATCGTGTGCGAGGAAGAAGTCTGCCAGCGAAGAGAAGATGCTGTCAAGGCTCGTGGGCTCGGTTGGCCCCTCCACAACGCCGAGTGGAGCCCAGGTATCGTGCTTGGCGGTCATCTCGGGGTGGAGATCCTGGAGCCGCATGCCCCAGATCAGCGCGCCGTGTTGCTTGTTTACGAACAGCTGACCTCCATCAGCCCCTACACCAAGCATCACCGTATCAAGAGATGGTCACACGCAGTAGGAGGTAATAAAGGGGACCGATGGCGGCGCAACCATACGACAGACTGCGGCATGGCGGGAGCACACCTAGGCTCACTAGCACAGCGAACTCATCGGCGTCCGGGGACGTCTGGTCAAACTTGTTACGGCACCGCTCATTCAATTCCTTGCCAGCAGGCGAGCCCCAGAAGGACTCTGGGTCCTTAAAAGATTCCTCCCGGTGACGTAACATCGCAGGCAGCATGTGCGGCTGCCGCACAAGGTCCACAAAGGTACCCTCGTTCCCGAAGAAGAATGCACTGCGTTTAGGAGTGACATGCCCTCCCGGGCCACGCTTGAATCGAGGGTTGCAACAGCCTGGTCGCTGGCAAACATCGTCAGCGTGTGCTCCATGACTGTCTGACGGGATGTCCGGGAAGACATGCCAACAAGAGTCGCACACGTGACTCTCGCAGTCATGGCTGTCTTCTGCGGCCAGTGCACATTGGAGCATGTGGTAGGAACGGGGAAATAGATTTTCCGGTGGCAATAGCAAGAAATGCACCATCTGGCAGAGCGAGTCCATAGCTGCATTTGGGATGCGATGCTGTGAAGCCAGCCTGGTCAACCACACCGCCACCTCGCGCACCTTGACATCATGGTCATCCGTGATGGGTTCTGCGAGGCTGTAGTGGAGATAAGCCCCGGTATCTCGTCTGGGCACCTTGACAGGCTCGTCATCCTCTGGAGGGGGAAGCATAGGGGGATGCAGAGGGGGGTGGAGGGCCTCGTCGTCTACTGGGTCCTCTTCCCAGTCCTC
Organism: Ulva mutabilis; assembly: GCA_900538255.1. Taxonomy (NCBI): domain Eukaryota; kingdom Viridiplantae; phylum Chlorophyta; class Ulvophyceae; order Ulvales; family Ulvaceae; genus Ulva; species Ulva mutabilis. The sequence continues at coordinate 125,488 of UNSF01000184.1, forward strand.
GTCATCGCCCTCCTCGGCGTCAAACCACACCTCCTCGTAATTGTCCTGTAGGGGGTCGAACCCATCATAGATGGGGTCGGCTTCAACTGCGGGTACAGCCGCAGGCATGAGATGCGCCTGCATACAAGATTCGGTCGGGCAGCCTTGCCGGGAGCAAGTCACGTGGCAGAGGACTCGTCAGGAGCCTGCACTTGCGAGGACGCTCAACTCTGACCCCATGCGGATTGACCACAGCAACGTACCGGAGCTTGTGGGTGCTCGGGGTCCCCGACTGGAAAGATGTCCCCGATAAGGGGCCAATCCGGGACGGGGTGCGGAACATGCTGCGAAGGCGATGGGAGGCAGAGGGGCACGTCGGCACCTCCACTGCCCGCGGGCTGATCGACATCCATATTGCCACTGGCACCAGCGTCGTTTGCCACTGGCAAGCCATCAAAATCGACCGCATTGTCTTGCCGCACTGGCTTTGCAATCGGTTGCTTGTGCGCGTCTACGGCCGCGAACATACGCTGGCGACATGCTCGAGGCACGAAATGCGCCTCCAACTTGGTGACATCACGGAGAGGAAGTGGTACAATAATTACATACGTAATGTTTTGGTTTACAGCCGCTCTTAGGAACAATAGACACGTTGAACAGATCACACAATTCGCCAATCTCACGGGCCGAACGACGGCGCTTTGGGGCGCCTCCGCTGGACATTTAGTCACCGCTCCCGAGAAACGTACGGATACACTGAAGGGTTTTATACGATGCGTGATTCAGCGGGCTCCGCGGACTCAGTGGTCTCCCGTACTGCCCGACTTACTTGCCGAACTGCGCCTGTAGACACATAATCGACATCGCGGGGCCATTCCGTGTAGGAAAAAATCCGAGTGGGCCCATCGGTTCCGACTTCAACAAATCAGCTGGCTGCCTGCCTGAGAATACTTCATCAACGCTTATGTGCTTTCTGAACAGCAGGACTTACTATACGTCACCGCCGCGGCCACAGCACAACAGCAACGCAAGATGCAGGATCCCACGAAAGACACCACGATCACGCTGAGGTACGATCGCATAGCGGCTGATATAATATGTTTACAAGTGATGGAGAGCAGTCACGAGCTTTATGTTCAGCGTGTGTCGTGAATCACCGCTGCGTAACAACTCCACGGCTGCGTGCATTGACGCCCCAGTCGTCCCTGCTGCAGAGCTGGCTCAGCCACACCGTTCCAGTGGACTGCTGCTCTCAAAAGCGAGCCGCTGGCCCGGAGCATGAAAGCCACCCTCTTTAGTGCGTGTGGTGCAGTGCAGCCATACTGTATGCAGTCGGTGCGACTGGTCAGCGAGGCCCAATCCCGACGCTTATCTAGATGTTGGCTTCAACGACTTTGCTCAGGTAATGAACCTTATTCGCACTTCGGCGGAGCCGATCAAGGACGGTTTGCACCCGCCTTTTGCATGCACGCTGCTAGAGCCCGAGCCACCAGCTCATCAGCCCGCTTCGACTGCGGGTGCATCCGTAGTGTCGATGGACACAGATTATGTCAGCGTTAACCATAATCGCCGTCCCGCTCTGCGACTGGAGTCGCCGTGGGTGATGTGGCGGGATCGGTGCCTGATGTCTACAGACAGGATCCAGAGCACGTTGAAGGACATCCCGACGGCGTTGAAGGACACCCTAGCGGCCTGTCAAGACGCCAAGACTCTGACTGAATGCTTTGAAAAGTTTGTCCACAGGAAGCCGGGAGAATACCTAATCCTGGCAACCGTTGAAGCTTGCGAGTTTTTAGGCGCAACGGTACGATGCGTATCTTCCCTGTCTCGTTACGGGCCAGACAACAGTAATTAATTATTATTATTATTATTAATTATTATTATAATTACCTAATTGCTATATATTCTAGCGGTTCATCTGACAGCTTACACTGTCCGTCCATGCTATGTCGCGGTGCACTTGGTCATCAACGACGCGAATACCGCCGTCCCGATTAAACTCGAGAGGCGTGTAGCGTTCCAGATCCCTGAGTCAATTTGGTGTTAATCAGAGAAGTACCGATCGTTACGTGCAGCTTTGGCCAAAGCTGCAGTGTCAGAGCGGTTGTCCATGCCATGGGCGGTTGTTACGCGAGTTTGGCCAGGCGAAAAACGTGTACAGGCCCGTAGGCCCATCCCATTGCAATCGGTGGTACACGTTAGCAGCATGGCATGCAATATCGGTCATAGGTGATTATGTTACGACAGCTTGTGCGTGCGGATGTATGGAGCATTGTGGCGACGAGTGCATGGAGTCCGAATAGGCCTATTCGGACACTCGGTCCGACGACGGCACTTAGCTCAATACGCGACTGGGTAGGGCCGCGTCGAGCATTGTGGCGACGAGTGCATGGAGTCCGAATAGGCCTATTCGGACACTCGGTCCGACGACGGCACTTAGCACAATACGCGACTGGGTAGGGCCGCATCGAGCATTGTGGCGACGAGTGCATGGAGTCCGAATAGGCCTATTCGGACACTCGGTCCGACGACGGCACTTAGCTCAATACGCGACTGGGTAGGGCCGCGTCGAGCATTGTGGCGACGAGTGCATGGAGTCCGAATAGGCCTATTCGGACACTCGGTCCGACGACGGCACTTAGCTCAATACGCGACTGGGTAGGGCCGCGTCGAGCATTGTGGCGACAAGTGCATGGAGTCCGAATAGGCCTATTCGGACACTCGGTCCGACGACGGCACTTTAGCTCAATACGCGGCTGGGTAGGGCCGCGTCGAGCATGTTGGCGACGAGTGCATGGAGTCCGAATAGGCCTATTCGGACACTCGGTCCGACGACGGCACTTAGCTCAATACGCGACTGGGTAGGGCCGCCGTCGAGCATTGTGGCGACGAGTGCATGGAGTCCGAATAGGCCTATTCGGACACTCGGTCCGCACGACGGACACTTAGCTCAATACGCGACTGGTAGGGCCGCGTCGAGCATTGTGGCGACGAGTGCATGGAGTCCGAATAGGCCTATTCGGACACTCGGTCCGACGACGGCACTTAGCTCAATAACGCGACTGGGTAGGGCCGCGTCGAGCATTGTGGCGACGAGTGCATGGAGTCCGAATAGGCCTATCGGACACTCGGTCCGACGAGGCACTTAGCTCAATACGCGGACTGGGTAGGGCCGCGTCGAGCATTGTGGCGACGAGTGCATGGAGTCCGAATAGGCCTATTCGGGACACTCGGTTCCGACGAGGACACTTTAGCTCAATACGCGACTGGGTAGGTCCGCGTCGAGCATTGTGGCGACGAGTGCATGGAGTCCGATAGGCCTATTCGGACACACGGTCCGACGAGGACACTTAGCTCAATACGCGCTGGGTGGGGCCGCGTCGAGCATGTGGCGAAACGAGTGCATGGAGTCCGAATAGGCCTATTCGGACACTCGTCCCGTCGAGGGCACTTAGCTCAATTCGGCCCACATCTCGCATGATCGATTGGCACCGCCAAGTACAGGTGGCATGCCGTACTTCAGTCAGCCCACCGGTTGTGCAGGACCTCGAGTCATTCTTTGCGGAGCATTCCATGTCCGCTGCCAATCGAACGGCCGTTGAGGAGGGTGTCACCTTGTGCAAGAACCTAGGCAGCGCGTGGCGGGCTATGATGCAAGAAGCTCTAAAGGAGAACATTACGTGTGTGCATGCTGCTCACCTGCCTTCTTCCCCCAGGTCGACTGCCACCTCACACAGTTACACTGGGTTTGATGCAGATACGACCAGCTGCGCACTGGTCTGTCTAATCGCAATAACCGACGAGAGAAAGAATTTGGCAAGGCCACGAAGAAAGAGATACCACATACCTCGCAATATGCTGTCAATCTGAAAGCTTTCACTACAAATCTGGTATGCCGCCCGCACCGTCACCTAGACTTGGCAAATACCAACTCATTCGTGTTAAGCGTACGTGTGGATGTGTCAGTGTTGCTGTGACTGTCAGGAACAGCATCGACATGCAGGTACAGGGCACTGTCATCCAGGGGCATGTGATGCATTTGACCATCGCATGTCAGCGATTGACAGTCTCCGTTCCTGCAGGTGCGAAACCCAGCTGACCCCAAGGCACCTGCACGGACATGCGAAGACTGGGCAATGCGTGGTGTCTATGCGGTTCCGGCCAAATGGGGGAACAGCGCCAGGAGGGGTACGGAGAAGCGCAAGCCACCCACTAAGGTGTTG